>JANVCQ010000008.1:33909627-33925943 GCA_025531925.1 Erythroxylum plowmanianum
TCGGGAACTTCCCGGAACAAAAAAGTTTTGTTTTCCGCACCGTGGGCATGTGATGCTCACACCGGGATTTTCCTACAGGAGAATGGAGAATCTAGAGTCTAAGGTTGACTCTTTAGAAAGCAAAGTGACCTCACAGTTGTCCTTCATCACTGCAGAACTGAAGAACATGAATGTGCATCACCCAATACCTTCTATGGATCTTACTGCACCTAGTTGTGATACTTGTGGGTCAGTAATGTACATATCCAGTGTCTGCCTCGGTCGATATGAAGAGGTGCCTGCTGTACATTAGGGTCAACCCAATCAGAAATGGGACCCCTATTCGAACTCCGATAATGAGGGATGGAAAGCAAATCCCAAGCTCAGTTAGAGGAATGAGGAAGGAAGAGGACTGAACAGATTTCAATAATGTGGAGGAGCTAGTACGTCTACAAACTAGTTCCATAACCAACAACAAGCTCTGACTGTTCTACCAAAGGAGGACACTAACTATCTTCTGCACAATATGATGGTACTGATTAAGGAGGAAAGGACTTTGAACAATAACCAGTTCAATGCAATAGCCTCTCTCATTCAACATGATTCCTCTAAAACCACTGCTCAGTTTAATGCCTTAGAAAAGAGAATGGAGCAATGGCAGATGAAAGCTGAGAACATCAATTCCTATGTCACCCAATTGTCCAATAACATTAGTGAAAACCAAGCGAGAAGCAGTGGAACTATCCCTTCTAATACTGTTATGAACCCTAAAAGTTTGAATGTCATAACTCTCCGTAGTGGGAAACAAGTGAGGTTCAGAAATCAAGATGAGGGAGAAGATGAAGAGGAGAATGAGAGCAGAGAATTGTCTTCAAAAACTGAGAGAGTTAATAAGTCTGAAGGTTTAAAAGAAGAGCAATTTTGGCTGACAAGGAGTTAAAACAATCGAGGAGCAAGGAAGAAAATTCAGAGAACAAGCAGGAATCAAGCAAGTAAGGAGCCCAAGAAGCAAACAACAAGGAGGTAAGTCTAAAAGACCTTCCTTTTCCCAATTCATATTTGCTTAGCAAAAGGATGACTGATTGTAAACCTGAAAAAAGATGTCATTGACTTATTTGGGAAAGTAGAAGTCAACATCCCTTTTCTTGATTTAATGAAAAGGGTTCTTGCTTATGCTAAATATCTTAGAGACTTGTGTACTAACAAAAGAAAGTTTAGACCTAATGAGAGAGTACAAGTTAACTCATACATGTTCGCACTTTTCAAACCTCAAATACCCATTAAGTGCTAAGACCTTGGATCTTTCACCATTCTGTGCATAATAGGAAAAGTTACCATAGGAGGAGCCTTGCTAGATCTAGAGGCAGTAATCAATATGATGCGTAAGTCTGTCTATACATCATTAGGAGTTAAGAGTATAAAGTCTACATCTGTAGTGTTGAAATTGGCTGATAGATCTCTTATGCATCCAGTGGGGATCATAGAAGACATTTTGGTCCAGGTAAAGGGTTTGGTTTTTCCAGCTAATTTCTATGTACTTGACATGTCTTTTGAAGTTATGCAGGACACTACCTTGATTCTCGGTAGACCCTTCTTAAGGACTGCTAATACTATGATTAGCATGATAGAAGGTATAATCACCATGGAAGTAGGAGACCAACAAGTGGGTTTTAACATGTATGAAGCTATGAAACACCCCCATGAGGATTATTCACTCTTAGGAGTTAACATGCTTGATATTGTCATTGATGATGCATGCTCTGAGTTTGAACTCCAACATGTTTACTCTAACTCCACAATGAACCCATTGAATGCCTTGATTGTCACTGATGGGCCCTTGGAAGAAGTTTTTTCGCTAATGTTTCAGGTGAATCGAGAAATGTGGATGTTAACACTGAAGTGGCATGTGGTCAATTCGTCTTACCATGACATGACTATGTACCAAACGTTCACCAGGAGACCCAAGATCCTCCGTAATCATTAGGTCATTTCTCCTCCTTCATTTGCTACTTACTTTTTCTCTGTGATTGAATATGACATTATAGATGCATTAGTATGTTGAATAAGTCTGGGGGAGAAACCAATTCAGTAAGACCTAGGTTTAGTTTTCAATTTATGCAGTTTCACTTCAATAATTCCTCTCCCGTTTATGTTCACTATGCTTTTTGGCTTGATGCATGATACATCTTCCATGTTTGAGGAATTTGATGTGATTGATTGGGTTGCACTTTGTTTTCTAATGCCTAAAGACTTTGTATATGAATTCTAATTGAACTTAGTTTCCAGCTTGAGTCTTCTGTATGTTTGGGAGTCAAGTTTTCTTTGTATTTCTGTCTTTGTTTGTTTTCCTTTCAAGTAACTTTCGCCACGGCATGAAGTCCTTGTCGCCACGACGAACTTACCTTGTTTTTCTTTATGTTGCTCTTGGGAAAATTTCTCCGTGGCATGGATTCCACGTCACTGCGGTGAAAGTTCCTTAAAATCTCTCAGGTAAATTTGCAGTGGCGTGAACTCATCCTATCACCACGGTAGACAACCCCGGGTAACCTTCACGGTAGCATGAAGTCTGTGTCGCTGCGACGAACAAACCTTATTTATTTATTTATTTTCCTCTCAGGTTTATTTCGCCATGGCATGCATTCCACGTCGCCGTGGCGAACTTCCCAAAATTCTTCCTTATTCCTTTCGAGTTAATTTCGTCGTGGTGTGAGTTCATGTCGTTGTGGCGAAACATCGCTATTTCGTTGGATTTCACAGCTAGGGTTAGGTTCACCGTGGCGAAAGTTCAATATGTGCAAAATCAACACAGTGAAATTACCCTTCCCCCTTATTTTCTCTTAACCCTTCGTCTTCCTTCTGTCCTTTTTTGTAATTTCCAGGTTAAAACCTATATAAACCCCCCCGACACGCCCCTCCTCTTCTCTGACTCTTCTCACAATTTTCTCCTCCCTTTTCGTAAGTTTTCCACTCTTTTCCTTATTTCCTCTTAGTTTATGTATTGTTTACAATAGGTTAAGTTTATTATTTAGTTCTCTTTTTCCATTTTTCATTTTAGTTTCATTTTCTTTAGGATAGCTGTTTTAATCCTTTGTTTATCTTCTATTTCCATGTGGATTTTTGTAGAACAATGCCTTGTGTTAAGATTCCAACCCATACTACCCCCACTACCCCTTCTAATCCACCTAGTGATTCCAATTCTTCGGATAGTGATAGTTTCACTTTTGCCGAAATAGCCAAAAAAGTAGACACTAGGCCATTCATTAAAAAGTGACCTTTCCCTTTAGCTCCAGTCAAAAATCCCTATGTCCAACATCTAGTCAACTCTCAACTTACAAGATTAGTCCAACCCCGGGACCAAGGCAACGATAAATTTGTTTACCATTTCTATACATACGCCCGATTCCATAACAACATGGAACTTAATTTCCATGGTGTTAAAGCCCCTAATGCATTCACCACAGCTAGCATTCACTGCCATTACAACCTTACTCCTATTCTCCGTTGCCATTACGACTAACTGATCCATAATTACCCCTCGGACGATGTAATTCACACCCTCTATCAAGAGGGCGCTGAATGGCATCGATCGAGGTACTACCAATTGTACCTTAAGAGATCCGATCTCTGACCCGCAGCTCATCCTTGGCTCCATCTTTTATGTAACAATATCATTCCGACCACCCATCTCGCCTATGTCACCAAAACAACAAACCCTCCATATCTACCTTCTCATGATTGGTCACCCAGTCGATATAGCTAATGCAATTGCCTCTGCTTTACATGACTCCATCACCACCGCAAAATTCACCAATGCCATTACCTTTCCACATCTCATCACCGACATATTTCGAGCTCACAATGTCTCAGAATTCAATAATGACAGCTATTTTGACCTGACCACTCCTTTTAGGTACAGTCGACTCAAACAACCCACCACCACCCACCTCAACCCTCCACCTAGGATCCTGATATTGATACAACCTCTATAGCTGCAGTACTAGATAAGGACGATCCTCCAGCTCAGGCCACTCCTAGGCCCGTAACCTTACAGACCCTTGCTGGTCGAGTCAATGGCCTTTATGTAGATCTCGCTAATCTCCAAGACACCCTCCTTTAGAAGATAGCTAGGCAGGATAGAGATAGGCGGTATCACTAGCGGATGGATGCATTGCTCACCGAGCACCTTCACTTCTAGCTACCATCTAATGAAGATGATCCCCTAAGCGGCACTGACACATCGGGAGTAGGTCTCTCTGCCTCTAGGGATGATCATCCTATGGAGTAGCTCGAGTCACTTGTTTTTGTGTTTTCCTTAGTTTCGTCTTAGTTTTTAGTTTGATCGGATGCTCAGTTACATTTTTGTCATGAACAAACTTCATGGCCGGTTATTTATATAATTTTCTTTGTACCTTTTCTGATGTGTTGTTTTTCAATAGCCTTACACTTCCCTTTCAATGCAATATTGTTTTAATTGTTCTTCACATTGAGGACAATATGTTGTTTAAGTGTGGGGGAGGTTGTTCTAACTTGCAATTCTTGTTTATGCATCATTTTTGGCCATTTAACCAATTATGCAAGTCATTTGTGTGTCATATGCAAATTTTTAAACTTGGTAATTGAGGAAAATCACATGTTTAAAGTGTTTCTGTCATTTTTTGCCACGGCAATGCTGCGAAATTGATGCTTCGTCGTGGTGACGCTATCCTTTAAAAAAACTGTTTTAAAACTTCCTCATTTCAATAATTCGCCCTAATTATATTCTTTTCACTCTTGTATCTTGAAGATTTTTATAAATTGTGCTTTTGAAAACACCATCTATGTTTTTAAATGATAAATGATTTTGGTTAATTTCAATTTCAATGTTTTCAAGAGAAGCAAGTGAGGGTATGCTAAGAGAGTAGCGTTATGTGTTTTTAAACCTTGAGATTGTTTAATTGAAATACTACCCTTGTTGGAAGGATATTTGGGCCTGAATTCTTTCAATTTTGTTGGTATCTACTTAATTTCATATCTCTCTAGAACTTATTTTAATTCTTAATCAAAGCTTGATGAACTCAAATTTTGTTAATATGATAGAGGCATTTCTTTCCAAACCCTAATTACCCAAATACTTAACCTTTACTAGCCCCTTTGAGCCTTCTTTTGAGTGCATGCATATTTCACAATTATTATGAGTATCTCATCTCTATTTTAAGCTGATGTCTAAAAAAATAAAAAAAGAAGGTTTCTGTACAAAAGAAAAGAAAGAAAAAGAGTTTCAAAAATTCCAAAAAAAAACAGAAAGCAGAAAAAAAAATTTTAAAAGAGAAATGTAATAAAAATGTGTCAAATTATGTTTATTTTTGTAAATATTTTCTTACTTATAGTTGGACTTTGTTTCATGAGAAAAGTGATTGTGGTGCATTTACTCATTTTTCCTTCTTTCATTTAATCCATTTCATTTAGCCTTCCGTACATTACAACCTTGAAAAGTCCTCTTCATTTTTGAAATTATAGTTCTTGTGGTGGAGAGGTAGAATTATGACAAGCTTATGGAAGAGAATGAACTAAGCAGATTGTAGGGTGAAATTATCCCAAGACAAGTGAGTTGAGAGATTAAACACATTACTTTGAGAGAAATCTCTTGTTCCTAATCTCTTGGATTAAATGCTTATAGTGTTTATTTTCTTCACGGTCTTTCAGTCTGCTTGGGTTGATTTTTGAGGAAGTGACTTAATTGTTTTTCTGCTATAATTTTTAAACATGGTCAGAATTTTTTTTTACACTTGTGTCCCTTTGACTTTTATAAACTTTGTCCAGGAGTACAAAGGTCTAAATGTGGGGGAATTTGATTGAACCCAAGCTTCTTATATCAATTGGTGATATTTTCATGATTTTTATGATACTTCTTGGCTCTTATTTTCAGATTTTATGCTTAATTTGACTCTTGAGTGCTTGCCTTTACTTTATGTAGTTTAAGGGTAAAATTGTCACAAATAATTAGTAATTGCACTAAATTAATTTTCAAGAACAATTGAAACAACAAACTACCTTTTTATTAATTATAGAAGACTCAAGAAGTAGAGCCAAGGAGTGAAGGCTAAAGATGATAAGTCAATAGGCAATAGGAAAGTTCGCTGCAGCGACGTTGATGTTTCGCCACGACGAAGTATAAAGAATTAATGCAAAGACTCTTCGGGAAAAGTTAGCAAGCTGAGTTAATAAAATCTTTCAGGAAAAGTTCACCGCGGTGACGCATCTCCTCGTCGCGGCACAACCTTCGAATTGGTGCTGACTCAGACTATTTTTGGCAAAGTAACCCATTGTACAACCTGATCCATCAACCCGTTTTGTGAAAAATACCTATTTTAGGTTAAGTCACAACAGGAGGAGGCGGACACACTACACTCACACTCTCCATCATCTTTCTCTCATCTCCATCGACGCACACCTTCATTCTCTCTTCTGCACCATCTTCCATCCATTTTTTTAACGTCAGTTGCTACCATGGGTACCTCCTGTGGGTTCTCAGTCGTGAAGTCTCTTGGAGCTATGCTTGTCTAGACATCCCGATCCTTTTGAAGTTGTAGCAATGGCTTGAGTTCAATGGGTTTAAAAGGGGAGTACCTTAATCCATGTTTAACTATGATTTATAAACTCCTAAGTTTAGGATTTGTGATTTGTAGTTAAACATTCTTGATTAGAGTTTAATCAAGTGTTGGATATTCATTATGTTGTGGGATTTATTGATGTAGAACTTTGGCCTTAAATATATGAAGTCTTATATATGTCTATTTGTGATCTTTTTGAGTCTCTTTTATCTTGCATAGTTATGTTTATTATTGAGTTGATTTGAGATCCTAAAATGACTTATTGCATTGACTTAACCACTACACACACTAAGGGATTTAATAAGGTCTTAAGAAATGGAGTTCATTGATTAAGACCTTGGACTTAAAGAGTTTTTTAAGGTTTACCCATTTGAAACTTAATGATTTCCACTCCCATTGAAAATTGATTTCAAACTTTGATGGCCAAAGCTCATTTTCAAAAGGATATTAGCATCATTTAATCATTGTCTTTATCTTCCTATTTTTACATTCCCAAAAATCCAAAAATTCTTTTTGACACATTTTCCTTATAATTCCTTTTAATTCAGTAAAGATTTCCAAAGACAAAAATCCCCCTTTCTTACCAATTTAGCTTGCATTTCATGACATATAGGTTAGTTTAGGTCCATTCAACTTCATAGGCTTACAAATTATATGAAGAAGTCGAATTCTGATTCAGCCTCTAAGATGTTCAATTTCTGGATGGAAGTTGTGCATAGTATATTGTTTTAGAATGAGAACAGTTCAAAAATGTTTAAAGTGTAACTTTCAAATAACTGAGCCAAATTGAATAATTATGGTGTCATTAGAAACTTAAGACAATAGGGAACACGTTTTTAGTAGAAAGTGTTACCAAATTACTTCATTTACTGATCAGAATGATCACGAAAGATTAACCCAAAGGTCTAGATTTTTGGAAGTGATATAGGACTAAAATGAGAGTTTGTTAATTGTTTGGTCTTGTAATGTTAGAATTACATTAATGAGTGAATTGTTGGTATTAAAGTACCAAAGACATGTCTAAAATGGAGATGAAGTGGTTCATTTGATTAAAATTGTGATTCGAAGAAGAGGAGTAAAGTATATCTAGTTTAAATGAATGAGAAATTGATAACAAGAGCAAGTAATGCGAGAAAAGAAATGATAAGTGATTGAATTATGAGATCCAAATAAGCATAAGATATGAAATTTGATCAATACCCGGGATTGTCATTGAGCATGCATTGTACATTACACACATGCATATGTGTAAAACTGAATGTATATGTGATTGTGCAATTATTAATGTGTGTGCAACGTGTGTATTGCATAATTGTGATGTGTAGGTTAAACGTTCGCATTCAAACGTTTCCAGATCATGGAAGCTAATGCTAATCTGAAGCATACTGTGAGTAGACCTAGATGGTCTTACTTTATTGTTTGTTTTGTTTATATTACGAATTGAATGATTATGCATTGTGAATGTCAATTGAATTGGGTTAATTTCCAGAAAGAAGGTCTGATGATTGTGAAATGTGAATGAAATATTGAATTGCTCATTGAATGTGAGTTGGACGGAGTAACTGTTTTCTCAACTTAAATGTTGAATGCTGGACTAAGGTTCAATGACAATATAAATGAGAATGTGATAGTGAATATGATTGTATGATATTGAGCACTTTCAATTGGCTGAATTTATGTGGTGCATTTCATTACATGAATGCATAAAAGATAAAGGCAGTTGTGATTGGAATAGCCACCAAAAAAGAGCTTAATGTTCAACATATGAAAAGGGCCTAGAGCTCAGAAAATGTATAAGAGCCAAAAGCTCACTATGTAAAATGAGCCCGGTATCCCCAACGGATACGGGACAGTTATCAATGAGCTCGATACGGGACAGTTATCAATGAGCTCGATATGGGACAGTTATCAATGAGCCCGATAAGGGATAGTTAGGTACTCAGTCACAACAAAGTTATAAATTGAAAGTGAGTCTCATGTGTATTGCATATGCATGATGTGAATAATTGTATTGTGTTGAATGTGAAATGTGAAATGAATGATCAAGTGATATATGCTAAAGTGAATGTGTAATGTATGTGACTTGATCTGATGAATTGATGAATTGTTCATGTTATGTGATTGAGTGAGCCATCGAGGATGGTCACTCATTGAGTTCGTAAAAACTTACCCAAAATTTTGCAATATTTTTCAGGCTCAGAAGAGTATCCCGTTAGGCAAACGGGAGTGTAGCCACTGCATACAAGTGAAAGATAGAAGTCGGGATTAGTTGGCATCTACATTTATACTTTCTTATTTATGTATTCCGTAACTTTTGTATAATGTATATTTGAATACATTTATGCATGTAACAACTTTCCATATTGGAAAGATTTGTAAATGAGAATGAATTGGAGTGTAATGTTAACAAATGTGATTTTTATGTTATGAAAGAAAACATTGGGCCCGATTTTGATTATTGATTTCTGCATATGCTTATATTGAAAAAAAATTACTGAGTTTTGAATGTTTGACCGTTCTAGCACGCCACTCTTGCGGAGCACAGACTCGAATATCACACAGGATGTTGGATACGTGTCTTGTGAGAGTGGGGTGCTACAGGGAGAGGACGATATGAGTACAGTTGTGAGACTTTGTAAGTGAAATTGCACCAAAGATGAGCTAGTAATGTCGGAGGGACCAATAACAAGATCAAGAGCTAAGAAGTTCAAAGAAACGCTTCAATCCTACATGGACCGAATTGTAAATGGCATGAAATCTCATGAGACAATGAGGGATAATGACAAGATAACTAATCAAGTTGGATGGAATGAGCAAGAAGACTTTCCTTCTTATTTAATTAATTATTTTACTTTAGAAGCATAACTTCGACAACCCACTACTTGTGTCTTGAGTTTGTTTAAAACTTTTAGGTTTAATGGGTTGTATTTTAGAAATACTAGTTTGGGCTTTAATTATTTTTGTTAGAGGTACATGTTTAAAGGCCTTTTATGTAGTTAGGTTTTCTTTCTTTTCAAAGGTTATAAATACATCATAATAAACATTGTTTAGGGTTAGATTAGATGAATAACGAATTCTTAAGGGAGGATTTCTTGTCTTCTGCTATTGCATCAAGAATATAATTCTTATCAAGGTAAACACTTGTGGCGAATTTATATTCTTGTTTTCGAATCAAACTTATTATATGCGTTTCCTTTCTTATAATTGAATGGGGGTTCATTAGGGTTGGGAATTTCTTCTTGTTCATGTTCTATCCAAAGTGTGTGTTTAAGGAATTTCGGGTTCTTTAGCCTTGGGATTCCACATCACAGTGATCACTAGTAATTACCTTTCTCCTATTATCTAGCCTACGAATTGAAGGTTGATTTTTAATAAGGAAAATAAAACTTAAACAACTAAAATAAAATAGGAAACAATAATGAACAAAAAGCAAAGAAAAAATCTTAGAGAACTCAATATCAAAGATTAGTGTCTAAGTGATGAATTCCTCTAAAACCATTAAATAGTTAACTTTTTATCATGCAATTATTTTATTGACTATTAGAACGTGAAAATTCATATCTTATATTAATAACTCTCTCGAAACTATTAAAAACTAATTCATAGGGTGATTAACTGAATTCTTTCTAGTTAAAGTTCCTAGGATTGCATTATCAATTTATGAATTCCGCTATTAGGTTTAACCTTAATCTAGTTGATTTATGTCAACCCATCTCTAGATTTGTAATCAACTCTTTTCAATTATGGTAGATTTATTCATACATAGGATTTCTCAATCTCTACGTTATGAAATCAGATTAAGTACTAATATTCTAGATGTATTAAACCATATATAAAATACATAATTGAATCACAATAGATCAATCAACATAATTGCATTAAATAAAAGAATCAAAACATATTGTTATCCCAATTAAGGTTCATCACACCTAGACATTAAATGCGTTTAATTACACTTAATAGAAAATGAAATCAAAGATAAACAAGAAGAAAAATGAATAAAAAATAAAGGAATCATAATTTTAAATCTCCGTTTTTCTTCTATTGAATGTTTTTGGAAGTTTGAGATCTGACGTTGTAATATATTGGATCTCTTGATAAATTATTTGCGTTTTCCACATTCCTAGATTATTATTGTCCCTTTCGTATGTTATCTATGTCTGGAATCTACTCTAAAAGTTTGCTCTCTTAATTTGCCTCGGCTCACTTTATTTTATAGTAAATTTTAGAATTTCTGGGACATACATAGTTTGATATATTGGCATGTATGAGGTCATGTATATTCTAAAATCTCCAGAATTTGTGATTTTGCACGCAATGTGAGACTTACATAAGCATACACATTGCCGTGTATCTCTAATTTACTTCAAAACTTTGTTTTATGTCTCGTTTTCATCCGAATTTTTCTCCTTTTGATTCATGAAGGCAATTTTAACCTATAAATGTACTCGAAGCGAATTACGTTCCAAAAATAAAATAAAATTACAAAATATCAAGCAAAATATTTCAAATATGGGTGTACAAATATAATCAAATATGCATCTAACACTTTTGTTATTAATAATAATTAAATATAAAATTTTTAAAATAAATTAATTTTATCTTATCTCTCATTAAATATTTATTAACAAATATTAATAAAAATTATTGTATTTATTAAATAAGAATATAACATGTAAAATTATTTCGGTTATATATTTAGTTAATAAAATTATGACAATGGAATGGAACAGAAGCAAATTCAATTACAATTTTATAATTTGTGAAAAACTAAAAACAGAAGAAAAAATTCAATCCAACGAAATTTTTTTATTGAATTTGAATAGAAGCTGTCATTTAAGAGACAAGTGCTTACACACCCTTACGATAAAATATTTTTCATAATTATTTTATTAATGCCCGCATGGGAGTACAAACTGGACTAATTAGTACAGCAAAGAGATAACAAAGATCATCAAAACATACGTGCGCGCGTAAGACTAACAACATGCAGCGTTCAACCTCACTTTTCAACAAAGTCAGCCTAAAATATTGAAGAATACTAAACCAGATAATTACTCGAGGCTGGTGGGATGGCACTTATGAGAGGTAAATGCTGGAATGACTGAAGGCTACTTACATTGGGTTTACAAATTCCTTTTTCCTTGTTTGTTTCAAAGAAAGAAGTAGTAATATATATAACAAATACAAATATGAAAACCCAAAAGAAAAGAAACTAAAAGAACTCCAACACAAGGAGAGGACTCTACAAAGGCAATAAAATGCCCACTTCGGACAAATATAACTTCACATTCTCATCCTCTAGGCGCTTTCAGCAGGAATCTGACCCATTATACCAAAGCTGTTGCCTTGCTTAGGCCTCCACTCAGTTCTTCCTCTCACGATCTCTGCTCCATCCTCCAGCCGAAGCAAATGCTGGCATTCAATCTCACCAGCATTCCCTAAATGACCGACTCCACCGCTCGCAATGGCAGTCAGAGACTGAAGCACTGAGTCTCTATCACACTCCCTGCGGTATTCCAGAGTTATGGCAGAAAGCTCATGACTCTCCAGGATTGCTGGTGGAGCACTCTGCAACAATCCAACAAACCCAAAGGAATATTTATAATTTGGAAACCAAAAAAAAAACCCCAGGGTAACGCAGACCACAATGATTAGTTCTCCACCATGTGGTGTGGCAAAAGGAAGATCTTTTTCTTTTCATTTCTTCATTCTAAATTAAAGTTGACAGCTGGTATGGTTGTGGCTGAGCTATATGCCACATTATTAAACTGAAAAAAATATTTTAAAAAACGAGCCCAAAAAGACTAAAATGTTCCTATCCTATCAAGCTGCCCAATGGGGCATGTGAACAAGCAATTATCTGCTGATTATGACGTGATTAATAGTGCAGGTTGACAAGCTGGATTTCCAGATATCTTCCATATGTCCAACACAATCGCTTAAGTTGTATAACTGATGGCCATTCTTAATAGGCGATATCATGAATATTTATATGTCATTTACAAACAAATATTTTTGTTGTCCAACTCTGCAGCAGATTTTGGGGCTTTATACCTCAAATAATGGAGATTCTGCAAAGTTCAGGCAAGAGACACCACGGGCTATCGGACACATTTTGAAAACATATATAGTGGGGTTAGTTACCTAAGGGGGGTACCTTTTTGTACTAGAAAGTACTGCCTTACTTGCGCTCGAATTTGTTACTACAGTTTTATAATTTTTTAACTCTTGGAATTAATTTCTTACCAAGAAGAAATTGGCACAAAAATGATGAATTGAGATAAAAGAGCATTAATAAACAACTATTCTGGATAGGTAGTTGAAACTTTTTTTTGCTGGTGAAATCACATTACCTCAAGGATCCAGCCAATATACTTCACATTGTTGACATGCTGGTTGACATCTAAATCATGCCACCGAGCCTGCAAATCCACAAAAACATCATCAATAATATATCACATCACCAGATAGTTATCTACAAAGCTTTTCATAAGGTTCACTTACTGCTAAACCTTTACGAACATAGTCTGCCGTGTTATCGTCAAGTTTTGGCAACTTTCGGCCATCATCAGCAATAACCGGACCAGCATCAAAAAGAAAAGGCCATATTTCTCCTCGAACTTCTTCAGGAATTTTAGATAGCCTCCTTGTCACTTTATTCATCATCACCATCACACTGCAAATTATCAAAAAATAAATAAATAAGAAAGAGCATTCCAACTAGTATTCAGCACCTCAATGATACACTTCAAAACACTGGAACAAGGACTTTTGTGCAAAACATTATACCTGGAGGCTCTGGTAAGAGTTTCACCGGTTCTATAGTCTCGAACAAGCCAATCACGTCGCAAACCATTCCTCCCTGAGGAACTTGACCAAGTATCGACTTGAACAACATCATCCCTGCAAGAAAAAAACAAGTTCAGTCCATAGAATTCTGTTATTGCTTCCATGATAGTGCAAAGTGGCTCTGCATTAGCAACTTGACTCAGGAACATAAACGCGATTTAATCTGCTTTTAAATAACTACAGAAGAACATATTTAACTTTGATTATAATCCAAGGTTGACAAAAAGAAATGCAGATGGAACAGCACACTTGCATAGAATATATCCGTAAAGTTGTCGGAGGTGTAACTACATGTCCACACCCCAGCAACTTTAATAGTTCAAATGTAACTTAAGTTATACAAGAAAATACAAAATAAACATGATACTTTCCAGGGAATCAAAAGCAGTATGGGTGGTTCCAACAGTAAGAGGGAAAAGGAAATTTGGGAGTAACAATTACCCAAAGAATATCCAAACTAAATCAATTTGAGAGCACTAAAGATATGAGATGAAATATTGAATTAAACATTGGATGCTAAGTATGCCTGCTAAACCTCAGATGGCAATCTGTAGTGCTTCAACTCACAAGAACAACTTCAGAAGAATACAGGAAAGTAGCTGTCACTGACCAGGTAGGATAGCGATGCACTAAAACCTGCATCCGAGTAACAACCCATATCAGGTTCCTTTTACACATCTCAGGTGTTGAACCAAACCCATCACCAAGTAGTCCAACGGTCTTGACATGATTGAGAGCTGTTTCCTGGCAGCACCAAATTAGAGAACAAGACTCTAGGGGTTAGAACAAATTCATAACCCATTTGGTATATCAAATAACAAAATCGTGGATCTTGCCCCTCTCAGTACCTGCAAATGATTCATGAGCGTTTCTATAGACGCTGTCCGATCAGCACCAATTTCATAAGATCTGATAGAGAAATTCTGACGGAACACAAGTCCATCCTGAACAATTTTGCCTAGACCAAGAGGGTCGATGAGCATGTCAGGTCTCCTTGGCTTCCAATCAAGCATCATCCACTGTTTCTCTGCAGCCAAGAATATTGTTGTGATTGCAGCAAGGAGCATACTCCAGTCAGGCAACTGGTTGATAAAAGTCCTAGGGGGCGGTGGTGATGGATTATCATTCTCAGTCTTGACATTTTCCACAGTTGATGTCAAACCTACCGTGGATCCATTTATCTTAGGAGCAGCAGCATTCGCCTTGGCCTGTAAACCCCAAGATGAGGTTTTCTGTTTGATGCCTCCCAAACTCGTAGATCCACTGCCTTGCTTATTGGGCTTGGCATCTGAAGATGGAGAAGGAACAGCAAAGAACGAGGAAGTAGCTGCAGTCGCAACCATCGTGCAACTTGTAGAGTTGGGAAGCACTTCAACCCTCCTACTTCTGCAAAGGATATGAATAGCACATCAGATATATATTACAGCGAAAGACAGCCAAGATGTTTGCTTTGCTACTTGAAAACATAATTGAGAAAAAAAAAAACACAATCAAATGATCACTAGGCATTCTTTGTTAAGCGCGCTACACGTTTAAAGAATTTCAAACAGCAAAGCATAACAAAGATCCATGTAATTTTGCTTTCAGCTCGAAATCTTGCAGTTAAATCCCAGCTCAAATAACAATCTCCATTCTAACCAATAACGATATCAAAATTAAAGACAAAGAAAAAGGAAGCTAATTGATCACGAAAAATTACGGAGGAGGCAGTTGATAAGAAAAGAAGAGTTTACCAGAAGAGTGTTTGAATTTACCCAAAGAAATTACGCTATATACGCATTGGCAGTATCAGAAAGGAAAATAAAATCAATTACGAAATAAAGAAAAAGGCCAACTCGTATCTTAATATTTGAATAGAAAGACGACTAGATCTGGTCATTTAAGCACGCATTAGCGTATATTTCACAACGAAGAAGGCTTTTTTAAAAAAGAACGGAGAAAGCAAAGAAGAAAAAGGCAAATGAAAAGTCGTTTGCACTTTTCAGTGCGATAGAAAGAGAACTAAGAAACCTTGCGCACCTGCGTTTGGTTGCCGAGAAACGCGTGAAAAAACTAAAAAAGAAAACTGAAAACTTAAAACCTCAGATCTCCTTCAGAAACCTAACTTAAACACAATCATTCCGCCGGATTACGCTCAAATTGTCTCTACATCAAGTAGAAACCAAAAATACAACAAAGAAAAAGAACATTTTGAAAACTGCACCATCACCATCCTCTCATTACTAAGCATCCAAACAGAAAAAGACCAGTCGGCCTTTCAAAAGATAAGGGAGAAAACGAAGAGAAACCCAAGGAAGATCTCGGAGTGAGGGTGTACCTTACACAACCAGCGAAAAGCAGCTCAACAAACAGGAGCTAAAATGGAAAGACGTAAAAAGAAGGAAATGGAAGGGGCTAAAGAGTCATTTTCGAATGTGCAAATACAACCTCTCGTGAATTTCTTTTCCTCCTCCCTGCAGTTTGCCTATTCCAATGTCTTCCTCCTCGTCGCCGCTCCCTTTTATAACAGGATTAACTAATAAATATTACAAAAGAAAAAAGAAAAAAAAAAAGAAATTTAGGGCCAGCGGTTATGTGGTGTTGGTGGTGGCAGAGAAACTATTAAGGGCAGCGACATGCTTCTATACTGTCCACCTGGACCTCCCGCCTTTTGTTTTCTTTTACATTCAAAATAAATAAATAAATAAATAATCCTCTTACCTTGGATTAAGTCCAAAATTTTAAATTTCACCTTAACACCAATTTAAAATAAGATCATTCGAATTAGAACTCTTGATAACTTAAAATTTGAAGCAACAAGTTGAAGTAAACTTTCTCCTTTTTTTTACATTACTTTGCCCACAAAAAGGAAGGGATGCATTAACTTTTTAACCAAAACTGCAATGAAAATGTAGC
>JANVCQ010000008.1:33956374-33969087 GCA_025531925.1 Erythroxylum plowmanianum
CTTGTGTATCTTGATCATATTATTTCTCAATATATTAACGTGTGATTCACTTCACAAATGTATATACGAACTATGTACAATGCATATTCTTGACAATCCCAGGTATATTATCAAATTTCATATCTTATCCACATTCTCATTTTATAACTCAATTACAAGTCATTTCATTTTTAGCATTATTGCTCTCATAAAATCAAATTCTCATTCACTTTAACTTTAACTTAGTACGCATTACTCATTTCCTTTGAATCATAATCACAATCATATGAACTCCTTCATCTCCATTATGCACATGTGTTTGGCACTTTATTACCAACAATTCATTTACTATTGTTATTCTAGCATTACAAAACCATATAATTATCCAAACTCTCATTTCAGTCCTATATCACCTCCAAAAATCCAGACCTTCAGGTTAATTTTCCATGATCATTTTGATCAAGTGAATGAAGTAATTTGGTTATAATTTCTTCTAGAAAAGGTTCCCCATTATCTTAAGTTTCTAATGACACCAAAATCATTCAATTTGGTTCAATACCCCAAAAGTTATATTCAAAATAATTTAGACTGCTCATAAGCTTAAATAGTATCCTATACTCAAATTTAATTAAAAAATATGGAATCCTAGAGATAGAATTAAATCTCGAATCCTTCAGACAAATTGTATTTCTATGTCTCTATTTTAATCCAAATTTAAAATCATCGTATTTAGATAACTACATAACAAGTTATGCCTAAAATACCGAAGTATGTTCATTGAAAATACTTCAGTTATCATTTTCTAGAATTCCTCATCGATTCTGTCCCAAATTCATCAATCAATCTCTCCATTATGATTTTAGATGATTATAATTTTTTGTGGAGATGAAGATCATCCCTTGTTACCATTAAGAGTCACGATCATGCACTCCCATCTTTTTCAAACTTCATTCTGGCCCTTCTGAAAATAGACCTTTGGGTCAATGTTTCATGGCAATTTTGACAAGGCAAATGAAGGATTTAGGCAAAACACTCTTCTAAAAAGTTGTTCCTTTATGTCTTAAATGAAACCATGTTCATGCAATTTAGTTCGATATCTTATAAGTTATGATAAAAACTTTACAAACTGTTCCAAACCATAGTAGAATCCACGAACTCAACTTCGAGCTAAAGTTTGAAACTCTTAGAGACAAAATTCAATTTTGATTCCTTCATGAACAATATAGCCATACGTCTTTACTTTAATATGAACTTAAAATCATCCCGTTTGGATGTCTATAGACCAAGATATGGAAAATCTACAAATGCATGTTTAGTGGAAACATTGCATCTATATATGTCCAGCACACTTCAACAATGTTCATGTCTAACTCTAATTCATCTCTACGTCAATTTATTAATCATTAATCATCATACACGTAAAAGAAAGACATCAATGTATTCATTTGTTTACCCACATTCTAGCATACGTAAATCACCATGTTGTATCCATTGAACCTCTAACTATCATCAAATATACTTCCTTCAACAATTCAAGAAAAGTTTATGCTTATACTTGTTTAGCTTCATTTTCTTCAAATCACCAAGAAACCCTAGCTCCTACACATACATGATCATCATTGTTGAAGGAGGAATAGATTGGGTCTTTTATCAACAAGAGGAGGATAGCAAGGTATTGAAGTGGTTAGTATAAGATTACGGTCAAAAATCAATTGGTGGAGGGAGGTAGGAGTTTCATATAAGGAGAGTAGTGAGGAAGATGAAAATGTGTTTAGTGAAAATAAAAGACAACAAAGTTGTCTTTCAAATGGGAAGTTAGGTAGATTTTAAAAACTTGGCAGGTGTCATGACATCAAATGGTTTATACTAAATAACACTTAATTGCTTGGTCCATTTGTCTCCAATTTCTAATCCAATTTTCTCCCAGTATTTAGTGGCACTTGTCATTAAATCTTAATGTCACTTATAAAAATTTCCACTACCATTGGACTTTCATTTGTGCCACTATTCCTTAATTGTTCTATGACTTGACATTTTTCCTAGTCCAAAAATACCTTGATATTCTCAAAAAATTCACAAACCTCACTGAAAATTCTAAATCACTAAAATACACTTTCCAAATCAATTTCTAGCATATAAAAACCACAATTCTCAATATAACACATTTAGAATTCAATTATACCCGAAAAATGTCAAATGAGTGCATGTACAGTCATTTTATTGTGCAAAAATTCAAATTCATGTGTGTGTATGCTAACATTATGCATAAGTATGAAATGCATTTTTTCTTAATCTCTCTTTGATATCACATGTACCAAAGTTTAGGGTTCTAACCCTTAGTATGGGAATGGGATGTCACAAATGGCCTCAACTTTGGTTTAATTTAATTTAATTAGATTAATTATATTAAAACAAAATTCTTAAAGAAATGAAGTGTATTTTCAGTTTTTAATGGTTAAATGTGCATCTGCACATTTAGCATTGAATTGCTAAATAAAGATAGTATTTATCATGCTTTATCATCATTAAATAGAGTTGTGATCTTACCATTAAATAGTTTAAGGGTTATCTTTTAATGATAGCATGTAATGTAACCTTTTTAGCATTCATTTAATTAAAGATGAAAGATGTGCATTGGATGGATCATCTTCCATCTTTCATCAATAAAAAATTGAAATTGACATGTCATATTAGGTGATTGGTCTTTTCATATAGCCATCTTAAAACAAATGAGAAGTGTCTCATTTAATGGCTTCTTTATATTTGATTAAAGAAAGGTGTGATGCATTGGATGCTCTCCTTTTTCTTTCTTTTCAAGCATAACCGAAATATAGGTGTGTAAGAAAGGGTTCTTGCATTGTTTCGACTAACTCTCTCCTCTCACCTATGCATGGCCAAAACCTTGAATGAGAAGAGTCTCATAGTTTTCCTTCTTTCTTCTAAGAAAAATCTCCTCCAAACATTTCTTCTCCTTCCCCACTAAAGGATCTTGTTAACCAAGTTGTTAAGAGTCTCATAGTTTCCCTTCTTTCTTCTAAGAAAAATCTCCAAATATTTCTTCTCCTTCCCCACTAAAGGATCTTATTAACCATGTTGTCTAAGAAGAATAAGTGGTATATCAAATTGGACGAGGATACAACAACAAAGAGAGGATAGATTGAAAAAGGGAAGGATTCAAAAGCAAGGCTAAAGCTTTGAATAGGACTATCAACCAAGTATGTATCCAACCTATATTTGAACTAAAACCCCACCTTAAGAACAAGGAAAATCATCTTATAAATTATCCATTAAGAGGTAGGCTAATACAACTACTGAGAGATTTAAAAGACTAAAACTAAAGGTTGATTAGTTGGCAATGAAAAGTTAGCCTTTTAATTGAGAAACTTTGAAAAGGATCCCTGGTAAGTGAGGAAAAGTAACATCCTAAGGATCAAGCAATTACAATCACTTTGAAGACTATTAAGGAATCGACTAAGAATAATAAGGAAGAAGTTGTAGCAGAAGAGGTTGTTAATAGGGAAGAAGAAAAATAGGAAAACAAAAATAAATTCGTCTTTTGTTTCATAAATGAGAAACATATTCTCCTTTTATGAATATTATTTTTGTTGTATAGATGTAGTTGATACTAAAATCCATTATTGTTTATATTCAAGCATGTGGACCATATGTCATAAGAGAATAAGAAGGAAAGTGTAAAAAGAAAGTTCAAATATTAACAAAAGAAAACCTTTACATGGTACCTACTAGACTCGAAAGGAGCACTATAGGTCTTTCTCTCTACCTTTCTAACTAGAATATGTAACTAAAAGACTTTAAAGGAGTACTTATCATGAGGAATTTTAATATTTTTATGTTCATTTGGTTCCATTTATTTGTTTCGTTATTTTTTGTTTCATCACTTATCATTTTAATCCTTTTTTTTCTATATTCAATGTAGGTTTCCATTTTAGAAGAATCTCATGTAATTAAATCTAGTATGAAATATCAAAAAGACTTAGAGAATTTTTCTTAATATTTAATTCTTTTTAGTATTGTCACACTTTTTTTATGTACTATCATTTATTCTTACACTTATTATGAATGTATTAAGGAATAATGGTCCTTAATGGCACCCAAGAGTAGGAAGTGAATTGGATGTTGATAAATTTAACCAACTATTTTTTTATCTAATGAATGCAATTAAATAAGAGTCAATATATGATGAAAATTAGCTTAATGTAAATTAATAACATAATCAAACAATAATGTAAAGAGTATAGGAAGAAGAAAGGCCAAATAATTTATATTGGTGATAGGTTTATATTTTATATGTTATTTAAGGTTAAATGACTTAATATTTGACACTTCATAATATATTTTATATGGATTATATGGTGTATTCTTATGTTTAATTCATTATCTTCTAGGTGATGATTTTGAGAGGATAACTCAGATTCAAGTGCAACTTTGTCCATTATTATCTTAAGGATAATTTGGAGCCATTTGAAAGAAAGAAAGATAGAAAAAACTTCATAAAAGGTATAAGAGGTTAATAATAGATCAAAGATGTAAAAAAGTGGAGAAGCTAGTGGAAAAAGACATAGTAGGCACCGAACATGCTAAGATGATGGGTGTTTGTATTGTGTGAGATTTAAAGAAACGAAAAATATAACAAGATTAATGCCAGCAACAACTTTGGTAGACATAGTGTTATAGTTCCTGAGGAATTGATCATTTGGATTTATTCTATTTTTAATAACTTACTAAAATTGACTCTGCTTATAGAGATAGATTTTATCAACTAGTTTGATAAAAAATCTTTGCCTTTGTCCACTTTTTAAGAAGTTTGTTGGAATTTTGACTAAGTCTTTTCTTTTAATAAGTTAAAGAGAACCTTCTTACAACAATCATGTTTTTCAAAAGTAAAAAGAAAATTCTTCTTACAATCTCTTTTCATGGTAAAGAGTTACCTCACTCGTAAATGAATTTATAACTCAAAAGACCTTGTTTTATCACTTTGATAACCTTAAAGACTCGTTTACTTCAAAATGCAATAATGAATGGTCAAATTTCATTAAAAAACCCTTATAAATTTGTATATAAGACATCTAAATTTTTTTATGAGTCTAAGTTAATGAAAAAACATATATTTACAAGGTTTAGAAAGTTAAACTGGTCATTATAAATAAGAACTAGTCATTCCTAATAAGTAATTACTATGCATTTATTGACTAATGTGCATTGAATTCAAAGATTACTAGTTTTAGGGACATTGATTGACCAATGTGACATATTAATCCCAATAACTGGTGAATCTTCACATATTAGTCGACTAATATAACACATTGGTCAACCAATGCATCAACCAATGTTCTTATAAACTCTTAGTAGATACGTTTTAGCAACTTTATCTTACATTAGTCGACCAATGAACTATATAAGTTGGCCAATACACACAAAATCATGATTATAACAACTTCAGATGTCAAACCTAATTTTATTAATGTAAAATTGACTTAAAAACTTCTCCAGATTTCCTGCAAATAATGTTTTAATGATGAAAAAGGTTTTTTTAAGATCAAAACCTTATGTCCCTTTGATGATTGAAAACATTCATTCAATTAGTTAAAATGATATGTGTTTATGAATGACGAGCCTCTAAAATATCAAAGTGACCAACTAGGAAGTACAATTTTACAACTTTATTGTGCAATATTTTTCTTTAGTCTTGATTTTGTTTTTCATTTAAATGATTTAAACTCAAAATTTTCTTTAATGTCTTCATTAGATGTATCTTAATGTATGCATGACCATTATTTTTTATATTTCTTTCATAAAAAAGAAACTTATTAATAGTACTTACTTTTTTAATTATCAAAATATGGATTGCAACATCCTTTCAATAAAAAAATGTATGATTTAAATATAAGGAGGGGTTATTTGAGCCTTAATTAAATGATTGAGGAAAATCCATTCTAAGTAAGATAAATCATTCATAATTAGCATAGTAAGTATCAATTTGTCAAAAAAATAAACAATAAAGGAAAGGAGGTTAAGAGGAACCATTATACGTTGCACTGAATTATAATCCAACTAGGTTATATCAATAGTTATAAGCATAAATGAGTACTTTAGTCTTAATTTAATTTAATGATCCTAAAAGTTTATGGTTAATTTGAATAGTGAGACATTATATGTGATTTTAACACAAAGTAGGATAGACTTAAGCTAATCGTGCAACTTAATATTTCATATGTCTTTTATTAATAAATAAATAAAAAACGTGTGAAAGTGATCATAAATAAATTCACTCCATTAAGTTTTACTTAAACAAAAATTCAAAGTTAATTGTGGGGGTATCTATAACAAGGTGTTCACCTTCATGACAAAAGATTCGAATGACATTTCAAACATAGTCTTTCATGCTTCATAAAAATCTAAAAATAATTTTTTATTCATTTTTCATATGGTTTATTAAATGCTTATAGGTGGAATCTTTTTACTCTTTTTTTATTTTAAATTTAAGGATAAATTATTTGAATTGATTTGATTTGAAAGGGTGCTTTATTTTAGTTGAACTAAATTGAAGGTTAGTTTAAGGATTTAAAGATCTAGGTAGATTATGAATGATGTAGTTAGGTGATGATGAGTACCTTTGATTAACTTGATTGATTTAATAAAATTTCCTAGAATTGAGAACTGATTAGGTTGATAGTGGTTGAGATTAGTTTGCTTGAGGATATGTAAAATTATAAGTTTGGCAATATTTGATATGTAAGAAATGTGGATTTATTTTCTTAGTATTTTGTTATGTTTCCCATCTATATTACCTTAGTTAATTTGCTTTGTTTTATGTTTTTAGGTAACTGAGAAGAATTTTCCATGGTATGAGTTTAGTCTAGAATTAGAGGAGATTTCAATTGAAAATATGAAGAAAATATCAATTTCTATTGAATTCAACTTTAAGTTAACATATCAACAAAATACCGATTTTTTTCTGAACAAAGTCTAGCACATATTCATAAGTGGTATTTATTATAGGATTGTATAAGTCATTTTATATGATATTGTGTATGTTTAGTATACATACTAGGATGTTTAGCCTAGGTTTTGTGTTATTTTCATATAACTTGCATGTGTATGTGACCGTATATGATAAATTGCATGTTAGGTTATAAATGAAGGTCTTTAAGCTCATTTTTTCATGCTTTTCATGTGTTTTGATGTATATAAATTTTTCATGGTTGTAAGTCAATTTTTGGGTAGGATTTGGAGCTAAGGGCCAAATAGAGAAGCATCAAGCTCAAGAAATAATATCTCTCTTATAAGTGTGCGATAGTATTAAAGGGAATCTACTAGTGAATAAATAGCCTAAAAATAGAAGAGGCTAAAAGGAAACATTGTGGAGATCCCCTATGCACACACACTAGCTCAATAACATTCCATTTAAATAATGAAAGTAATGAATAGGAAAATGAGAAGAAATTAAAAAGGGTAACTAAAAGTAGCTCCAAAAAAAAGAAGAAATCCCATCTACCAAGATGAATATTCTATCCCAAAATATTAGAGGAATAAACAGTCCTAATAAATAATAACTTGTTTTGTTTTCATAGACCAACACTTTTTTGGTTTGTCTTTTAGGATAAAATTAAGAAATGTTTATGGAATATCTTAATCTTTTATAACACCCTAAAAATAATGCATAACGGGGAAAATAGGCTTGAAACATGATCTATAACTTCTCTTCTCCAAGGCCCTCATCCTTTGATTAAACCTAGTTGGTTGCTTCATTAACTCGATTCTAATACCACTCTTCTGGTTATACTCTTTATTTTCCTTTCCATTACTGTCACCTACCTTCTCCCTTCTCTTCATCCATTTTTAGATCTTTTTACACCTCAACCCCTAATAGGAGTATTGTAGTCTTTGTGTTCCTTCTTGCCTTATAAAGTTACCATTTTTGGTAACATCTTTTCGAAACTTTATGAACCTTTATCCTTCACTTTCTCCAAATGACTGTTGTGGAGGGGCCCTCAAACTTTAAGTACATCTCCTTAAGGAAATTTCCCCCATTACCCTCTAAGACTCAACCTCAGTAGGAACCACCTATGGCCTCTATGCTTAAGCTAGGTGAGAGCTCTAACTCTAAGTCATCTCCACCATACACATGCCAATCTATTTTTAATGGTTCCACCTCCTCAATGTTACACTATTGTCCACTAACCTTGCCTAAGATAGCTTTGATAGTCTCACCCTAATTAGAAAATGCAAGAAAGGAGAAAATTCATGATCAACAATGATGGTTGGTTTCTTATGGTCTTCTAGGTAAAACACTAGGTGATGAAGCGATGGAAATCTTATGGCCTCCTAGATGTATTGCCCAAAGAGGACCAACTGTTCCTCTTTAAATTCTCCAATAAAGTCATAACTATTGAGATTATAGCAATGGGACCTTAATATATGAATAAATACCTTTTCTTCCCCTAAATGTGAAAGCTTAGGATTAAGCTAAAGGAGATTCAATAGAAGTAGGTCCCCATTTAAGTTAATTTCCGTCAAATCCCATTAGAATACTAGTGTATAAATGGTTTAAGTCTTTTAGCTAGTTTTATTGACAAATTAGCATGTATACATAAGGAAACTTCCATGAAAAATGATTAGGACACACCAGAATATGTGTTAACATAGATGTTACCACACAAATTTGAGAGGATATCACTTTACTTCTACTATGAGAAGGGGAGAAGTTAATAAAGTTGATAGATGGATAATTGAACATACTTTTACTCTATATTTTATGTATTTTCTCTTGATATTTTATACTTTTATTATGTATTTGGTACTTAATTCATTTCAAGTGTATATATAGATAATAATTGCCTTTATGGACTTAAAGTAGAAGAATTTAGATGAAAAATATGGTGTAAAACGAAGATTCGATACACAGAAAGGATGCACAGCTATGCAGTTTAACGATATTCAAAGAATTTTACCAAAACCCTATAATTTCATATAAAAGATGCTTTTCGAAGGCAATTGGGGGAGAGACATAGAAGGAGGAATTTTGAATTTCTCAAAGGTGATCCTAAGTGAGATTGTGAGCCAGAGGAGTGAGAAATATGAAGATTTTATTGACAGATTCATTGGAATACAAGATCGAACCTCTATATCGCTAGAATACTCGATAGAAGACAATCAGGGAGATTTAAAATTATGATTATATTGTTTTCAATTTTTCTTTCTATTTATGTATGTTTGATTTCATATTCGTTGATTTGTAACTAAATATTTCATTAGTATTTAGGTCAGATGAACCCTATTTTGATATCTTAACATGTGTTGATTCTTTTGTTAATGCAATTGATTGATTGATTTGTTGTGATCCAATGACTTATTTTATTTACATTCTAATAATCTGGAATATTATATCATAATCTGATTTCATACATAAAGATTGAGAAATACCATTGATGAATAGATATGTGGTCATTGGAAAGAGTTAATTGCAATCATAAAGATAGGATGACATAAATCTTCTAGATTAGGATCAAACCTAATGGAGGGACTCATAAATTGGTAATGCAATCATATAAAATTTAACCTGACCTACTCAGATAGAAACCTTAGGATTAGTTGTTAGTAGACTCAAGGTTAGCTACATACCGTAGGAGTCTCCACTGTCTAATTAATCAAAATAAAACAATTGCATAATAAAAGATTAATCTGTTAAAGGTTTAGGGGGAATTGAAATTGTTTGATATTCGTAATTAACTCATTGCTTCATAATTCTCTATTTTAATTGTGCTGCCCATTTAGTTTATTTTCTTAATTTTAATTCCTTCAATTCAAAACAACTAATTTTTAGGCTAGATAATAGAATAACAGTAATTACTAGTAATCACTATTCGCTTAGGATCGACCCGTACTTATGGGTACTAGCTACAGCTATGTTATGCACTTACAGTATTATAATATTGACACTCACAAAATTAGTCAATCAATTTTTTGACATTGTTGCTAGGGACGATGAGATTAAGAACACCTTATTTTTATTAATCTAGTCATTACTTTAGCTTGCTTATTTTGATTTATTTTTGTTTTTACTTTTTTTTTATGTAATTTGTTTAAGTTAGTTTATTCTCTTAGTTTTATATTTAGACTCTAGGTCATTTTATGACCTGGAGTACAGTTGAGAACATAGTAGACACTAATCATGAGATAGAAAGAATTGCATGAAGGAATCATTGTAGGACTAATCTTAGAGTATTTGAGCTAGATCTTCTAATAAAAGATTTGGAAGGTCATGTGGACATAGAGGAATCTTATAATATGATGGACCAACCACGTAGGATGTTTTGACTATATTAGGCTAGACTTCATTGACATGGAATCTAGCATAGTGATACTGACTATCCAGGAGAATAAATTTAAGATCAAGTCGAGCATTATCTAGATGGTGCAACAGTCAGTCTAGTTTGATGGACCACAAGACAAGGATCCCAACGCAAACATCTAACTTCTGGAGATCTGTAGCACTTTTAAGATCAATGAAGTGAACATTGACGCCATTGGACTGTGTCTATTTCCTTTCTTTAAAAGAAAGGTTAAACAATGGCTAAACTTTATGCCACATTCATCACTTACCACTTAGGATCAAGTAGCAAAATTTTTTTCTTAAGTACTTTCCGCATATAAAGGCTACTAAGTTGAGAAATGACATCTTATTATACTCCCAAAATAAGGGTGAGCCATTGTATGACATCTGGGAGAGATTTAAAGGGATGCTTTGATGATTCCCACATCATGGACTTCCTTTATGGATGCAAATCTAATCCTTCAATAATAGGCTGATTCAAAGTATGAGGCAATCAATAAATGCAATAGATGGAGGGATGCTAAATAATAAAACAACTAGAATGATTCAAGAGCTTATCGAATACATGGCTATGAAAAATTACCAACGGTGTTCAGCTAGAGCACAAACCATTGATAGGCCATCGAGAGTTTATGAAGTAGACACATTGACGTAAATGATGAGTTAAGTAGAAGGCATAATCAAGAAGATAGAATCACTATAGCTCTATAATGAAAAGTGATGAGTGTGCGGGTTAGATCATTAAGGATAAGAATGTCAACTAGATTAGCCCCAACAAGTAGATTATTTGGGGAATGCTCCAAAACCCCAAAATAATCCTTACAGTAATACATACAATCTTAATTAGAGGAACGACCCCAACTTCTCAAGGGGTGACCAATGACAACAAAGAAATAAGGCTCCAACTAGATTCTAGTAGTAAACATCACAACCTAAGAAGCAGAGTCTAGGCAAAATGATACCAGAATTTATTCAGGACTTAAGAGTGAAACATCAGAGACTACATACGTCTATATGTAACTTGGTGGTGTAACTTGACCAACTGACAACAATAATAGATGAAAGATAAAATGGGAATATTCTTAATACCATGGAAAGAAGCCCTAATGAGCATAACGAATGTGGTTACACTGAGAAATGAAAAGGAGTTACAAGTAGATGTCAGACCCCAAAGTGAAAAGGAGGATCGTGACAAGAGTTAAGAGATAAATAAGGATATTGAGACCCCTTATAAAGTAAAAGCATTCTAGTCCACCATTCTGTACCCAAAAAATTTAGAGAAGGATCAAATGGATGAGCAATTTAGGAATTTCTCAAGTTATTTAAATAAATTCATATTAATCTACCACTTATTGAAGCTCTAACATAGATACCTAAGTATTCAAAACTTTCATTAGAGCTACTATCTATCGAAAACAAGTTAGAGGAATTGGATATGGTATAACAAAGTGAAGAATGCTCAATAATCCTACCTAAAGATCTAGGGAGTTTTACTATCCATTTTTTTATTGGTAACTTGATAGTAGAGAAAGCCTCAGCTAATCTGGAAGCTGGCATCAACTTAATGCCTTATAATTTGTTTAAGAAGTTGGGATTAGGAGAACCTAAACCCACTAGGATGAGCATTTAAATAGATGATAGATTTGTTAAATATCCTAGCGGAATCATCAAGGATGTAATAGTAAAAGTTGATAGATTCATCTTTCCATTTGACTTTGTTATACTCTATATGGATGATGACATAGAAGTACCTTTAATTTTAGGACGTTCCTTCCTAGACATAGCTAGATCCATTATAGATGATACTAATGGTAAATTAGTTCTTGGGGTGGGAGAAGAAAAGGTAACTTTTAGGATTCTAATGCAATGAGGCATGCTCTTGAATGTGATGATTCTTATTATTTTGTTGATGTCAATGATTTTGTAACATCAGACATTTGCAAGAAATTGTGCCTAATGATAAGTAGGAATTGTCTATGACCTAATAAAAGGATGATCATGAAGATAATAAGCCCTTCATGAGTACACAAGAAGTGGAAGAGATAAATAGGAATACAGAGGCAATATTAAAACCCTTCGTTAAAGAACCACCAAAGTTAGAATTAAAGATACTTCCTGATCATTTAGAATATGCATTTCTTGAAAAAAACTTAAAATTATCGGTAATTATTGCATCAACTCTAGAGGTATAGAAAAAGGAAAATTTGTTGAACCTATTTAAGTAACATAAAAGGGCTATCACATAGAAGATCTCAGGAATTAGGGGGATCAACCATTCCTTTTGAACATGCAAAAGGAGGAGTGCTGGAACCCCTCCTCAGTGAGTCGCTGGTCCGACATCCTACGTGACATCTGGGCGTGCATACCAGGAGGGAGGCCT
>JANVCQ010000008.1:34006965-34037532 GCA_025531925.1 Erythroxylum plowmanianum
TTAATTTCTAATAACTTATCAAACTCTAATTTTAATTAAATTCCTTCATTTAATATCCATTAACTTGCATTAAAAGCCTCAAATTAATTTGAACATGTTTAAATACTAAGAAGGAGGAATCGGGACCCAACATCGAATGTGTTCGAAAAGTGGAGAAGAATATTTTGAATACTTGAGGTAAAACTTACATATCATGAAGGTAGAAACAATTATATGCCAAGTTCCATAAAAGTCAATCTTAGCTTGATCAAATAAAATGTTGGGTCGTATAGTGTCTAAACATGGCATATTGGGCGATCCAAAAAAAGTAGAGGTAATGATGAAGTGAGAAACTATATGGAATATATAAGAGATCTGAAGTTTTCTAGAATTTGCTAGAAATTGGATACCAACAGAGACTATTAGGGAGTTTTTACTGATCTTAGCCCTTTGACAAAAGTGTCTGAGGAAAAATGTGTAAATCGTATGACTAAGGAATGTAAAGAGAATTTTGAGGAATTATAACACCGATGTTAATTATATTTTTTAGATTTGAAGATTTTGTAATATACAATGATGTTTCACATCAAAGATTTGGATGAAATCTAATACAACATAGTAAGGTAATTTCATATGCACAGAGACAATTAAAGTCTCGTGAGTTGATTATTTGATATATGATTTAGAACTTTCAACAATAGTAACTGTTTTGAAAGCTTTTTGACATTATATATACAGTGAAACATTTCGAATCTATATATAACTATACAGATCATTAAAGTTTGAGGTAATTATTGAGTTTGAAAGAATTGAATATGAGACTGAGACAATGGATAAAGTTACCTGAAAGATTATGATTATGCAGATGAGTATTTCCCGATAAAACTAGTGTTGTAATATGATATATTGAACAGAAAATTCAATATAGATGTAGCACAAATTTAGATATTGAGGTTACCAAATTTAGTGCAATAAAGAGCATAGAATGTCGAGTTAAATTTTGGGCAAATCAAAGTACTACTAGTTATTGAATTTAAGATAAGTTTCACATGAAAAGATTGGAAAATACTAAATTGAGGGATTCAAAAATTGTGAATCTTATTGAGGAATTAAAATTGAATCCAAATTTTAAGTTGGAATTGGAAAAGGATATTTTGTGATTGAAAGAAGAAGTATGTGTACACAATAAAGATGATTGAGAAAAGAGATTTTTGGACAAAGTACAAATGGTAACCTATACTATATATCCTAATACGAATACGCCAAAATAGTACTTAACAGCTAAAGATGTATAAGAAAGAGACTATATGTATGAGTTACCAACAGTTTTAATTATTAGAGATATGCTTAAAGCTTATATTATGGAGTTCATAGGAACATGAGCTCAATGTATAGTTTTAACTGACTTTAAGCATATCAATCATTATAATAGTGATATTATTAGGATACTGCACAAGGCATTATACGATAAAAAAAGGGTCGTTTGCCCTTACATTAAAATGAAGAGGGCCTACAAATGGTTGAAGGCTAGAAGTGAATCAAAATATTGTTGATGAGTGAAATTGATCTGTATTAGAAATTAAGTGACTCAAGAAAGATAAATGAGTTAGATGGATCAACACTGAACATATGGAATAAAGTGAGATAGATGTAAGAGTTAAGTGTATTAACACTAAAGATATGTGAACTTATCAAATGAGAAATGAATTGTTTCTGAAAGTATAACACAGGAGTATTCAGGTTAGGAAAGGAGTATTCAGGTTAGGAAAAAGGATAAATTAAGGTCAAATTGTATTGGTCCACATGAAGTTATTGAGAGCATAGGACCATTAGCATATGAGTTTGTATTACTAATAAAGATGTCTCAAATCCATAATGTGTTATATGTGAGTAGGTTAAGAAATATCGATATGATCTGACATAGATGTAATGTCAGTACATGAAGTGAAATTTGTGAATAATCTGAGACATAATGAGGAACCAGCTAAGAAAGTGAATAACTAAATAAGTGATTGATAGACCTAGTGAGTCTATCGACTATGGTCATTGGGAAGAAATTATTCAAGTGATGAAGCTAAATGGGAAATGAAGGAGTATATGAGGAAACAATACCCCTGCCTTATTAATCAATTAGATAATAATTTTGAGGATGAAAGTTATTAAGGGAAAGAAATGTACATCCCATTCTTATACTAAGGGTTAGAACCATAGATTTCTATAATTAAGAAGTAGCAATGAGAGTTTAGAAAATGCATTTCATGCTTATGCATAATGTTAGCATACACACATATGAATATTGATTTTTGCACATTAAAATAATTGTACATGCATTCATTGACTTTTTTCAGGTATAATTGATCTAAAAATATGATTATATCTAGAATTGTGAATTATATGTGTTAAGAATTGATTTGGAGAGTATAATTATTGACTCATAAATTTTATGAAAATTTAAGAATTTTCTAAAATTTTAATGATATTTTTAAACTAGAAAAAATGCCAAGTAACAGAACAATTGATAAATAGTGTTAGAAATAAATTTCAAATGGTAGTAGAAATTTTAATATGTGACATTAAGATTTAATGACTTATGTTATTGAAAATTTAGGGTTGAAAATTGGAGACAAATGGACTAGTAGATTAAAAAACCAAAAGTGGGACCATAGGAAAATGACAAGTGTCAGTACCCTCGTCACTTACTATTCTTTTACCTAATTAAAGAACATTCCTTGGTCTTTTACTTACCCATTCATGACATATGCTTCATTTCTCCATCTTCTTCTTCTTTTTCTTCTTCTTTCTCTTTTCACTCACGAAACTCACTGTCACCCTCACCATGCTAATTTTTGGCCTAACTCCTTCACCTTGTTTCTCTAAGATTTGTTCCCTCCTCCATTTTTTCACTAAAGACCTAACCCTACAACTTTTTGTTGATGATGTACATGTAAGAGAAGGAAGCTAGGGTTAAGAGAGATCTTAAATAGTTTGAAGAATCTTGGAGCTTAATCAAGTAAGTTATGCTCTAATCTTGATGGGTAGGTTTTATGAAGCATTTATGATGATAGTTAAAGGTTAAATGACATAAAATGGTGTTTTGTGTATGATGAACGTGAGTGATGAAAAATTGATGTAAATATCTTGCTCTTGTATATGTATGATTCGTAATAATTCATATATTGTTATAAAGATAATGTTGAAGTAGAATAATCATCATAATGGTGTTAGGATGAGTGAAAAAAATTGATAACGAATATGTTCTACTTTTGGTTAAGGATATTGTAAAATCCCGTTACCCATGTTAAGGATAGAATTTTGATTTATCAGAAAGTGCTAAGAAATTAAGAAATGCACATCATGCTTTAGTTAAATATAACATGCACATTTTTGCACATGAATATGATTGTACATGCATTCATTGACATTTTCAGGGTACAATTGATCTATAAATGCGATTAAAATGTGAATTGTGAGTTATTTGTGTTAAAAATTTATTTGGAGACCACTAGCATTATTTCAAATTTTTTAGTGAATTTGAGGTACATTTCGACTAGGACAAATGTCAAATGATAGGAGAAATTGATACATGAAAAATATGGATGATTAAGCCCAAAATTGAGTGACATTTGGCATAGTTAAATGTGTGACAAATGGACTAGTAAGTAAATCAAATTGGACCAATTAATGTGTGACATGTGGACCAATAATTAGGAGACATATGGACTGATTAAATGGTGACATTTGGTAGCTTATGGAAGGGATAAGTGGCTTACATGCTTAAGGACACATGTTGAAATAATATGGTGACATCTAGCACCTTAGGTGAAATGTTTCTGCATGTTGTTTCAACCAAGCTCATTCACTTCTCTTCTCATCTCTCACCACTGAAACTTGCTTCTGTCTTCCCCTTATTGTGTTTTTCTTAAAGCTATGCTAAATTACCACACTAAATACATGCTTTTACCCATCAAAAAATAGCTAAAGAACCAGCTGATTGTTGTTGTTTCATCATAGCTGAAAGTCATTTAATTGCATCTTGAAGGTGTCATGATTCTGCATGTTTGGAGTACTGATTTGGAGTGATTTTTAAAACTGGGATTAGAACTGAAAATTAAGCAAAAGATTAGTGTTTATGGCATGTTAAATGGTTTGTGAATGATGTGTGAATTGGATTGAAATGAATGAGATATTGGTGAAGATGTATGCTGGAATGTTATGAACAGGAGAATTTTCATTGAATACACTTCGGTATTTTGATTATATCATGAACTTTAGATTTCCAAATATATTGATTCTTATTTTAGAATAAATCAGAGACATATGTCTACAACTTTCCTAAAGAAGTCGAATGTTAATTCTATCTCTAAACATTTCAGAATCTGGCTGGAACTAGAGTTAGGAGTTCTGTTATAGTTTAAAAATAGTCTGAACTATTTTAAGTATAACTTTCAGTATATTGAATCAAATTGTACTATTTTGGTGTTATTAGAAACAGAAAACATAGTGGAACAATTGTCTAGAAGAAAATGTTACTGAAATACACCATTTTCCTTGTCATAATGATCATGCAATGTTATCCCAAAAGGGGGTGTTAAGATGAAAATGTTGAGGTGTGCTGGAATTTGATAACTGGAATGTTTTTACTGAACATGCTTTGGTATTTTGGCTATTTTTTGAATTATAGATTTTCAAATGAAATGATTCTTGTTTTAAATTGAACTAGAGACATTGGGAGACAATTGTTAAGAAGAAATTGAATTTGAATTCTATCCTTAAAGGTCTTGAAATTTATCTTGAAAGTAAGTCTTAGCTTAGGCAATAGCACTACTAGGGATAGAAATTAGGTCTTGTTGTTTTAAATAAACTATATTGATATAGGCTGAATTAGACAAAGGTGTCTTCACAAACGTTATAGCTTATTCTCTTAGCTTTTGATTGGTGTGAAGTTTGTAATTTTTAGATATTTTAATTGAGAGTTATGAGGTGTTCAACTTGAATGCATGATCGTGCATTAGCTAAAATTTCAAATGTACACTGTCTACAGTGTTTTGAGCATAACTCATAAAATAATGAATCAAATTGTATGATCTTGGTATCATTAGAAACTTAAAACATTGGAGAACAATATCCAAAATAACTTGTTGCCTAATTTTTTCATTTACCTTATCAGAATAGTATGTAAAGTTGACCCGAAAGCATATTATGAGGAAAAATATAAAATGATCAATTGGGTTATGAAATTAGTTTCACATTGTTTTATTTTGGTCCAAACCCTAAGTACGAATTATAATAATGAGGGTTTTGCTATCTTAATGATATGGTGACAAAATCTTGATAAGATACCCAAGATTGTCATTGAACGTGCATTGTGCATATTGTCTATACATTGATGTGCATAAAGAAAGACTTATACATTTGTCCAAAATGGTGATATATGTAAATGTGTTTTGTATGATATAAAAGAGCTCATTGGATGCTAGTCAGACATTGCCAGACCATCCAGTTAATAGCATATTGGAGAGTACTGTGAGTAATCTAAGATGGTCTGACCTTGATTTGTTTTGTTTATTACCGAATTGAATTTGATATTGATGAATGTGTAACAAATTTTGGAAAATAATTGCCCGAGGTGTTTGATGCATGTGAATGTCGTTGGAAGTGCTACTTGTGTATGAATGAGAAAGACTAATTGAATTTGATATGTATTGATTGTGTTCTGAATTTCAGATATGAATTATCCGAGGAGCTTAATATTTGGGTATGTATTGGAAGTGTTATGAATTGTTGTGAAACTTTGTATAACTGAATGCCTGACTTAGGTTCGATGATTATGAGATTTTGATTATGCATCATTTGTGATTGTTATACATGGTAGATTTTGTAATTTATGCATTTCATAAAATGCATGCTTAAATAAAGGCATTGTGACCAAAGTAACCAGTTTGATAGAGCTTTGAGCTAAATTTTTTGCACGTAGAGCTTTGCTCTGTGATTTCTGTCTTCACGTAGAGCTTTGCTCCATGATATATGTTTCTGACTGAGCCTAACAGGCCAGTATTTGTATCCATATGTGAAAGGCACTCAGTCACAACAATAATAATGAATGTGAATCTAATATGCATCTGTATCTATCTATCTATCTATTTATATATATATATACATATATATATATATGAATCTAATATGCATCTGTATTTATTTATTTATATATATATATAGATATAGATATAGATATAGATATATATATGTTCTGATTCGCAATGATATCATGATTTGTCATGGTAATGTGTGTATTTGGATTGTACAAGATCTTAATGATTATATGTGAATTATGTAATCTTGTGTGGTTGAATTGGGTGAAATCATTAATGATGGTTCACTCATTAAGCTCACAAAGCTCATAAAAATTACAACGGTGCTTTTCAGGTACGAGATAGGAGACCTAGTTCCTTAGATTAGACTAAAGGAACCTTTTAGATTAAGTTATGGCTCAGAGGTCTGTCGGCTGACATCAAAAGAGTTGTAACTATGTTTTGTCATCTTCCTAGAACTTGTATAAGGTTTTGTAAATATTTATTAGTGGATACAGTGTAATCTTTTGTTCAATGAAAATAGTGTGGGTTTTTGACAATGAATGCAAGGAATGGTTTTAATTTGATGACTTTTAAATTATGTTAGATGATGCCATGTTAAATTGGATTTATGTTCACGCTAATATGCCATTATCATAGGATATGTACTTGAATATCCTTGGGAGGTTAGGTATACACTCTATGGTCGTGAGATGTTGCATTTTTCGTATCAGAGCATGGTTTGGCATCTTTAGGGACAAATATGAGTTGAGATATGATAAATAGTGAGAAATTCAGAAAGTGATCATACTTTTGTTTGTTATAGGTCACCTTATATAGGAGATCATATTGAGAAGTCCGCTAACATAGAGTCTGCAGGAGCCAATGTAGAGTCTCCTATACCCGAGTTTGCTTAAATGCCTCCGAGAATTTTGGAAAGGCGAGAAAGAAGATATAATAAGCTGAGAAAGTAGGGGGCTGTAGACTTCTACGAAAGTACAGACCCAGATGAGGTAAAAGGGTGGTTAGAGAGAACTGAAAGAGTGTTCGACTAGATGGATTATGAGGCAAATGAAAGATTTAATTATGCAGTCTCGCTATTGCAAGGTACCGCATACCAGTGGTGGAAGATTGTTCCAAGAAGTTCCGCCAGACCTTGTAATTTGATCTGGGAAGGTTTTTTGAGAGTGTTTCAAGAGAACTATATGCTGAAGATTTATATGGATCGAAAGATTAAAGAATTTTTAGACTTAAAGCAAGGCAGGCTCACAGTGGCAGAGTATGAGATAAAATTCAACAAGCTAATGGGGCATACAACTACATTGGTCCCAATAGAGGAAGACAAATATAGACAATTTGAGGATGGTTTGAATATGGATATTGGAACGAGGCTAGCATTTCTAACCTGGGTAGTTTTATAGAACTCCGAGCAGCATCGATCATAATTGAACAACTAATAAAGGATGGTCAGGGAAAGTATAGACAAGAGGTCAAAGGAAAGAGGTAGGGTGAATCTCATGTTGAGTCTTGTAGAAGCTTCAGAAAGTGCCAGAACAGATCGTCTCGATTCTAGTCTAGAACGAGACAATTTGGGTCCCGATTAAGAGGTGGATTTGTTCAGTCTACAAGAGGTTGAGGACAAATGTCCTCCAACTGGTCTCAACAACTGCCCGATTATGAACACTGTGGTAAAAAGCATGGTGGTGAATGTTGGCAGATAACTGGAGCCCATTTTTGTTATAGTTCTGTAGACCATATGATCAAAAATTGTGCTGAGATGTTAGGATAACAGTCTAGAGTTGGAGAAGGAATAGTGAATGAGACAACAGTTCAGTAGAGTAGAGCTGGCAGAGGTAGAGGTAGAGGCAGAACTCATTCAGCAGGGCCCAATGTTAGGCCTAAGGTGTGGAGTAACCAGCCGCAATCTTAAGCCAGGGTCTATACCATCACCAGATAGGAGGCGCAAAACTTCCCAGATGTGGTAGTAGGTCTATTGAATGTTTTTCATTTTGAAGTATATGAATTTGTAGATCTAGGATCTACACATTCATTCATCATACCCCATCTGGCATCTAGATTGCATTGTAAGAGAGAGATACTGAAATATGGGATAGAGGTGAGTACCCCAGTAGGTAGCACAACATTGGTTGGTGAGGTATGTAAAAGGTGTATAGTCCAGATTGATCAGGCAGAGTTAGAAACTGAACTGATTGTATTACAGTTAAAGGAAACTGATATAATTCTTGGCATGGATTGGCTTACAGCTCATCGGGCTGTAATGAATTATTACACTAAGGAAGTGGTTCTTGAATCTCCCAATCAGCCGAGAGTAGTGTTTCGAGGAGTTAGTCAGGCTGTGCTAGCCTGACTAATTTCATTTATGAGTGTGTTGAAATTGATCCATGGTGGATGAGAGGCTTATCTAGTCCACATAGTTGACACTCAAAATGAGCAAACCATTCAGGATATTATAGTTGTTAGGGATTTTTTGGATGTGTTTCCTACAAAATTACCAGGTTTACCCCAGAAAGGGAGACAGAGTTTACCATGGACCTTATTCCAGGTACCGCTCCTATATCAATACCTCCATATAAGATGGCACCTGCGAAACTGAAGGAGTTGAAAACCCAATTATAAGAGTTATTAGATAAGGGTTTCATCAGGCTCAGTGTGTCATCTTGAGGAGCTCCGGTATTATTTGTAAAGAAGGACTATGAGATTTTGTATTGATTACTAGCAGTTGACTCGGATCACAGTAAAGAATAAATACCCATTACCAATAATTGATGATTTATTTGATCAGTTATAAGGAACTCAGGTGTTCACAAAACTAGACTTGAGATCAGGATTTTATCAGTTGAAAATGACTGAGGGGGATGTACCGAAGAGTGCATTTAGAACAAGATATAGGCACTTTGAGTTTTTGGTAATGTTGTTTGGCTTGACTAATGCCCCTGTAGCTTTTATGGCCTTAATGAATAAGGTATTTTAACCTTATTTAGATCATTTTGTAATTGTCTTCATTGATGAAATTTTGGTTTACTCGAAGTGTAGAGAAGATCATATTGCACATCTGAGATTGGTTCTCAAGATAATGAGGGAGAAACATTTATATGCCAAGTTCACTAAGTGCAAAGTTTTGCTTGATCAAGTGGTATTTCTGGGTCGCATTGTGTCTGGACAGGGCATTCAGCTAGACCTAAAGAAAGTAGAAGTTGTGATGCAGTGGGAGGCTCCAAAGAATGTGTCTGAGATTCGGAGTTTCCTTGCATTAGCTAGCTATTATAAAAGGTTTTTGAAGGGGTTTTCACTACTCTCAGCCCCTTTGATAAAACTCCTGAGAAGAATGTGCATTTCAGATGGAATGATGATTGTCAGAGGAGTTTTGAGGAGTTAAAGCGTCGGTTGACTTCAGCACCGTTGTTAGCTATTCCATTTGGCCCTTGTGGTTATGTTGTATACGATGATGCATCATACTAAGGTTTAGGATATGTACTAATGCAGCATAGAAAAGTAATAGCATATGCATCGAGACAGTTAGGGTCTCACAATTTAATTATCCAGTACATGATTTAGAACTTGTTGCAGTGGTATTTGCCTTGAAGATTTGGAAACATTATCTGTATAGTGAAACCTTTCAGGTATTCACCAATCTTAAGAGTTTGAAATATCTATTGAGCTAGAAAGAGTTGAATATGAGATAGAGATGATGGATCGAATTGTTAAAAGATTATGATTGTACAATAGAATATCATCCTGGCAAAGCTAATGTGGTAGTTGATGCATTAAGTCAGAAGTCCAATAGCAGTGTGGCTCATGTATAGCTATCGAGGTTACCGAGCCTATTTCATTTGAGGGTATTGAATGTCAGGCAGAATGAGACATTGATAACTATATTGAAATTGAGACCGATATTGCTTGACAGAACTTCTGATTCAAAATCGTGGTGTAATGTGTACTCGCCCCCGTTCCGATCATGGAATAGATGAAATAAATCAAAAAATAGATTTTTGTTCAAGAAAGAAATCTTATCGGAACTGTCCATATCCAGTTCATCCTTCAGAACCATATCACATCCTGGATCTGATGAAATAGGATGAATTGAGATGGTATTTTGTAAATAAGTAATTATCTTGAATATATTAACTATTTCTTTATTTTTTGATCTCCTAGAAGGGACAAAGGAAACATCTTGTTCTTTTTTCAACAATTTCTAATCTCTAGTGGACCTCTCAGTGGGATTCAAACCCAGACAAAGTTTTGAACATCTGTTAAAGAAAAAAGAACAAATGGATTTTATAGGATTCCCAAGAAATTCTTCGATTCTTCCAAAAGTAGATGATGAACAGAGATCCAGACTTAGTGAAGTTAACTAAGAAGTTGAAAGTGAAACTGGATTTTGAATTTGAAGTTAGAGACAATACATTGTGGTTAAGGCAAAGATTATGTGTGCCCGATATTGATAATTTGAGAAAAGAGATTTTGGAGGAAGCTCATATAGCATCTTATGCTATGCATCCTGGTACTTCCAAGATATATAACACATTGAAACAACATTACTGGTGGCCTGGAATGAAAAGGAAAGTAGCGGAGATTGTTTCTAAGTGTATAACTCGCCAACAGGTTAAGGCTGAGCATCAGGCTCCAATTGGAAAATTACATTCGCTGCCTAGTTTGAAATGAAAATAGGAACGAATTACTATAGATTTTGTTGTGGGTTTGCCAAGGACTCCGAGGCAACATGATGCCATATGAATCATTGTTGATAGACTAATCAAATCTGCTCATTTCTTGCCAGTGAGAGAAAAATTTTCACTAGATCAGTTAGCTCGACGATATGTGAATGAAGTTGTGAGATTATATGGGATTCTAGTATCCATTGTGTCAAACAAGGATTCTAGACTTACCTCAAGATTTTGGGATAGTTTATAGACAGCTTTGGGTACAAAACTGAATTTCAACACAGCATTTCAACCTCAAACAGATGGTTAAAGTGAGAAAACGATCAAGATTATTGAGGATATGCTTAGAGCTTGTGTTTTGGAGTTTTAAGGAGCATGGAATATGTATATAGCTCTGATTGAATTTGCTTATAACAATCAGTATCACAGCAGTATTGGTATGGCACCATACGGGGCGTTACATGGCAAAAAGTGTCATTCACCTTCATATTGGGATAAAGAGGGTCTAAGGATTATCGAAGACCCAAAATTGATTCAAGATACTGTTGACAAAGTGAAATTGATCCGTAGCAGAATTAAAATAGCACAAGACAGACAAAAAAGCTACATACATCAGCACAAACAAGATATAGAGTATCAGGTGGGAGATAAAGTATTTCTGAGAGTATCACCTTGGCGAGGTGTCATGAGATTCGGTAAGAAGGGTAAGTTAAGCCTAAGGTATATTAGTCCATATGAGATGATTGAAAGAATTAGACCATTGGCTTATAAGTTACCCTTACCTTTTGAAATGGCTCAGATATATAAGGTATTTCATATGAGTATGCTTAGGTGATATCGGCGGATCCAACTTATATGATACTGACTCAAGAAATTGAAGTCTTTAGTAATTTGAGTTATGTTGAAGAACTAGTGAAAATAATTGGCTATTAGAATAAGCAAGTGAGGAACCGAGTGATCCCAATGGTGAAAATCCTTTGGAAGAATCATTATAGTGAGGAAGTCATATGGGAAACGAAGGAGCATATGAGGATCAGTATCCCTACCTATTCAACCATTCCGGTAAGAATTTCGAGGATGAAATTTTTGTTAGGAGGGGAGAATTGTAACATCCCGTTACCTATGTTAAGGCTAGAATTGTGATTTATAAGAAAGTACTGAGAAATTAGGAAATGCACATCATGCTTTAGTTAAATGTGACATGCACATGAATATGATTGTACAAGCATTTATTGACATTTTTAGGGTATAATTGATTTATAAATGCGATTAAAATGTGAATTGTGAGTTATTTGAATTAAAAATTTATTTAGAGATCATTAGCATTATTTCGAAATTTTTGGTGAATTTGAGGTACATTTGGACTAGGAAAAATGCTAAATGGTAGGATAAATTAATACATGAAAAATTTGGATGATTAAGTCTAAAATGGAGTGACATTTGGCATAGTTAAATATGTAACAAATGGACTAGTAAGTAAATGACAATTGGACCAATTAATATATGACATGTGGACCAATAATTAGGAGACATATGGACTGATTAAATGGTGACATTTGGTAGCTTATGGAAGGGATAAGTGGCTTACATGCCTAAGGACACATGTTGAAATAATATGGTGACATCTAGCACCTTAGGTGTAATGTTTTTGCATGTTATTTTAACCAAGCTCATTCTCTTCTCTTCTCATCTCTCATTACTGAAACTTGCTTCTATCTTCCCCTTCTTGTTTTTTTTTCTTGAAGCTATACTAAATTGCCACATTAAATTCATGCTTTTACCTTTCACAAAATAGCTAAAGAACCAGCTGATTGTTGTTGTTTCATCATAGCTGAAAGTCTTCCATCTTGAATGTGTGATGATTCTGCATGTTTGGAGTATTGATTTGGAGTGATTTTTTGAGATGGGATTAGAATTGAACAAGTAAGCAAAAGATTAGTGTTTATGGCATGTTAAATGGTTTGACAATGATGTGTGAATTAGACTGAAATGCATGAGATATTGGTAAAGATGTATGCTGGAATGTTATGAACTAGAGAATTTTCATTGAATATACTTCGATATTTTGATTATATGTTGAACTTTAGATTTCTAAATACATTAATTCTTGATTCAGAATAAATTAGATACATATGTCTACAACTTTCTTGAAGAAGTTGAATGTTAATTCTATCTCTAAGAATTTAAAAATCTGGTCGGAAGTAGAGTTAGGAGTTTTGTTACAGTTGAAAAACAGTCTGAACTATTTTAGGTGTATAACTTTCAGTATACTAAATCAAATTGTACGAATTTCATGTTATTAGAAAATGGAAACATAGTGGAACAATTGTCTAGAAGAAAGTGTTACTAAAATGCAATATTTTCCTTGTCATAATGATCATGCAAACTTATCCTGAAAGGGGGTATTAGGATAAAAATGCTGAGGTGTCTTAGAATTTAACAACTGGAATGTTTTTATTAAACATGCTTTGGTATTTTGGCTATATTTTGAATTGTAGATTTTCAAATGAAATGATTCTTGTTTTAAATTGAACTAGAAGCATTTTTCTATAACTTTTAAGGAGAAATTGAATTTGAATTCTGTCCTTAAGGGTCTTTCAATTTAACTTGAAAGTAAGTCTTAGATTAGGCAGTAGCACTACTAGGAACAGAAATCAAGTCCTGTTGTTACTGAATAAACTGTTTTGATATAGGCTGAATCAGATAAAGGTGTCTTCATATTGGTATAAAGTTTGTAATTTTGGATATTGGAATTGAGAGATATGAGGTGTACACCTTGAATATATGATCATGCATTATCCAAAATTTCGAATGCACACTGTCTCTGGTGTTTTGAGCATAACTCATAAAATAATGAATCGAACTGTATGATCTTTGTATCATTTCTAGAATGAAGTGTTGCCTAATTTTTTCATTTACCTTACCAGAAAAATTATGTAAAGTTTACCCGAAAGCATATTATGAGAAAAAAATTTGAAATGATCAATTATGTTATGAAATTAGTTTCATATTGTTTTATTATGGTCCAAACCCTAAGTGCAAATTATATTAATTAGGGTTTTTCTATTTGAATGATATGGTGACAAAATCTTGATAAGATACTCAAAATTGTCATTGAAAATGCATTGTGCATATTGTCTTTACATTAATGTGCATAAAGAAAGACTTATACATTTGTGCAAAATTGTGATATATGTAAATGTGTTTTGTATGATATAGAGGAACTCATTGGACACTAGTCAGACATTGTCAGACCATCTAGGTAGTAGCATATTCGAGTGTACTGTGAGTAACCTATGATGGTCTGACCTTGATTTGTTTTGTTTATTACTGAATTGAATTTGATATTGATGAATGTATATTGAATTGTGTATTGAATTCTAGACAATAATTTTCTGAGATGTTTGATGTATGTGAATATCATTGGAAGTGCTACTTGTATGTGAATAAGAATGACTAACTGAATTTGATATGAATTGATCGTGTTCTGAATTCCAGACATGAATTGTCCAAGTAGTTTAATATTTGGGTATGTATTGTAAGTGTTATGAATTGTTGCGAAACTCTATATGATATTTGAATTCTCAACGAAAATTGAATGCCGATGATTATGAGATTCTGATTATGCATCATTTGTGATTGTTATACATGTTAAATGCTATAATTTATGCATATCATAAAATGCATGCTCAGATAAAAGCATTGAGACCAGAGTAGTCAGTTTGATAAAGCTTTGAGCTCAATTTTCTGCACGTAGAGCTTTGCTCGTAATTTTTGTCTGCACGTAAAACTTTGCTCTGTGATATATATTTTTAACTGAGCCCAATAGGCTAGTATTTGTATCCGTGTATGAAAGGCACTTAGTCATAACAATAATAACGAATTTGGAGGCTCATATGCTTCTGTATTGAAATATATATATGTTCTGATTTGCAATGATATCATGATTTGTCATGGTAATATGTGTATTTAGATTATACAAGATCTGAATGATTATATAGGAATTATGTGATCTTGTGTGATTGACCTAGGTGAAATCATTAATGATGGTTCACTCATTGAGTTTGTAAAACTCATAAAAATTGCAACGTGGCTTTTCAGGTAGGAGACAGGAGACCTAGTTCCTTAGACTGGACTAAAAGAACCTTTTGGATTAAGTTATGGCTCAGAGGTCTGTTAGCTGACATCAGAATAGTTGTAGCTTATGTTTTGTCATCTTCCTAGAACTTGTATAAGGATTTGTAAATATTTATTAATGGATACAGTGTAAGCTTTTGTTCAATGAAAACAATGTGAGTTTTTGACAATGAATGCAAGGAATGGTTTTAATTTGATGACTTTTAAATTATGTTAGATGATGCCATGTTAAGTTGGATTTATGTTAGCTCTAACATGCCATTATCATAGGATATGTACTTGAATGTCCTTGGGTGTTTAGGATATACTCTGTGGTCATGGGATGTTGCAGATCTAATATGGATCATAAATTGGTTTGTGAATGATATTAAGTTGAAATGAAGTTGAGAATTAAGAGGAAATGAAGTAGAAAAGATGATCTAGCTACAAAATGGGTTAGATGTAAAATGTTGGAACAGAGTGCTAGAAAATGTAGCAGTAACATGTTCACTGATTTTGCTTCTGTTAAAGTTTGTTGTGGCCAACTTGCAGGATTTCATCTTGGGAAAAGTTCACCACGGCTAACTCCTGACTTCGTCGCGGCTAACTTTCCTGCACAGCTTGAACATGCTTTGATATTTTAGGCGTACCTTGTTTTGTTATTTTCCAAATGGAATGATTCTTGATTTAAATTAAACTAGAGATATAGGGATAAATGTTTCAGAATTTTAATTCTATCTCTTGAATTCTAGAATCTGACTTGAAGTTGAGCACAGAATACTATATTAGTTTAAGAACAGTTCAAATTATATGGAGTATAACTTTTGGAGTACTGAACCAAATTGAATGATCTTGATGTCATTAGGAACTTAAGACAATAGGGAACATTTTTCTAGAAGAAAGTGTTGCTAAATTACTTCATTTCCTTTGTCATAGTGTTCATTGAAAATAGACCCAAAGGTTTGGAATTTTGGAGGTTTTATAAAAAGAAATGAGAGTTTGGATAATGTTTCATCTTATAATGTTAGAATAACATTAATAAGTGAATTGTTGATATTAAAGTATCAAAGGCATGGGTATAATGAAATGAAGATGCTCATATGATTGTAGTTATGATTCAAAAGAGATGAGTAATGGTAAAAGTGAATGAGAATTGGATATTATGAAAGCAAATAATGCTAAAAATGAGAATGTGCATAAGATGTGAAATTTGATAATATACTCGGGATTGTCATTGAGCATGCATTATACATTACACATATACATATGTGTAAAACTGAATGTTTATGTGATTTTGCAATTAATAATGTGCATGCAATGTGTGTGTTGCATAATTTTAATGTGTAGGATAAACGTCTGCATTCAAACATTTTCAGATCATAGAAGATAATGCTAATCTAGAGCATACTGTAAGTCACCTAGATGGTCTTACTTTTCTTATTGTTTTGTTTATGTATTATTGATTGAATGATTATGAAATGTGATTGTTCTGATTCTAAACATTGAATGTCCGAGGAGTTTGATAAATGCATGAATAATAATAGAAGTGCTCATTGAATGTGAATTGGAAGAAATAAGTGATACTCAACTTAAATGTTGAATGCTGGACCAAGTTTCGAAGAAAAGTGTGAATGAGTAGATGAATTAAATATGTGTATTCTCAACATAAATGTTGAATGCCGGACTAAAGTTCGATGACATGTGTAAAGTGAAAGAAAGTGACTATTTGATTATATGTGATTGATGCATTTCATTGTATGAATGCATGAAAGATAAAGGCAGTTGTGATCAGAGTCACCAATGAAAAAGAGCTTAAAGCTCAAAATGTGAAAAGAGCCTCAAGCTTAGTTATGAATGTACCCGGTATCCACTGAGGGATATGGGATATTATCTGATATAGCTCGATATCCACTAAGGGATATGAGCTAGTAAATAGACACTCAGTCACAACAAAATAATAAATGAAAGTGAGTCATATGTGCATTGCAGATTCATTTAATATGTATGTTCAAACGATTGTAATATCTTGTTAACTTGTGATTGACTAAGAATGTGAATGTTATGAACAAAGTGATATGTGATTATATGAACTGTATGTGTATGTGATTGAGTGAGTCATCCAGGATGGTTATTCATTAAGTTTGCAAAACTCACCCAAAATTTGTAATATTTTTCAGGCTCAGAAGAGTTACCCTGTTAGGCTAACGAGAGTATAACCACTCCATTCAAGTAAGAGATAGAGGTTGGGATCAGTTCACGTCTGCATTTGTATTTCTTTATTTTTGTTTATAATAACTTTCTAAGGGGGAAATGTTTGTAAATGATTTTTTAATGTAATAACAATTATGAATTTAAGTGTTTTGCATCTGTAATGGGCCCTAGTGATTAATGAAATTCGAATGATTTGTGAAATGATTGTAACCCTTGTAAATTGAAAAAGTTTATGAATAAAGTGAGCCCAATTAATTATTGATTTCTTCATACGCTTGTGCTATTTTTGAAAATTTTGTACTGAGTTTCATGTGTTTGACTATTCTAGCATGCCATCCTTATGGGGCAAGTTCTTGGATATCACTGAGGATATCAGATACGTGTCTTGCGAGAGTGAGGTGCTACAGTACACCTTGTTTTATTTTTTGGATAAACAAAGCATGGTCATAAGAGCTAGACCTAAAGCCAAGTCGACTTACAGTGGAGTTCAATTTAGCAAACAATGCTTGAGGAGTTTCCTTAAGACCATACAAGGCTTTGCAAAGATAAAAAACTTTATTAAGTATATAAACAGACCCATATGGAGGTTGAATATATACTTCTTCATAAAGATTGCCTTAAAAAAAGACATTATTGGCTTTCATCTAGAATAATTCCCGATGCATGCTTGCTGCTGCAATAATAAGACTACGGACTGAAGTTAGGTGAGCAATTTGAGCAAAGGTCTCCTCATAGTCAATTATATATTCTTAAGTAAACCCCCTTTGTAACCAATCGTGCTTATATTTTTCTACTAATGCATCATCTTGAATCTCTATTTTGTAGCCTATTTATATTTAATAATAGACTTATTTGGAGTTAGGTCAACTAAGTCCCAAAGTGTTGGTGTTGAAGAGAGATTGTAATTCTTCTATCATTGCTTATTGCCATAAGGGGTTAAAACTAGCGTCGCGATAGGTGTAAGGCCTATATTGAGAGATAATAGTGGAATAAACATGAAAGTCTTTAAGATGAATAGAGGGTTGACTTATTTGAGAGGATCGACGGAACAATTGTGGAGAATCAGTAGACTCTAGTGAATGAATAGAAGAGTTAAGATACCAGAGTAACTACTTCACAGCTTTCTAGTGATCAATATTTGGATAATGCATAAATTGGTAGATCTTATTGACTATAAAATGAATGTTAAGATGTGTCAACGTGATGTATTGTAATGGTCCAATTGTTTTATGATAAAGTGCATCATTTTCAAATGTTAGGGTAGAAAAATTACTCAGTGGTGGGGTAGATTCCATTGATGTTTCACATGCTTTACAATATGCCATGTTAAGCTAAAATAAGAGATCTTATATGTACTTTTGTTAACTAATAAACAGTCCTATAGAGTGCTAGTGACCTCCAGGCTAAGGAAATAGTGAATATCTTTAAGATCATGAGCAAGGAGTTTAACTTTTATTTGATTGAAGAACCAGGCGTGTTTGGTAGGATTATTCCTTATAAAAATAATATCATCAACATATATAATAACTTAAGCACAAGTGTTAACAAAGTTATAAATAAAGAAAGAGTGATCTCCTAGCGAGGACTTAAACCTAACTTACAAAAGGAAATCCATTAGTTTATAGTACCAAGCCCTTAGAGCTTATTTAAGTTTGTATAATGATTTATAAAGTTTGCAAACATGGTGAATAAATTAAGTGTCAATAAACCCTTTAGGCTGCTCCATGTAAATGGTTTCTTGTAAGTCACCATAAAGGAAGGTGTTTAAGAAATCAACTTATTAAACTGGCCACGAATTCATGGTGGTAATGGAAAAAATAACCCAAATAGTAGTCATCCTTGCAAACATCTTCTTGGTTATAGCCACATGCCACAAGTCTTAATTATACCATAGTTTTCCATTTAATTTTATATAACCATTTATTATCAAAAACATTGTAGTTTGAAGGTCGTGGTATGAGACTCCAAAGGTGATTATGAAGCAAGGTTAAAATTTTTTAGTTTAGAGCATCCATCCACTGTTTGTGGGTTTTTGGCTTGATCAAAGTTAAGAGGTTTAACAAAGGTGTAATCTTTGACACTTAATTTGGTGATAAATGTTTATTTAACTATAATTATTCACCCATATTTAATTTATTTTACTTGTTATTTAATAGTTTTATAGTATTTTGGGTACTTAATTTGCTTCAAGTGTGTTTATAAGTGATAATTGCCTTCATAGACCAAAAGGAGAAGAATTTAGATAAAATCATGCCATGGAATGAAAATTTGAAGCAACTTGGACTTATAAGACTGTGTTCAGTGACGGTGAGTCTCTATAAACATGTGAAGATTTAAAGAAAATTGTTTTGGTCGAGTGAAGTTATACGCCCATGTATATTGATATACATGATCATTTATGTTGCCTGTGTAAGTCTCTTTGCCCATATAAAATCGCAAATTTAGGTGTTTATGGAGATATACGATCACCTACATGCCTGCGTAATAGACCATGTATATCCCAAAAACCTTAGTATTTACTACAAAAGAATGGGAACAGAGGCAAAACAAAAGTAGTCAAGTTTAAAGTAATTTTTTATTCATAAGGAATATAGGGAGGCTACAGTTTTGATCAGATGATGAAAAAACATGAAGAATACATTAAAGTATCCAATAAATAACATCCAATCCAACTTGTAAAAAGATACATTAAAAGAAACAAGGAGATTTAGAATTATGATTTTTTTTGTTTTCTATGCGCTCTTCTGCATATTTATCTTTGGTTTTGTTTTCAATGATTAGGAACTAAGTTTTTTTAGTGCCTAGGTGTGATGAACTTTAATTCGTGATAACAATATGATTTGATATTTTATTTAATACAATTTTATTGATTAAGTTATTACGATACAATTATGTGTTTTATTCTTGTTCTAATATATACAAAATATTACTTTATAATTTAATTTCATATGATTAAGATTGATCTACTATAATTGGAAGGAGTTGCGTGCAAACTCAGAGATAGGGTGCCATAAATCCTACAGATTGGGCTCAAACCTAATAATGAAATTTATAGATCGATAATGCAATCCTAAGGGTTTTAACTAGAAAGAATTATGTTAATTAACTGATGGATTAGATGTTAATAGTCTTAAGAAAGATATTAACATAAGATAGGAATTTCCATGATCCAATGATTAATAATACAATTTTACTATAAAAGGTTAGTATTTAAAGATTCTTTGGAGGATTTGTTGAGCAATTTTCACTTATATAAAACCCTCAATGTTTCATAAACATACAAATCGTAAGCATAGTAGTTGAGGTGTTGGTCCCACTAGGAATTATCTAAACTAATTGAATCCTAACTTTTTCTAAGGTCTAGAAATTTTAAACAATTGAATATAGATTGATTGAAATTGAAATTCTAAACTTAAAATAAGTAGATCAAAATAGAAAACCAATCACTTATCAATTGAGATATCACAACAAGATAAGATCAAACAATTTTGAGAAGATGGGATTCATTATATCATCATTTTGCTACCCTATTCACCTTTGATTTTGTTAGCATTGGTCCTAGAATTTTGAATGGTTGATTATTCTTGGTTGATTATTCTTTCTCAAGATCTAATCATTAAACCCTAGTTAATAACCCCCAATTGAATCTAAAATTTCAATTTTACATCTTCTTAATTAACAAAAATAGCATATGTCTCCAATTAGTTCTTAAGCAATATGATAGACAATCGGGTCCTCACATAAGTTCTCTCTTCTTATAATTACTAATTTGATATTTATGTGATCAATTGGGTTGTTAATTCTCATTACCCAATCCAATCATGTTACTATTGGTTCACTCTCTCAAATTGTTATCAAAGTATGTAAAAAAAAACCATACACATCACAACACCCAAATAATTTCATTAACATGAAAAGCAGATAGGTCACAAAATGAATCAATAATTAATTCAAAAATGAAGTTAGAACATCCTTAAAAATATATTCAACATCCTCATGTCCAAAGCATACATTAGATGAAGTAAATAACAAGAGGAATGTAGAAATAACTTGGAATGGATGGCCGGAGTGGCTGGATAATAGCTTCTATAACTCCTCTTCTCGACTTCTTCTCTCTTCCTTGTCTTCTTTCACAAAGTGGAAAAATGGAGGCCCTCTTAATTAGGATCATTTTATGATCTTATATAGTTCTTAGGCCATTTAGGGTAAAAACTAGGTTTTACCCAGGCCAAAAAGTCAAAAAAGACCCTCAAAAAATGAGAACAAAAATAGATCACCGTGTTTGGCCAGTGACTATCATGATCATGACAAAAGTGTCACGATCGTGACCTTAGGATGATATCTTTTGTCACAATCGTAACACTAGCTCTTCATCCATTCTTCTCTAACTTTCTTCTATCTTCTTCATCTGATTTCATACACTAACAAACACATCAAAAGACCTTAAGCACAAAAAATTAAAGTCCAATATCATGCTCACACCACATGACACTCAAAAACAAAAAATATTCACATTGACATAATTCTAAACTTGAACATGCATAATTCATCTAAACAACACCCAAAAATACACTAAAACGCCTACCAAAACTTAATGTAAACTACCACTATCAAGATTCATAACCTAGGTACTATTATTTGATATACACTTTTCCAAGTGTTTTCCTCTATCTTAAGTTCATTATTATTTCAATCTTAGTTTAGTTATTTAGTTTAATTTTTAATTAAATCCACCATTTGAATTAACAATTAGATAATAAAAAATGGTAATTACATGTATTTACAGTCCTCATAGGATCAATCTATACTCTTTACTACTACATTGTGCATTAGTGGTTTTAATTGATAAATTTCTTATAAGCATAAAAAAGAATCAATTAAGTTTTTGGTGTCTTTTTTTAGAACTACTAATATTAGGAATACCTAGCTTTTATTAATCTAACAATTATATTTATTTTATTTTATTTTATTTCTAACTTATTCTTTTATTTATCCTTTGAAATTCTCTACTTTGACTATGAGTTTGTGGCTTATTATTAGGATTTGAGATTCATTGCAATAGCTATAACCCACAATGGAAAGATGGAGCGGACAATATTTTGATGAGAGTTATGATATGTCATCACTTATGGAAACACACAATTTTGGAAAGAAAGCTATAGACATATTTTTGGTGGCTCAACCGATATTTATACTGTGTTGTGACATTTGTGGGAGTAACCCTTACAATCATGATTGTCAGGCATCAAATTATATATGGGATTTGTTGGATCAAAAACAAAAACATACTAGATTTGGCTAAATGGTAGATTTTAGAAACTTTTTCCAAAATCAAAATGTAGTGGAAGCATAAAAACTAGATCAAAATGTTTAATCCATGCATGATATGGTATTAGAAAAATAAATAGCATAAGAACAAGACAGAAATTATGCCGGCTCCTTTGCTACAGCTTTGACTCCTTGTTATTGTATCCTCTCCTCTTTGTTGTATCCTCAACCAATCCGATCTACCACTTGTTCTCCATAGAAAACTTAGTTAACAAGATCCTTTGGTAGGAAAGGAGAAGAAATATTGAAGAGATTTTTCTTGGTTAAAAGAAGTCAAAAATAAGACTCTTCTTATTACCAATTTCAGCAAAGGAAGAAGGGGAGGCAACTTTTGCACCACTTCATTCTCTTAATCAAAATGAAAGAGAGAGCCATAAATGAAACATTCACACTTATTTAATATAGTTAGATGAAAAGATAAAAAACAAAAAAATGATACACTCATTTTTGATTGGAAGATGAAAGAGAAGGGAGAGAGAGCAACAAATGCACTTACTCCTTCTTTAATTAAAAGAATGCTAAAAGGTTGATAAGTTTTACTATATGTCAACATTAAATGACAACCATTAAACCCTTTAATCATAAGATCATTAAACCATTTAATGAGGACACTATTAAACCATATAATGATGATGAACCATGATAAAAATCGATCTTAAATTTAGCAATTCAATGCTAAATGAGTAACTACTCATTTAGCTGTAAAACTAAAAACTACACCATTGTAGTTTTAGTTTTTGCCCTCTTTTTTTGTCTTTATAGATCTCATTTTAATTTAATTAATCTAATTAATTAAATCAAACAAAAATGCAGCCCAATATTAAATGTTTACTTTGAGTTTCTAATTAACACTTAATTAGAGTAAGCCCATCATTTAATCATAGGCTTAAAACCAAATTTCATTAACTCTTAATTAAATTGCTCCAGTATTATTATTTTGAATCTAATTTGGTCCCTTTTTCTTTCTTATTTTCGATAACCTCTATTTATATTTCTTACTTTGCCCGATAACCTTCCTAGAAGCCAAGTGTGGAATGTAACTGGACTTATATAATTCAGCTCCAATAAGCCTGGAATTAATTTAATCTCATTAGAATTAATTCCAGTTTATTAACTAAATGTCATTCCACTAAAGACAATTAGTTGAGCTCTTGAATTACTAAATTTTATGAGAACACATGTTTCAAATAAGATGTCTAATTGCAAACTCTATTATAAACCATATTATAGCCATCTGCAAAATAAAGGATAAAATTATCGTTTTTCCCTTAATTGGTTTTTCCTTCTCGATCTCCCGATTTACTATTTATCATGATCAACAATAAGATCTCATTTTGGTGTTAAGACTTGATGAGTAGCTAGTCCATCAAACTATTGGCGCCAGTTTAATCACCAATCACCGTAAAACATCTAGAAGTGATGATATCACTATAAACTCTTTATTTGAGTGAATGTTCCTTTATATATGTTTCAATTAATAATTTAAATATACAAACACTAGATTGATACTCTGTAAAAATCCATTTTGACCATATCAAGAATTATAATGAAACACATATGAATTCACCACTCATCAAGATGGTGGTTTGTAATAAAAGAATGCTAAGGTGTATGTTTTAAGATTAAAGTGACGACCTACTTTATTCTTTTAAAACATACATGATTTCAGATTAATTTAATAGTGCCATTATTGATAGTCAACTACTATCATGATATGAAACTCTTCATTCCCTTGAAGTTAACTCCTTTACTCGGATGGAGATAAAATGCAACACTACAGTCTAAACCATAATCAAGCAATCAACTTGATTATTCAACTGTGAATCAATTAATTTAGATTCTAATAATATACATATTTCCCATATATCTCCATATATATGTATATTACTTATAAACGAATCTTGGTTCCTTATAACTAGTTATATTATGCTCATACAAATAATCACAAACTCTTTTGTTTTATTAATAATAAATATTTTCATTACAAAAAAAAACTGGAAGAAGATTAAGTTATAAGTACAATTACTTTCTAAGGCACTACATTTACATAACTCCAACAATCTCCCACTTGCCCTAAAGCAAGTTTGACACATCCCTCATTCCCATCCCTTCTAGGTGACCCTCAAAACTCTTTTAAGATAATGTCTTCGTAAATGGATCATCAAGGTTTTGCTCTGTGGAAATCTTTACCATATTCACCTCACCACATTGTATTATCTCCCTTATGAGATGATACTTTCTCTCAATGTGTTTGGCAGTTTTGTGGTTCCGAGGTTCTTTAGAATTAGCCATTGCCCCACTATTATCACAATAAAGTGTAATGGTTGTTTCTGCCTCAGGAACTACCTCCAAATCATTTAGGAACTTATAGAGCCAAACTGCTTTTTCTTTTTGCTACTTCCAAGCAGTAACATACTCAGCCTCCATAGTTGAATCAGCAACACAAGATAGCTTGACACTCCTCCAGACTATGGCTTCACCTCCTAAAATAAATATAGAACCAGAAGTTGATTTCCTTTAATCAACATCTGATTGGAAATCAGAATTTGTATATCATGTCAAAACAAGGTTACTTCCAGAGTAGACAAGCATTAAGTTCTTCATCTTATGAAGATACTTCAGTATGCACTTAATCGCAGTCTAATGATCCATTCCTAGATTAGACTGGAATCTACTTACCAGTCCCCTTATGTAATAGATATTCGGTCTGGTGCAAAGCATAGCATACATTAAACTTCCAACTGTCGAAGCATATGGAATGTTATGCATACGTTCGACCTCCTATTGGGTCTAAGGTGCTTGATCCTTTGAAAGTTTGATTCCATGTATAGTAGGTGTGAAACCCCTCTTGGAATCTTGCATGACAAACTTATTGAGCATGTTCTCAATATAGGTTAGTTAAGACGAGGCTATCTGTTTGTTCTTACGATCCCTTATAAGTTTGATCCCTAGATATATTTAGCCTCTTCTAAATCCTTCATTGAGAACTATTCGTTCAACCATCTTTTAATCGTAGATAACATTTCTACCTCATTCCTAATGAGTAGAATGTCATCGACATACAAAATTAGGAAAATAACCTTGCCTTCTTATATCCTTTTATAGACACAAGGCTCATCTAGGTTTTGTATGAACCCATAGGTTTTGATAGACTTATTAAACCTAATGTTCCAAGACCTAGATGCTTTCTTAAGTCCATAAATGAACCTTTACAATTTCCATACCTTATTCTCATTACCTGGTTTAATGAATCCTTCTGGTTGGGCTATATAAATGGTCTCCTTAAGATCCCCATTAAGAAATGTTGTCTTGACATCCATTTTTCATATTTCATAATCGAAATAGGCTGCTATAGCTAAAAGAATTCTAATGGACTTAAGCATAAAAACTAGAGAAAAAGTCTCCTCATAGTCTATACCTTCCTTTTAAGTATAGCCTTTAGTTACCAATCTAGCTTTAAAAGTATCTATCTTTCCATCAAACCCTCTTTTCCTTTTGTAGATCCATTTACACCCTATGGTTTTTATATTTGGTGATAGGTCTACAAAATCCTGCCTTCATTGGTGTACACGGAATCTATTCCCGATTTCATTGCCTTGAGCCATTTTTCTACATCAACATCATTAATAGCCTATGTATAAGTAATGGAATTCATTTCTTTTGAGTCCAAAAGGGAAATTATGCCTTCTTCTAAACCTAGATACCAGTTTGGTTGTCTCACAACCCTCCCACTATGTTTAGGCATTACTTAATGTTCAGGTTGCTCTTCTTATTCAACTTTTGAATCCATTTCGACATCTTATTCTGCTATATCCAAATCAACTCTTAGTTTGGAAGAAATAGCTAACTCCTTTATTACTACTTCACTTCTTCATTTATGATTTCTCACAAATTCTTCCTCCAAGAAGGTTGCATTTGTCGACATAAATACCTTCCTATATTAAGGACTGTAAAAATAGTACCCTCGTGTACCCCGTAGGATATCTTACAAATAAACATACTTCTGACCTTGGTTCCATCCTTATGGATTCAAGCCTTAGAACATAGGCTGGGCAACCCCAAGTCCTTAAGTGCTGAAATGAAGGCACTTGGCCAGTCTATAACTCCCTAGATGTTTTAGGCACTGATTTGGATGAAGAACAGTTAAGAAGATAAGTTGTCGTTTGTATGACATATCTCTAGAATGATTCTGGAAGGCTAGCTGTAGGACATCATTGATATTGCCATTTCCAATAGAGTCCCAATCATCCTCTCTACTACACCATTCTATTGAGGTGTTCAAGGAGCTAACAAGTTAGAAACAATTCCATTGTCAATTACAAATTGTTGGAACTCTCTAGATAAATACTCACCACCTCGATCCGATCGAAGTTTTTTTAATGACTTGCCTAACTGCTTCTTAACTTCAACTTTGAATTCTTTGAACCTTTCAAAGGACTCACTATTTTTTATGCATCAAATACAAATAGCCATGTCTAGAGTAATTATCTATAAAGGTTATAAAGTATTCATAATCTCCTCTAGTTTGTACATTCATGGGCCCATACACATCAGTGTGTACCAAATCCAACATGGATTTAGATTTGTTTCCTTTGGAAGGAAATGAGGACTTGGTCACTTTTCCTTCAATACAAGATTCATAGATGGGTAATGGGTCATTATCCAAGCCCACAAGGATCCCATCCTTCACTAACCTGTCAAGTCTTTTCTGACTGATATGACCCATTCTTAAGTGCCATAGATATTTTAAATTAATGCTAGAGTTATTAGATTGTCTTGGTTTTATTAATTATGTGGCATTTAGTGAGCCTATCATAGGTTTTATAAAGAACAATCCTGTTTAATTGTCGTATTACAAATAAAATCCTTATTCTCATATATTGAAACAACATTTTCAAAATGTAAGGAATAACCATATTTTATTAAACAAAAAATAGAAATCATGTTCCTTACAATCATTGGGATGTAATATACATCCTCTAAATGTAACCTATGACCACTAGGAAAGTCTAAAATAAGTACTCCTACTAGTTCTACTGAAACAGAGGATCCATCTGCTATCTTGACTTGAAACTGACCTTTAGATAGTCTTTTCCTTTGCTGAAACCCTTGCAAAGTATTGCAAACATGGTCAGTGGCTCCTGAATCTAATATCCTAGAATCAGATGAATTTGCCACATTTCTAATTCCTAACAAACTTAGGAAACCCATACCTTGTTTGCTTTTAAGAGACTCAAGGTAGATTGTACAGTTTCTTTTCCAATGGCCCTTCTCACCACATTAAAAACACTTTCCCTTGGTGTCCTCTTTGGCCTTCTTTTTCATAAGTTGGACCTTGACCCCTATTTGGGCCTTTTTTTCATTGGATCCTTCTTCTTTTGCTTGACCTTACCCTTGGGCTTAGAAAAAGATGCCACATTAGCCTCGGGCCTAGTAGCCTTAATATTTAATATCTCCTCTATGCCCTAGAGGGTATTCATCAACTCACTCAAGGTGTAATCCTTGGTGTTAAGCTCATACTCCAACTTGAACTATAGAAAAGAAGATTTTAAGTTATTGATGATCATAATCATTTGTGTTTCTGCATCCTTGTCTGCTCCAAGCATCCCAGCCTCAGTAACCATAGAGATTACCTTGAGTATGTAATCCTGCACCGTTTCACTAGGCTTTTCTCTAAGATTGTGAAAGGTTTGGATAGCTTTCAGCCTTGTAAACCTGGTCCTCACATCAAACATCTCATGTAGGTGATGGATCATTGCACTAGTAGTTTTCATGCATGCAATTTGTTTTTGCAACATTCGTTGACAGAAGCAAGAATATAGCACTTAGTAGTTTTATCAACATTCTTCCATCGCTAATGTTGTTGGATTTCCCCAGAAGATGAATTGCCACCCAGAGGTGTAGGCTCATTTTCCATTAATACCAATGAAATTTGTTAAATTAAGAACAATGTCATGGTTACATCTCCATTCATTAAAATTCTCTCCGTTTTTTTATTTATTATAGTCAAGAGCAAAGTAAGTGGATTCATATTGTGATGATTATGTCTAAAAATATAAATTATTAAAGAATAAGCATACTAGTCAACAATATTGCAACTTTGTATAAAATCATGATGCATGTATGCATGATGATAGATTTAATAAAACTTTAAAAAAAATAAATCTTTATACAACAGTTATTTTTCTTATCTATAATGGACTAAGTGATAGTGGGTCATCTTATCTATTAAAAGAAAAACTGGGACCCTCTCACTAAAAAAGCTACCAAACATCTTCATGCCTAACTTTTAAAGAAGTGCCATAATATGATCCATACTTTTACCAACAGAGCTACGGTGGGCAGGTTATTGATAAAATATGTTGAGTGTGTAATCATTTGATTTATCTACGAAAGGTACTTGCAAACCATGCCTCGGTGGGAGGTCATATTTACCACCAATGAGTTAACTTATCCTTTAGGAGACCCAAACTATGCAAGATCTAGGATTCATGTTCTCTAGTGGGGAGTAACACTTCACCATATGTAAACGGGCCATCTTATAGAGACCGTGGACTCTCACATGAGCATCCTCTCCCACTCAATCTTTTTGGGCTTTCATTTTTAATAAATATCATCTTATCTAACTGCAATTTATTAATCATCGTGTATTGTTTCATTATATATCTCATACATAATGAATGCATGGCAAAGCTTAGGGTTGGCAATTATTCTAAATGGCATGCTTTCACATAATATCGCATATTGTTATCATTCATCCATCCATTCATCTCATGAATAAAAACACTAATTTTGATTGACCATCTTAGAACATAAAAACAAATTACAAGGCTCTTTGGCCCGTAAAAAATTTCATGGACTTGGATCTTTTGCTTCGAACAAAATTAAAATTATACCGGCTCCTTTGCTACAGCTTTGACTCCTTGCTGTTGTATCCTCTCCTCCTCAACCAATCCGATCTACCACTTGTTCTCTTTGAATAACTTGGTTAACAAAATCCTTTGGTGAGAAAGGAGAAGAAATATTGAAGAGATTTTCCTTAGTTGAAAGAATTCAAAAATGAGACTCTTCTTATTACCAATTTCGGCAAAGGAAGAAGGAGAGGTAACTTTTGCACCACTTCATTCTCTAAATCAAAATGAAAGAGAGAGCCATAAATGAAACATTCACACTTGTTTAATATGGAGAGATGAAAAGACAAAAACAAAAAAAAGATACACTCATTTTTTATTAGAAGATGAAAGAAGGGAGAGAGAGCAACAAATGCACTTACTCCTTCTTTAATCAAAAGAATGCTAAAAGGATGATAAGTTTTTCTGCATGCCAATGTTACATGACAACCATTAAACCCTTTAATCATAAGATCACTAAACCATTTAATGATGATGAAGTATGATTAAAAACCCATCTTAAATTTAGCAATTCAATGCAAAATGTGCAACTGCCCAGTTAGTTATAAAATTGAAAACTACAACATTGTAGTTTCAGTTTTTGCCCCCTTTTTTTGTCTTTACAAATATTTAATTTAATTAATCTTATTAATTAAATCAACCCAAAATCCAGCCCAATAGTAAATGTTTAATTTGGGCTTCTAATTAACACTTAATTGGACTAAGCCTATCATTTATCATAGGCTTAAAACCCAATTTAATTAACTATTAATTAAATTGTTTTGGTATTATTATTCTGAATCTAATTTGGTCCTTTCTTCTTTCTTATTTCTGGTAACCTCTATTTATATTTCTTACTTTGCTTGATAACCTTCCTAGAAGCCAAGTGGGGAATCTAATTAGATTTATATAATTCAAGATCTACTAAATCTGGAATTAATTTAATCTCATTAGAATTAATTCGAGCTTATTAATCAAATGTCATTCCACTCAAGACAATTAGCTGAACTTTTGAATTACTAAATATTATGAGAACACATGTTTCAAAGAAGATATCCAATTGCAAACTCTATTATGAACCATATTATAGCCATTTGCACAATAAAGGGTAAAATTATTGTTTTACCCTTAATTAGTTTTTCCTTCTAGATCTCCTGTTGGACCCCGAACTTTGAGTAACAATTCGACTTAGCAATATGAATGATCAAGTGGATGCGTTGATTGAAATAGAGTTGAAAATCAAGAAATAAAGAGAGAAAGTGTGAAAATATGAAAAATTGTAAAAAGTTTGAC
>JANVCQ010000008.1:34057617-34070720 GCA_025531925.1 Erythroxylum plowmanianum
CTAAAGTCATTTATAAAAATTTCCATTGCCATTGGACAGTAATTTCTACTACCATTTAACAATTGTCTTGCCACTTGACATTTTTCCTTGTCCAAAAATTATCCTGAATTTTCAAAAAATTTCATAAAATTATCCTAAAATTCTAAAACAACAAATACACTCTCCAAGTCAATTTTCAACACATACAACCACAATTTTCAATATAACCCACATTTATAAGCAATTATACTGGGAAATGTCAATGAATGCATGCACAATTATTTCAATGAGCAACATTTCACTATTCACTTGTATGCATATGTCACGCTATGCATGAGTATGAAAAGAATGCATTTCTAAGCTCTCATTGATCACTCATATTTTCTATTCTAACCTCCCCGCAGGTAACTGGATGTTACAATGAGACCCTCTCATCTTCGGCTATGGATGAAAAAAGGGAGAGAGAGAGTACACTAAATGCACCTTTTCCTTTCTTTAATCAAATGAATGCTAAAAGGTTACATGCCATCATTAAAAGACAACCATTAAACTATTTAATGATAAGGTCATTACTCCATTTAATCATGATGAAGCATAATAAAAATCATCTTTAATGTCGAAATTCAATGCTAAACGTGCAACTACACATTAGCTATAAAATCAAAATTTGCCCTCCTTTTATCTTTAATAACTTTGTTTTAATTTAATTAATCTAATTAATCAAATCAATCCAAAGTCTAGCCTAATATTAAATGTTCATTTGGGCTTCTAATTAACAATTAATTAGTGTAAGCCCAACATTCAATCATAAGCTTTAAAACCTCTATTTATATTTCTTACTTTGCTTGATAACCTTCCTAAAAGCCAAGTGGGGAATCTAATTGGACTTATATAATTCAAACTCCGATAAGCCCGGAATTAATTTAATCTCATTAGAATTAATTCCAGCTTACTAACCAAATGTCATTTCACTAAAGACAATTAGATGAACTCTTGAATTACTAAATATTATGAGAATAAATGTTTCAAATAAGATGTCCAATTGCAAACTTTATTATGAACCATATTATAGTCATCTGCACAATAAAGAGTAAAATTACCGTTTTTACCCTTATGTTAGTTTTTCCTTCTAAATCTCCCGTTTTACTCTCCGTCAAATTATTTGTGCCACTTTAATCACCAACTTCTGTAAAACATCTAGAAGTGATAATATCTCTATAAACTCTTTACTTGAGTGAATGTTCCCTAATACATGTTTCAATTAATAATTTTAAGAAGTAGACACTGGATTGATACTCTGTAAAAATCCATTCTGATCATATCAAGAATTATAATAAAACACATATGAGTTCACCACTCATCAAGATTATGGTTCGTAATAAAATAATGCTAAGGTGTATGTCTTAAGATTAAAGTAACAACCTACTTTATTCTTTAAAAATATACTTGACTCTAGATTCACTTAATAGTTCCATTATCGATAGTCAACTATTATCATGATATGAAACTCATCATTCCCTTCAAGTAAACTCTTTTACTTACACGGAGATAAATCGCAACACTATAGTCTAAACCATAATCAACGGACCAACATGATTATTTAATTGTGAATCAACTAATTTAGATTATAATAATATACAAGTTTCCCATACATCTCCATGTATATGTATATTACTTACAAAATAATCTTGGTACCTTATGACTAGATATATAATGCTTATATAAATAAAACCAAACTTTTTTGTTTTATTAATAATAAATATTTGCATTACAAGAGTAACTGGAAGAAGATTAAGTTATATGTAAATACACTTGCTTTCTAGGGCACTATATTTACATAACTCCAGCAATCTCCCACTTGCTCTAAAGCATGTTTGACATATCCCTCATTCCCATCCCTACTAGGTGACCCTCAAAACTCTTTTGAGATAGCGTGTTTGTAAATGGATCAGCAAGGTTTTACTCTGTGGGAATCTTTACCACATTCACCTCACCATACTGTATTGTCTTCCTTATAAGATGATACTTTCTCTGAATGTGTTTGTTAGCTTTATGGTTTCAAGGTTCTTTAGAATTAGCTATTGCCCCACTATTATCACAATAAAGTGTAATGGGCTTTTCTACCTTATGTACCACCTCCAAATCATTTAGGAACTTGCAGAGCCAGATTGCTTCTTTTGTTACTTCACATGTAGCAACATACTCAGCCTCAATAGTCGAATCAGCAACGTAAGATCACTTGACAATCTTCCAGACTATGGCTTCACCTCTTAAAGCAAATATAGAACTAGAGGTTGATTTCCTTAAATCAACATCTAATTTGAAATCGAAGCCTATATATCCTGTTGGAATAAGGTTACTTCCAGAGTAGTCAAGCATTAAGTTCTTTATCTTACGAAAATACTTTAGGAAACACTTAACTACAGTCCAATGCTTCATTTCTAGATTGGACTAAAATCTACTTACCAGTCCCACTGCGTAACAGATATCCGGTCTAGTACAAAGCATTGCATACATTAAAATGCGTTCGACCTCCTCTTGGGTCTTAGGTGCTTGTTCATTTGAAAGTTTGATTCCATGTCTAGTAGGTGTGAAACCCCTCTTGGAATCTTGCATGGGAAACTTATTGAGTATGTTCTCAATGTAGGTTATTTGAGACAAGTCTATCAGTTTGTTCTTACGATCCCTTATAAGCTTGATTCCTAAAACATAACTAACCTCTTCTAAATCCTTCATTGAGAACTGTTCGTTCAACCATCCCTTAATTGTAGATAACATTCCTACATCATTCCCAATGAGCCAAATGTCATCAACATATAAGATTAGGAAAGTAACCTTAACTTCTTGTATCCTTTTATAGACACAAGGCTCATCTAATTTTTGTATGAAACCATAGGTTTTGATAGACTTATTGAACCTAATGTTCCAAGACCTAGATGCTTACTTAAGTCCATAAATTGGCCTCTACAATTTGCATACCTTATGCTCATTATTTGGCTTAATGAATCCTTTTGGTTGAGCCATATAAATGGTCTCCTCAAGATCCCCATTAAAAATGTGGTCTTGAAAACCATTTGACATATTTCATAATCAAAATAGGCTGCTATAGCCAAAAGAATTTCGATAGACTTAAACATGGAAACTAGAGAAAAAGTCTCCTCATAGTTTATACCTTTTTTAATATAACTTTTAGCTACCAATCTAGCTATAAAAGTTTCTACCTTTCCATCAAATCCTCTTTTCCTTTTGTACATCCATTTACACCCTATGGCTTTTACATCTGGTGGTAGATCTATAAGGATCCAAACTTTATTGGTGTATTGGAATCTATTTCATTTTCCATTGCCTTGAGCCATTTTTCTACATCAACATCATTAATAGCCTATGTATAAGTAATGGGATCTGTTTCTTATTGGTCTGAGATGGCATTTATGCCTTCTCCTAGACCTAGATACCTATCTAGTTGTCTCACAACCCTCCCACTATGTCTAAGCACTACTTGATGTTTAGGCTGGTCTTTTGATTCAACTCTTGAATCCATTTCGACATCTTGTTTTGCTATATCCAGATAAACTCTTGGTTTAAATGAAATAGCTAACTCGTTTAGTACTACTTCACTTTTTCCTTTGTGATTTCTCACAAATTCTTCCAGTAAGAAGGTTGCATTTGTCGACACAAATACCTTCCTATCTTGATGACTGTAAAAATAGTACCCTCATATACCCGTAGGATATCCTATAAACAAACATACTTCTGACCTTAGTTCCATCTTTGTAGATTCAAACCTTAGAACATGGGCTCGGTAGCCCCAAGTCCTTAAGTGCCATAATGAAGGCACTCGACCAGTCCATAACTCCCTAGGTGTTTTAAGCACTGATTTGGATGGAGCAAAGTTAAGAAGATAAGTTGTCGTTTGTATGGTATATCCCCAAAAAGATTCTGGAAGGCCAGCGTAGGACATCATTGATCTTACTATTTCCAATAGAGTCCTATTCCTCCTCTTTGCTACACCATTCTATTAAGGAGTTCGGGAAGCTGACAAGTTGGAAACAATTCCATTATTAATTAGAAATTATTGGAACTCTCTAGATAAGTACTCACCACCTCGATCCAATCAAAGTTGTTTTAATAGCTTACCTAGCTGCTTTTCAGCTTCAACTTTGAATTCTTTGAACTTTTCAAAAGACTTACTCTTTTTATGCATCCAATACAAATAGCCATGTCTAGAGAAATCATCTATAAAGGTTATGAAATATTCATTACCTCTTCTAGCTTGTATGTTCATGGGCTCACACACATTAGTTTATACCAGGTCCAATGTAAATTCATATCTGTTTCCTTTATAAGGAAATGAGGCCTTCGTCATTTTTCCTTTAATACAAGATTCATAAGTGGGTAATGGATCATTATCTAAGCCCACAAGGATCCCATCCTTCACTAACCTATCAAGTCTTTTCTGATTGATATGATCCATTCTTAAATGCCACAAATATTTTGAATGAATGCTAGAATCATTGGATTGTCTTGGTTTTATTAATTATATGGTGTTTAGTGAGCCTATCATTTAAAGAACAATCCCTATTTAATTATCGCATTACAAATAAAATCCTTATTCTCATATATTGAAACTACATATTTAAAATATAAGGAATAACCAGATTTTATTAGAAAAATAGAAATCATTTTCCTTACAGTCATTGGGATGTAATATACATCCTCCAAATATTACCTATGACCACTAGGAAAGTCTAAGATAATTACTCCCACTGATTCTATTGAAACATAAGATTCATCTGTTATCTTGACTTGAAACTGGCCTTTATGAAGTCTTTTCCTTTGCTGGAACCTCTGCAAAGAATTCCAAACATGGTTAGTGGCTCTTGAATATAATATCCAAGAATCAGATGAATCTGCCACATTTCTAGTTCCTAAAAAACTTAGGAAACCCATACCTTGTTTGCTTTTGAGGGACTCAAGGTAAACTGCACAGTTTCTTTTCTAGTAACCCTGCTCACCACATTGGAAAAAATTTCCCTTGGTGTCTTGTTTGGCCTTCTTTTTCATAGGTTAGACTTTGATCCCTATTTGGGCCTTATTTTTCATTGGACCCTTCTTCTTTGCTTGCCCTTACCCTTGGGCTTAGAAGAAGATGCTACAATAGCCTCGAGCCTATTAGCCTTGACATTTAATATCTCCTCCATGCTTTAGAGGATATTCGTCAACTCACTCAAGGTGTAATCCTTGCTGTTGAGCTCATAGTCTAACTTAAACTGTTGAAAAGATAAGTTTAGGCTATTGATGATCATAATCGTTTGCGGGTGCATTCATATCTATTCCAAGCATCTTAGTCTCAGTAACTGCAGAGATTGCTTTAAGCATATAATCCCGCACCGATTCACTAAATTTTTGTCTGAGATTATGAAAGATTTGGATAGCTTTCACTCTTGTAGGCCTGGTCCTCACACCAAACATCTCATGTAGGTAATGTATCATTGCACTAACAACTTTCATGCAAGTAATTTGCTTTTGCAACATTCCACTAATAGAAGCTAAAATATAGCACTTAGTAATCTTATCAGCATTCTGCCATAGCTCAAATAGTTGGACTTGCTTAGAAGTTGAATTGCCACTTGGAGGTTCAGGCTCATTATTCGTTAATACCCATAAAATTCGTTCATATTGAAGAGTAATATCAAGTTTACATCTCCATTCATTAAAATTCTCTCCATTTTTCAATTTGTTGTTAGTCAAGAGCAAAGTGAGTGGATTCATATTGTGGTTGATTATGTCTGAAAATATAAATTATTAAAGTATAAGCATACTAGTCAACAATATTGTAACTTTGTATAAAATCATGATGTATGTATGCATGATGATAGATTTAACAAAACTTAAAAAATTTAAAACTTTATATGACGATTATTTTTCTTATCTATAACAGACTAAGTGATGGTGGGCTATCTTATCCATTAAAAAAAAACTGAGACCCTCCAAATCAAAAAACTACCAAGCATCTTCATGCTTAACTTTTTAAGAAACGTCATAATTTGGTCCATACATTATCAACAGAGCTATGGTGGGCAAGTTATTGATGAATTTTGTTGAGTGTGTAACCATTTGATTCATCCACTACAGATATTGCAAACCATGCCTCGGTGGGAGGTCACATTTGCTACCAATAAGTGGACTTATCCTTTAAGAGACCCAAATTATGTGAGATCTAAGATTCATGTCCTCCAGTAGGAAGTAACACTTCACCACATGCAAATGGGCCATCATATAGAGACCGTGGACTCTCACATGAGCATCCTCTCCCACTCAATCTTTTTGGGTTTTAACTTTTAACAAATACCATCTTGTCTAAATGCAATTTATTATCCATCTTATATTGTTTCATTATATATCTTATACATAATGAATGCATAGCAAAGCCTACGGTTGGCAATTATTCTAAATGACATACTATCACATAATATCACATATTATTAGCATCCATTCATCCGTTCATCTCATGAATAATAACATTACTTTTGATTGTCCGTCCTAGAACATAAAAATAAATTACAAGGCTCTTGGCCAAAAAAAAAATGTCTTGGACTTAGATCTTCCACTTCAAACTCTTCACTTACATGACCCTGCCCATTCAGTAAAAAGTGTGTAATGGCATTATCATAAACTGAATTTTGTCCCTTTGAAAACAAAAATTCCAGCATTTGTTTTTGGTAAATCTGAAAGTCTAAAAATTCCAACCCTTATTTTGGCAAAACCAAAACTCAAAAATTCCAGCATTTGATTTGTAAAAAAAAAACCTTGGTTACAATAAAAAATCCAGTATTTTTGTTTCCATAAAATAAAAAATTTGCCAATACACCAAAAATTCCAACATTTTGGTTTTCCTAAAATCAAAACTTTGCCAATATACCAAAGGATACACCGAAACCATTACCTAGTCTTTTCTTCAATCCATGGTTGCTCCATCTTCAATATTACAAAAATTTGTACATTACAAATCAAAAATAGAAAAATGAAGCCAAGAAGGAAACATAACGATGATAGGCCACCCTCCTTGTTACAAACCAAACGAAGAAAACTTACAAAGTAAAATTATATTCTATGGACAACCAATAGAGCAACACATACACCATATATATTTCTATCATATAAAAATATGCAGCATGCAGAATTTAATTGCCAACCCATGCATCACATATAGGAGTCAAAATCATGCACAATAAAATGGCTCTGATACCAATTGTTGGATCGAAAACTAAAGCATGTAAGATTTGGCTAAAACAGTAGATTTCAAAACTTTTTCCAAAATCAAAATGCAGCAGAAACAACATAACCAAATGAACATGTTTTAGCCATACATGATATGGTATAAGGAAAATAATTAACATAAGAACAAGATGGTAAAAATTATATCGACTCCTTACTACAGCTTTGACTCCTCACTTTTGTATCCTCTCTTTGTTGATGTATCCTCTCCTCGTTATTGTATCCTTGACTAATCCGATCTACCACTTGTTCTTTTTGGACAACTTGGTTAACAAAATCCTTTGGTGGGAAAGGAGAAGAAATATGAAAGAGATTTTCCTTAGTTGAAATAAACCAAAAATGAGACTCTTCTTATTCAAGTTTCAGCTAACTCATGCAAGAGAGAGAGTGAGTCAAAAATGCAAGAACACCTTCCATTCTTCTTATCAATTTCAGTTAAACATCAAAGAAAGAGTGATGTGCATCCAATGCATCACTTCATTCTTGAATCAATCATAAAGAAGCCAATAAATGAGACTCTTCTCATTTATTTAAGATGGTTATATAAAAAGACCAATAACCTAAATGAGACCCTCTCATTTTCGGTTAGGAGATGAAACAAGGGAGACAGAGTACATTAAATGCACCTCTTCCTTTCTTTAATCAAGTGAATGCTAAAATGTTACAAACCATCATTAAAAGATAACCATTAAACCATTTAATGATAAGATCATTACTCCATTTAATGATGATGAAGCATGATAAAAACCATCTTTAATTTAGCAATTCAATGCTAAATATGCAGATGCACATTTAGTTATAAAGCCAAAATTTTCCCTCCTTTTATCATTAATAATTTTGTTTCAATTTAATTAATCTAATTAATCAAATCAAACTAAAGTCTAGCCCAATATTAAATGTTCATTTGGGCTTCTAATTAACAATTAATTAGTGTAAGCCTAACATTCAATCATAGGCTTTAAAACCTCTATTTATATTTCTTACTTTGCTTGATAACCTTCCTAAAGGCCAAGTGGGAAATCTAATTGGATCTATATAATTCAAGCTCCAATAAGCCCAGAATTAATTTAATCTCATTAGAATTAATTCCAACTTATTAACCAAATATCATTCTACTAAAGACAGTTAGTTGAACTCTTGAATTACTAAATATTACGAGAATACATGTTTCAAATAAGATGTCCAATTGCAAACTTTATTATGAACCATATTATAGCCATCTGCACAATAAGGGGTAAAATTATCATTTTGCCCTTATGTTGGTTTTTCCTTCTAGATCTCCCATTTTACTCTATATGGTGATTAACACACAAGATCTCATCTATAGGTAGCTAGTTCATCAAACTACTAGAGCAAGATTAATCACCAATCTCTACAAAATATCTAGAAGTGATGATATCACTATAAACTCTTTATTTGAGTGAATGTTCCCTGATGCATGTTTCAATTAATAATTCCAACATGTAGATATTGGATTGATACTCTATAAAAATCCATTCCGATTATATCAAGAATTATAATGAAACACATATGAGTACACCACTCATCAAGATTGTGGTTCATAATAAAAGAATACTAAGGTGTATGTTTTAAGATTAAAGTAACGACTTTCTTTATTCTTTAAAAACATACTTGATTCCAGATTCATTTAATTGAGCCATTATCAATAGTCAACTACTATCATGATATGAAACTCATCATTTGCTTCAAGTAAACTCTTTTACTTACATAGAGATAAATCGTAATACTACAGTCTAAACCATAATCAAGCGACCAACTTGATTATTCAACTGTGAATCAACTAATTTAGATTATAATAATATAAATGTTTCCTATACATCTCTATGTATATGTATATTACTTACAAAAGAATCTTGGTACCTTATGACTAGATATATAATGCTCATACAAATAAAATCAAACTCTTTTTTATTAATAATAAATATTTTCATTACAAAAGCAACTGGAAGAAGATTAGGTTATATGTAAATGCACTTGCTTTCCAAGGCACTATATTTAAATAACTCTAACACATGAACATCAAGGTAATTATAGATACACTTGCGAGAACTCTAGAAGGATTAAGGAGATGGCCTGAACACAACGACATTAGGGTTGAGATATACTTTGTATTCATCGATACTTTGAGGCTCAAGGCATCCAATTACCACCTCCGACACCATCCCCACTTCCATTACTGTGACCCTTTGTTTCTAACCCTTTTCTTTTAAAGTTAGTCTTTAATTTTATTTTTATTTTTGTTTTATTTTATTTTATTTTTCTTCTTTCCATGTGTGTTTGTTTGTCTCCTTCTCACATTGAGGATAATGTGTTGTTCAAGTGTGGGCAGGGTTATATGTTTTGTTTTCAGTGTGAATTTTTCATATTGTATGATATTTTATTAAGTTGCATATTGTGAATTGAGTGAATGTGTCAATGGTTTAGATGGATTGAAATTGATTTAATTTTGAACGTAATCTATTAGGTTGTGAAGAGTCATTAGCTCGCGAAATTAGTGATATGGGTTTTTGGCTAAATATACAAGTTAGTTAGGATTTAGTGTTAGTTTATTACCTTATAAGTTTTCACATTTATTCATAATTTTAGGTCTTTCGACTTAAGTAGCTTTGCTAGTATTTTTTCATAAAAACAAGTAGCTAAAGCAACAAGGTAGGCATTTAATAATAATATATATAAATTGTTTGTAAATTTGAAATAAATAACTATTCCTTTGGCCTTCGGGTTATGAATAGAGCTAGTAGCCAGTTGAGAATGTGATGTAGCTGTGTAATCAGATTGACACGCATCACAAATGTGTGCCTCTGTGTCAAACGTGTATAATGATGTTCCAACCAAGCAGTTTAATAAAAACATGACTTAGTTGAGTAACCGAATCGACATTCATCACCAATATTTGTCTCTGTTTAAAAGACTAGGTCCAAGTCCACAAAAAGTATTTAAAAAAAAGGTGTGTTTTCTAATAAAAACCTATCGAACTTACAAATATCTTGACTTTTCATGAAAATGTACTTAGGAGTAGTTACAGAGTATGAATGACAATAATTATTAATGTGTGTGTACAATTGGAAAAGGGTGAATAACTTGACATTTGGGTCTTGATTAATATATGTGTTTAGTTTAGAACCCCCAGACACAGATTTTTTCATGTTAATGATTTGAAATAACTTAAATGATTGTATTTAAAATTAAATTTATTTCATGAAGTTGAAGCCATTGTCCCATTACTGCAATGTGTGCTTTATGATTTTGTGTGTTTGTTGTTTTACTTGCTTGAGGACAAGCAAACGTTTAAGTGTGGGGATATTGATAAGTGTTAATTGTGTCTTGTTTTATGGCTTAGTTTGATATGTGTTTAACTATTAATTCAATCATTTAGTATGTGCTTAGGTTAGAATTGTGTTATTTGTTAATTATTTGTGTTTTAAGTATTTTATGGGTTAGTACAAGTCTTTAAACTTAAATATTACATTTTTGAGGCACCTTGATGTATTTATGAGAGTTTTAAGGTCAACATCGAAGAACGGAGAAGTTTCGAAGACATTCGGGCTAAAACAATGTCCACGATTGTGGTGCCACGATCGTGATAGAAGCACAAGTAACAGTTCATGATTATGGCCTGAATGTCATGATTATGACAAAAGGCTTGAAAGTGGCCCACAATCGTAGCCTGTATTAGGCAGACGCGCAGACACTCAAAAATGTCAAGTTTTAATGGATTTTTCAAACCTTTCAGACTCCGAAAAAACCCTAGGATTGCTCATAACACAAAAGGATATTTAAAGAACAAAAATAAAAAAAAAGGCAGAAAAAGCTTTTGCATCAGCCACCTTGAGAAACCCTAGAGAGAAATCATCGAGAGATAGAGGAAGAGAAGAAGGAAGAGAGAAAAGGAGAAGAAGCTGACTTGACGTACTTCCTAGATCAGGAGTTTCCCAACGTCACTGCCTCACATTATCCGTTCATATTGTATTTCCTATTTAATTTTTGTTTTATTATTGTATGGAATTGGAATAAATAGTTGATGATAGGATCTAGAATGTTGATGTTCTAAACTCACCTTTAGAGTTTTATTCTTTAATTAGTGAAATTTGATTGTTTATGTGTTTATTTGATTTGTTGTGATTTAATTATGCAATTACATAACTTGATAACAAACTAAGAGGGTGAATCGAATGAAAAATGATTAAATTGCACTAACGAGAATTAGGTGATTTAATAGAAATTAGAATTAAATCAAATCGGTAAATTATGCAAAGAGAGATCTTGCAAAACTTTTCGATAGTTTATTAGAGAACTTCAGAACTCATTAGGGTTTTAGATAATTGTAAATTAAGAAATTGTGACCTTCATAATCTAATTAGGGTTTATGATTTAGGGTTAATAGTTATAACTCGAGAGAGAGTAATCAACCCTAGCATCGTCTAGAACTAACAGTCCAGTAATTCATAATCAATTAGGTTAGCATTAAGGATAGGTAAAATTCCCTCTCTCAATTGGTAATTTCTTTAGGTTGATTCTTGGGCATATGCAATTGCTTAGTAATTTGTCTTTCCATGATTGATTCTTAATTTCATTTGATTGAACTGAATTAATTTTTCATTTTAGATAGTTGCATCTTGAATTTTTTGTATTTAATTTTGGCCTTATATTTTAGGATTATATTATCCCTCCTCGTGAGATCGACACCTTAGGTACTATGTTAACAAATTGTGTGCTTGCAGATTATCAAGGGTTATTTATTAAAACGTACACATAACAAAAACTACGTTCAATATCAATGCAATTTATGCATGTATAAGATCTATTGAACATGTGCAAATTGTTTGCCAGGTTGTGACTTACATGTATGTTGATTTCAAAAACTTTGATTTCAAAAAATTCGTATAAATTATAGAAAAATGTTTTTTTTTTTCTGATTTTCTTTCACTTAAATGTTTATAAGAGTTATATTATGTTTTTGTAAAGGGAAATTTCAATTGAATGTTATTTGCTATTTTATTGAGAATTAATCTCCAGTCTGTTTATAAGTTGGTTTCTGGGAATTTCTTAAAAACATAATGTATGTTTTGATTTTGAAAATTTCGTAATAATTCTAGAATTTTTTTCTAATTTTCTTTCATGGAAATGTTTATAAGTTTTTATATTATGTATCTGTCAAAGGACAATGCAATTGAATGTCATTTTCTATTTTTATTACGATTTTAGTTTCATCCTGATGCATGTATAAAGTTCTGGGAAATTCTAGAAATATGATGAACATGCATGCTTGTAAATTCTAAAATAATTTATACAAAAACTTTTTACGAATTTTCTTCACAAACATACACATATGATGTTTCCACGTGTATGAGATGCATGATACCTATTTTTTAAGTGATAAATTATTTATTCTTGATTTTACATGCATGCTAGTGGTTTATGACAAGTTTTAGAGGACATATGATGTGCTAACTAATTCCACTTAGTTCATAAAGAATTCCTAGGAATTAGTTTCTGAAATTTTTTATTAGGAACATTTAAAATGTGTATAAGACTTTGGAATTTTTCCAGAATTAATTGAGCTTGATTCAATTAATAGATAAAGTCAAAGTTAACACTAATCAAATTTTTGAAAACTGATGGGGCTGACTTGTTTGATGACTTATGTGTTTGTATTTCGATTATAAGACCCTGAAACTTTTTTATAAGATAAGAATTGTATTATTTTGAAGATAGTAGCATCCAATGTTGGCCCCCATATTTTTTTTCTCTAGTTAAGCATGATTTAAATGAATTTTGAGGTTCTGATGGATTTAATTTTTGGGAGTTGTTATTATGTCAATGTT
>JANVCQ010000008.1:34081199-34101693 GCA_025531925.1 Erythroxylum plowmanianum
AATTTATTCACTAACAATTTCATTTAAACTTCAAACGCCATTTTAGGCCATACCTTAACATAAACCTCAATAACAAAGCATTTTTCGCCTATCTTAATCTCATCTAACTATTCACATTCAAAATTTTCTTTTTATTTATCCATTCTAATTTTCTCATTTTCATGTCACTTGACACTTCAAAATTTCAAGGAAAGTTCGGGGTCCAATATTTTTGTTCCCAAAATTGATAATACTAGACTTTAAACTAGAATGCATTCATAATTATCAAACAATTTATTTTCAAAATTCATCATTTCAAGTTGATAGCTTCTTCATTTATACCTCAATTTCAGTTCAATATCATCCGCACACACAAATCTATGCTTGATTATAAACACCAAAATAGAACATATTCTTATGCACTTTCATCATAAATTTTCATGTTCTTCTTCAATTTTCACCTTCATTTGATTCCTAACATCACCTTAATTCATCTCATTTCAAGACATCATAAAACTACCTACAATTCTCAAACTACCACTGCACCCAATACTCAATTTTAAGTCTAATTTTGAAACTCTTAAAGATTGATTTTGAATTTGATGTCTTCATAAAAAATGTAGTTATATTTCTCTAATTTGATGCAAATTAAAAATCATCCCATTTGGATATCTACAGATTAATTCATGGCTAAAATACAGGTGCATATCCAGTGGAAATGTTACAGCTAACATATTCCAGCACACTTTAAACACCATTATCGCTTTATCTCTAAACTTTCATCCTAGTTCTTCTCTTTTCAAGACACTACACTTGCCTTTCTTTTACTTCAATGCTTAATCCAATCCATTTCTAAAACAACCAATGATCCACGTTTGTATACATAAAAAATAAAACAATAAAATATCCATTCATTCATCAATTTACTACCTTTAGTAACAAACAAAAAAGGACATAATCACATCTTTACAATAACTTACGAACCATTAACCATCACATATACAAAACCAAGACATTTATATATACATTTCATCACTCATAATTCACACATACAATTTCATGATCAAGTTATCAATCTCAAATTACTCATCATATTAGTTTCATTTAACACTACCCTTGATGATTAAAGCATAACTTCCTTGATTTTGCTTCAAGATCTTCAAATCACTCTTAATCTTAGCTTCCCAATATCACACGATCATCATCAATCAAAGGTTGTAAGGTTAGGTCTTTTAATGGCAGTGAAGAAGATAAAAAGGTGAAAGTAGTAAGTGAAAGATGATGGTAATTCAAAATTGAGAGTAGGGTTGGTAAGAAAATGTTGTGAATGGAGAAAAAGAAGGGAAGAAGATGAAGAACGAAATTAACAAAAGGTGAGAGCAAATGAATAAAGTGAAAGACAAATAAAAAATGAAGTTGGTCTTTCATTTAGGAGAGAGTGTCGTAGGTGGTAGATGCATGGCTTGGCAAGTGACACTTGTGACTTTCCATATGTCCACTTCCTATGGTCTCAGTTGGTCTATCTTATTTAACTAGTCCATTTGTCCCCAATTTCTACTCCAATTATGTTATTGTTCGGTTATTTATGTATGAACCCATTGGGTATTGCGAAAAGATAATTTTAATGCATTCACTGAATCACTTATTTGCAAACCCATTGCTAGAATTTCGATATAATATGTAATTGTTATGTTGAAATTCATACGTAGCGATTAATAATTCATAATTATTAGGGATAACATAACCTAGGTTAAATGACGCATCGTATGTGATTGTTGTCTTGATTAATTGATTTTTCTAATTCGTAATGCTACTACCCAATTGAATCTAAAGACTGTATCCTAAGTTACTAAGTCGTTAGGTTTAATTAACGATCGTAGCTTAATTAAATACTACCTAAAGGAAAACTCAAGTTAATTATTAACCCACGATTAATAGTTGCTAGGAGAGATTAAAGAACAACAGATCAATGAAATATGTTTAATTAGGATATAGGCCAAGATTGAATCAAAAAACTAGGTCCTTGCCGAATTTCCTACTTTAATCATTTTTTGCATATTTTTTTTTATTTTTTTAGTCTAGTTTCATTTTATTTTCTCAAACCAGAACCCCTTAAACCTAAATACCAATTAATTTCATTTCAACAACTTTACACACACTCTCTGTGGGATCGACCTACACTCACCACTACTATAATAGTAGTCTAGTTTTTATTTTGACTAGCATTTCAACGCACTGTTAATGAGTCTTTTATCATTATCATTACAATAACTTCTATCCTTTGGTATTTTAGTCTCCACTTTATCTACAACTAATAGTTCTCATTGGGAAGTAAGGATCATTCTCTATAATTCTTTAAAGATTAACCCCCTTTTGAGTAAAAGCAAGAATTTCATCCTAATGTTTTAATAAATTTAATTGTCACTTTCAGAGGGTCTACCTATATATATTATATTAGCTAAAAAGTGAATCAAATTTGTTCCATAAAGATCTTTGCTCAAATTTTACTAACAATATGAATGCAGTGAACGAGACCCCTATAGATACCAATTGTTAGTCTTCAGAGGACTTACAAGAGGGCGTGAATTATATGTGTTCACATTTTCCCTATTTGTAAACTAAAAAAAATTCTTTTAAAGAATGTAAACTAATGAAAAAATTGTCAATTATAATAAATGATTGTGTAAATTTATATATAATAATCACAAAGAAGTTACAATAATAAATAAAAGAGAGTAAGAAAAGATAATAATGATTTATGATTTGGCCAAATAACCCTTGTCTTACTATTAATCCCTTAGCACTAATTAAGAATTCACTTTTTTCTTCCTTTAATAGGTGAAGAATAACCTTCCATACAACATCTTTTCTACTGGTGAGTAGGAATTATTACGATCATGTTACCTTACCATTAGTAAAGAGTATTCATTTATAAATTTTGGATCCTTACAAAGTGTATCCCAATCAACTTTTCAAATAACCATAAGTATACAATTCAAAAACTCTCTATTCTCACACCAATGAACAAAGGATCATTACATGTTATATAATACATACATGCACTCTTTATCCTCTTAAAGCTGTTAGCAACTTTTTAATGTTCCTGACATCCTTCCCACAATTCATATGTAGTCTATTTATACTCAGCATAACCTAAAATAGTTATTAGAAATGAAAGTTAATTGTTATAATGATTAATAGCAATAAAATTGGTCAACCAATATAATACATTTGTTGATCGCTATATCAACCAATATTGATGCAAACTCACCAATACATAACATTTTTGCATTTTAGATTATATTGTTCAACCACTTAAAGATATTAATCGACTTATATGTTGACCAATACCAAAAAATCACATTATACATTTAGATTAACTTTCAAGTGACATTGGTCAACCATTGTTGTGGTCGACTAATATGCCCAAAATAAGTTTTTTTCTAAATTTTTAATTTCTTTAAAAAAATCAAATACCTCTCTTTGATAAAAACTAAATTTAAAACTATTTCAAAAATTGCTCAAATATTTATTCAAAAATTAAAAAGTTTTTCTTTAAAGAATAAATTAAATTTCCTTTTGGATATGAAAGGATTTATTGCATTATATCCTGTATGTAAATGGTGATGCAATAATTGAAGCCCTAATTTATTGAAATAATAAAGATAAGATTACAATGATTTGCTTAATTGTTGATATGCTTATTACTCCTTGTTTTTAGTTATTAATTTAAATTACTTATGGGCTCCACTTTGCTCATTTTCTCCATATTTTGATTGCTAAATTGACTCAATTGACTCTTTTATTCACTTTACCTTTCTATTGAAATTGATCTCTTACATATTAACTTACTAATGTCACTCAATGATAAAACACATTAGTAATAATATATTTTGATATTCTAATAGATATGAGTTAGAACTTAACTTAGTCCAACATTGATTTGTTATCATGTCAAACTAATAAATATAGCAAATATTTAGCTTTTAATAAAAAATAGTTAACATTAAATATTATTATATTTAATATAAGTAATGATATATAAATATCATATTTTTTTTGGTTTATTATCCTAATTACCTCTTATAATGTGGCTCTTCAGGCATCATGAAAGTTAACAGAAAAAATTATAAATTGAATTGTTTTAAAATTTTAGTAAAATATTGGGATTTTTCTTGAGATTTTTAAAATATATGAGATATTAGTAAAACTCATGAAACTATATAAGATAAAAGTTAATGTCATTTACCATTTACCTTTTAATACTTAATATAATTATGTTTTTGATATAAATAATAATATTTTATAAATATGTTTAACATACACCTTTTATAATTTACTTCCTCAATTATCTTACGACACACCTTAATTAGTTTTTAAAAACCCATTCGACGCGTAGCCTAGAAACAGACAGGAAAGGAAAAGACGAGGAAGTAATTATGTCATTTTAACTCCGTCCATTTCATTCATCTCTGTTTCCGTCTGTTTTCCACCACTCCAAACACCAACTCAACAAGAAATTGGCTTTTCCTTTTTGTTTATATCTCAGCTTTTAGCACATACTCATTGCCAAGTTTTCTTCTAATTAACTGCAAATCAAGTCTTCAACCGCAAAAAACCCTGTCTCCTGCTAAATCTCAAGTCCATTATTATATGCGAGTCTCTCCGACGATCTCTTTCTCATCAGGTTCCAACTGCTTTCCGTTTTTTCTAACTGTGATTTTGTTTCAATATCGGCTATCAACTGATTCCACTTATCGCTTACGTTTTCGTAAATTTTGTGCTAGTTTTCTGTGTTACGAGCTGTGAGCTTGTTTTAGGGTGGATTTGATGATAATTGAGTGTGAGGAGATGGGCGTGTGTAAAATATTTCTGGGGCGTATTACCTGTTAATAATAGCATATTGTTTCTGGGTTTATTCATCTATTGTTGGGTTTGAAGAGAATGCCATCGAGCTCTAAACATAGCTTTCAAGTCTTATGCTTTGTTTTGTCTTGTTCTGGGTTTAACACATAAATCGGGTTCATGGGTTTCAAGAGGTTTCTGTTTTCTCAAGTAGTAAGATGGTAGAAAAGTTAATTGGAAAATGGTTGCATCTGTACCATTGGGTCCTGTGGCTTAACGGGAGAGAGAGTTAAAATTCTTCTCCTCCTCCTCCCCTAGTTTCCAGTTCTGGTAGAGCCTTTATGCTTTCCTTTGTACCCAAAAACCAAAAAAGCCCTTCTGTTGGCTTTTTATTCACTTGTGTTTACAATTCGTCAGCGGTATCGTTGCTGACTTGTCTGCATAATAATAGCATAAATAGATGCCAATTGGCAGGAAGACATTAGTTTGTATTTATTTTTACTAAAAAGGATTATTTGTTTTGTTGCTCAAAAGATTATGAAGGTTTTGCAGACAAAAGATTGATTTGTGAATCATTTGACCTAGCTCAGAGGACTACATGCTTATGGAACAACAACAGGTGAACAGAGTAAATATTGACCATATTATTGACATAAGGCATGGTGGTGATGCCTCTACGTCAAGCTCCTTTGAAACACATCCTTCCAATGGCTTGGACTCATCCGATCATGATCATGGACATACCACGGCTCAGGTGGATGTGGCTCAGTCTTCCACATCTTCTTCTAATAGATCGAATGTTGACTCCTTTTCTTTTTACATGATATTGATGTCCGTCAAGCTAGCTTACTCAATGAGCCTGATTATTTCATCTGCAATTGTCCTGGTGGCCTCAGGGCATGAAAAGCCACAAAATCCTTTGTTTGTTTGGATTGTTGGTTATACAGCTGGATGTGCTGCGAACCTCCCTCTTATTTTTCGACATTATTTTCTACCTTATCCTAGGTAAATGCTCATATCATTTTCATGTAATGTATTATCCTAACTCCATGATGTAAAACATATGTTTCATTTTGGTGATATATCTAGCTTGTGTTTTCTTATTGCTTCCTTGCTACTTCATTTCCTGTAATTTCTTTCTAATGTTTTACTTGTCTCTGATTTTGAAATTTTAATTCATAGAAAATTACAATTTCCTGGAGTCTAATAAGTTCATTGATGCAGATTGTGGCATTACTTTTGTTTGCATTATTATTGTTATTATTGTTTTACACTACTGTGTGAAGATCCCTGCAAATTCCCAAGTACTGGAACAAATGATTGTAGAAGTGATTCCTATTGTCTTATGCTGTTTCTTTTTTCTTTTTTCTGTTTCTTCCACTTATTCAATGTATGGACACATAAAAGTTCCCTGGAACATTATTTTTGAACAAAGTGTAGGTCATACTTAATAGGAATTTCTCTTGTAACGTCTTGACTGATGCTATTATGATCTGTGTTTTGTACTTAAATAAAAGTTGTGATGCAGTAATTTATATATAGTTTGGAATTAAAGAATGAATTTTTGCATTGGGCTGAAGTGAAAGTTGATATCCAGAATTTTGAGTCAACTTTTCTGCTGTATACTTATATTGGGATTCCATCAGTTAACGATATTTCTCATTCATATTTTTAGGTTATGTAGACTGGTGGATCGATTTAAGTGGATATTGGGATTCTTCTTTGCCTTTTGGTTTATTGTAGGCAATTTCTGGGTATTTGAAGAAAAATCATCTTCAAAATCTTACAATTTGTATAGGTAATTTGTCAAGGTGCCTGGAAGATCTGTTGCTTTATACTAGGAATTACGATTGCAGTTAAACTAATGAATTTTTGCAGGTTTTGTGTAGTTTTACTTGTCATTGACTACATCAGGTATACTGGCCCCTTAATCCTTCATGCTATTGTAATATGCTGCTGTTGGAGACGACTCAAGAAAATTGGAGGGGCCCCTCTTGAATCCATTGATGCTCTGCCAACCTATAGATTTAACTTACAGAGGACTAGAAGTGACTGCAGTGGGGCAACTGATGGAAATTCGAATGAATTTGGGTTTGTGGCTGTTGGAACAGACAAGGAGCGTGCTCTCTTCAAGGATGATGCTGTAAGTTGGGGATGTTCCGTTTTGCAAGTGAAATTCTGAGAAAACATGATTAAATGCTGCATTTTGTGCCCACACTTCCTTTTTGTCTGTCACGTGGTACAGATTTGTTGCATTTGCTTGGCAAATTATGATGACAATGATGAACTGAAGGAGCTGCCTTGTTCCCATTTCTTTCATTCCAATTGCGTGGACACATGGCTCAAGATCAAGGCATTCTGTCCACTTTGCAAATGCAGCGTTGGCAGGCACATTGCAAATTTACCATTAGAGACTAACTCTGGGCGACAGCTAAGTTAATTGATCAAGAAATCCACCATAAAAATTTGAGATGTATATTTAGAGAAATGAGGACAACTCCTCACGTACTGTTGACAAACGTGGTTATATTTCTACAGAAAGGCCAATGAAATCAAACTGTGTGACAAGCTTAATGGATGTAAATATTGAACTACCGGCTGTAGTATCGGTGGAGTGCAGAAAAAGCTTGAATGTTCCAAGTGCTTGGTAGGATGAGGATTGAGAATTAAGTCCGCATAAAAAATAATAGTTGAAATTTAGATTGTGTTTGTATTTTTTATTAGTTAAGTAGTAGTGTATGTTACTTTAGCTATTCCAATTGTATAGGATTTATATAATTTTTATTATAATAGCATTTAATTATGTGTGTGTGTGTCTGTATGTATGCATGTATGAATGCATTAAACTTTTCATCAATAATAAGCAATCTAGAATTTTTCTATAAACCTTAATTTTCAATTAGAAGGTGTGATACTTTATTCTAAGAGTGATTTTTAGACTATAAGTGATTTTTGATTTCTTATCTTCCATTCTTTATGCTCATCACAAAATTCTAGCAACTAAAATTCTAACTTTAAGCATATAAACCCTAGAATACTAGCTTAATATTAGTCAGATTTCTAATTTTGTAAGTTTTAGCTATTGGTTAATAATTCTTCTATTTGTCCTACATTAATTTGGTATTAGAGTTTTGAACCACAATGACGACACATAATGAAAGGACATATAGACGAATATTCAGTGGCCTAGAGTAAGAAGAAATACTTTTGAATATTAAAAAAAAAAAAGGCATCAATGAGCATTGTTCATAAGGTGCTCTAAAAAACATGCTACACAAATTTTGGAGAGGCTAGACAACCTTGAGATACATTCCCTAAAAGTTAAAACTCTAACAAGAAAAAATGTTATACCAACTAACAACATATAATTGATGTTGAACGTAGGGAACATGGTAATACTCAAGATGAAGAGATTGGTATTGATTAACAGCATGGAGTGTAAAGGAAAATCTTTGCTGAAAAATCATGTACTGATATTAATTCCTCGAATTTTGTAGGTGCTACTAAGAGGAAATTTTTATTATGGGTGGTAAAAATAATGACACATCTCTTTTAACTAATCAATTAAAATCTTTAAGCCTACATATAGATTTGCTTAAATACTTTATGAGGTGGAGAATTTGACACTGGGAGATGGTTCAAGCATTAAAATGATGAAGGAAAACAAAATGAAGTGGATTTTTTGGCAAATCCTAAGGTTGAAACAACTAAACAACAAACACTTACAAATCGAAAAGACAATAGGCTGGAATAACAAGGCAACATGATGAAAAGATTAACAACAACCTGATATAACATAATAGGGTGTTGAGAGATTAACTAGCAACTACTTGGGATTCTGAAGCTTGTTAGTTCAAAACTTAATGATATTCTTGATGTCTTTTATAAAGATTGTATTATAGTGGTGATGAAAGAGAAGTAAATTTGAATGAAGATACAAAATTAACACAACATATGAATAAAGGAGAAGTAGTAAATGCACTTGCAGAGTCAAAATTCAACAATGATGGCAAGTTAGTGCATCTAATTACTAGATGTAACAATAAGTATGTTCTTAATAACTATGTTGTACAAAAACTATGTGATTTCGTTATAAATCCATTTGTAGGTCAAGACATAATGTTATCCACTTTGCTAAACTCCTTTAAAGAGATTGAACGTCTCTAATGATTACTTTTAACTATCTTCTCTTATCACGACGTGAAATTTACGAGTTATTTTTTGAGAACTTTATGGAACACATTGAATACTAAGCTTCAATTTTCAAGTTCTTTTCATTTTCAAACTGATGGATAAACATAAACGGTGAATAGAAGTTTGAGAGATTTGTTAAGATGTTTGGTTGGAGAAATGTAAAAAAAAAGGGACTTAATTCTTATTATGCCAGAATTTGCAGACAATAGTTATATAAATAGGTTTACTTGTAAGAGCCCTTTTGAGATAGTCTCAGAAGTTTAACTAAAGATGCCTATTGATCTAGTACCTTTATCACAAACAAGATGAAGTGTTGAAGCTAAAGGTTTTTGTTGAGGGACATCTTTGATGAAATACGACGAAAGATAATAACCAACAATTTGTCTTATAAAGATATATTGATCAACATCGTCAATTATTGAAATTCAATGAAAGGGATATGATGATGGATAGGATTCGTCGAGAGTGTTTTCAAAAAAGAAAATATAAGAAACTTCATTCACGAAATGTTAGACCTTATAAAATCATCAAGAAGATAAATGCCAAAACTTATGTTTTAGAATTACCAAGTGACATAGGAATTAATCTTATCTTTAATGTTGCGAACTTAACTATTTATCATGTACAAGATGATGATCAATCCCCTCCCACTGTTATAAGAATTCCAACCATTCCCCATCTTAAACAGAAGATAAAGGATGTTCTTAAGGAACAAGTTGTAACTACAAAATATGGAGGATATCAACAATTTCTTATCAAGTGGAAAGGAAGATAAATTTTTGACAGTACCTAAATTTTACAATTTGAATTTCAGAAGTTTAAACTAGACTTATATGATCAATATTTATCACATTCTATATCGAAGATGACTTCAGACAAGTTGGGAAGAATTGATGCAAAAGAACTTAAAGTCTATAAAATAAATAAAAAAGGAAAGATTAGCTAACCACAAACTTTAGGCTAAATGCCCAATTTGGGGCTAAACGTTTTTAGGTTTGATCAATTTGGGCCCAAACATTTTAACTTGTTCAATTAAGGTTTAAACGTTATCGAATTTGTTCAATGTTAGGCTATTTTGGACGAAAATCTGACAGTTTTATACACACGTTGTTAAGTCTGAATGAGGTACCATATGTGACATCCTCTTTGTAACGTGTACTGATGACGTGATAAAAAATCTAAACATCAATTTCATTCTTTTTTAGAGAGAGAAAAGGGATATCAAAATTCTTCAAAGAAACCCTTTCCTCACTCTCCATTCCTTCATATTTGGTGTCTAGTATTTTCCTACAAAGAAAGAAGGGTTATAGAGAGAGAAATCCATCACAAACTAAAAAAAGGAGAAAATTTTGACGCTATATTCAAAACTTTTAAAGCAGTGGTCTTGACAAAGTTTTAAGGAGATAGAGAGGCGAAGAGGGAGGTTTGTTCATTGCATGAGGTTTGTCCTTTAAAAAAAATTCCCAATTCATACTTTTGTGTTTTGTTTTACTAGTATTGTTGAATGTTATCTTTTGATTATCGTTTAAGAATTAGTGTTGATTTTTATTACTAATGTTTGGGTTGTCGATGGAGAATTATTTTGAGTGTTATATGTTTTTTCCTTCTTCTTTGTTAACTTTTAGGTTTCTGGTTACGTAGGTAAGGGGCATTTGAAATTTGTTTTAAAATATAGGAAATCTTAATTGTTGAGTTTGCATGAACAAAGGACTTGTGCTAAGGTACGAGTATGGTCAAACTAGTGGTCTTACTCTTTAAATTCTACCATCTTATGCAAACACACACTTAAGTTAGTGGGATGTAATGTAAACATTGGCCAACTGAGGGTTAAAGTGTTAAAGATGGCTCAACATGGGTTGTTTACTTTAAGCGTGGTGAGAATTAAGATTGACTGTAGGAAACATTTTTCCTTGGATATTTTTCTATTTATTTATTTTTTTGTTATAACTAGTTTGTGTTTGGTAATATCAATTGCAAACTGGCTTTTGTATAACATCTCTTAAAGTAGTGCACTTTTCGTTTCACGAAATGGTTTATCCTCTGACATAGTGACATAAGATCACCTGGTTGCCATGTCTGTTTAAATATGCATTCCTTCACACAAGATGATAATGCTTGCTTCAACTACATTTCAAGTATAATGTTAGAGAACCATTTTGAAAAATTGCATATTTGAGCATAACCTTTTTAAGTTGATGGTAGAGGATCATACTGCTTAGTGTGATTAGTGGGCGTTGGTAGTATTAGTGCTTTGTACCCACATTCCATGCTTTTATCATTTTATCTTCTTTTATTTATGTTATTTAAAGTGAACGTCACCAATGCTTGTTTGTAGGGTTTTACATTTTATCTTGACAGGTTTACAGTCCTATGAAGGATGACCACAAACAAAGCAAACCCACTCACAAGCTCCTCAATAGTAGGTCACTGCCGAATTAAAATAAGTATTTGCATTTATATTTGGATTGTTTTGTAGACATAGTGAAGGAAGATAATTTGCATAGCTAGGAGGCTTTTAGGAATTATGAAGTCCTATTATTTCTTAAAAGGCCTTAATTATATGCTTAAGTTTCAACTTCCAATATCTGAAGCCACTTAACTCTTAGGTTGACTTTTGTTCATTATTTTAACATTATCTTTCCTTACAAATATAAGCAATGTTTGCAGAGTCACTCACAAGAAAATTTTAGGTAAATCCATTATAGTGTTGAACCCCATTATAGTGTAATATCTAATAACATTATACACATGCACCAACATTAGTATATCTTATAACCCCATTACCAACGTTGTATCAATATTTCGGGCCATTAGTGACTCAATCCCCATATTGAGTTCATCAGCATCCTACGGATAAGTTCCCACATCCACATGTCATGAATATTGAACGCATATTAGGTCAATCAGGTTGTCATTTTACTGCCTTTTGGTGATAGGGTTGCTTATCATTGAATAAGCACATGGGAATTCTAAAACACGTAACTTTTAATTATCTGAATTTGGACTTTTAAAACACATTTAATGATCATGTTTTTTGGAGGGTACATGAAAAATGACAAACTATACGATATCATTTATCATTAGTTGCGATTTTATATGAATAATTGTTGCCTCCTAAAGTTCAGAACCATCTAACATAATATATCAACATATAAATTTAGAAATGAATATGTATTTCTCATAGAGTAAATAAATAAATAAAAGAAAATGGCCTTACTGATACAAGGCTCCGAGGTTATGATAAATCACTTGATTAAAGTCGTTGCCTTTAAAGCCACTGACCAGCCACGAGATGTTTCCATTAAGCTTAAATGAAGCTACTTTGTGAATCGAATCTCTAGCCTAGGCTAGTCCTTGTCCCATCTTTTTGTCTCTGCTAATTGGCATCGCTTTTCTCTTCTACAACTCGTACATAAAGTTAAAAAAATCACGTTAAAGTTGCACCCAAAAAATAGAAAATAAACAAATGTATGACAATCCTGTTGCTACTAACAATAGCAGTAGTGTTTGTGGATCCATTGATGGAAGAACCATTGCTGACCTGTTGATATGGTTTTCAACCCATTAGGAGTACCTTCACGAATGAATGTAGGACAGATATTTGAATGCTCGCTCGGATTAGCAAGAAGTTTTTGTCCTTTATATGGAAATCAAAGGGCAGGGATCCATTCCCTTGACTCGTACTGATGAGAATTTGACTCCATGAGAAATTGAACAAAAAGCTACAGAATTGGCCTCTTTCTTGCATATCCCAATTGAAGTATTTTGAAATTAATTGAAGAATGAACATTTTCTTAGCAGGAGATAAAAAATCCAAAAGTTATTTTTTTTTCATTCGATCTTCATGAAAATGAAGAAATTTTAGCTTCGATCTATGCCAAGGTTTTAGACAAAAAGGAAATAGAATCTTTATTTGAATACCTTCTGTTAACCAGTTTTTTGGAAATTCTGTTTTTGATAATTGAACTCCATTATAGGTGCATTTAACATGCATTTCTCTATTCCAATCTGTAAAATTTTCAAACCATTTGGGAAATTTAAAAAATAGCATACGAATGATATTCTTAACTATTATTAATAAAGTAATAAAATATATTTTATAAGACTGGAGTGGGTTAATAAAATACACCCTCTTATTAATTGGGCAAATAGGATGCCATCCCAAACTTCAGCTATTTCCATCGAGACTTTTTCTTTTTTTGTCTTCTTCTTTTCTGTTCTCGGCTTTTTTTACTTTCTTTTTATTTATCCTCTATATAAATAGAATTCGAAATCATGAATCAGATGTTTTTACATATCCAATTTATAAACATTTTTTCATGAATTCATAAATATCAAAATAAAAAACGAGATTTGTATATTATGTCCTTAAAAGGGCAGAATGAATATTTGCTTGAAATAGTTTCCAAATAGGTGTTTAAACCTTTCGAATTGATATGAAGTATTAACATTATATTTGATCAAAAGGAGATAGATTGTGAACAAATAAAAAAGAAGAGGAAATAGAATCGAATTTTTTTTACATACTTTGATATATTCTTTACTGATAAAAATGGCATATATACACAAATTAGGCGATAATATCAGAGCTCCGTGATTTCTTATGAAGGAAAGAGAAAATTTGACTAGTAAAAAATAATAGGCTTTCTACATATGCATTGTTCAAAAAAATGATTTTTATCAATTGTAGCAAAAAAACTTCATAGAAGTCGAAATATGAAGAAATATGCCTAGATATTTCAGTCTATGGATAAATAATATAATTGATTGATAGAGGAAGCCCCTAAAGATCAGTTAGTGAAATTTTTGATAGTATACTTTGGATCAGAATCGGGGGGAGTACTGCTTGATCGTTTCTATCAACTTTTTTCCCCAATTTATATTCTTTTTATAATTGAAAATTCAAATTCAAAAGAAAATTAACATTCTTTTTTATATTTTATATATTAAAATTCAATATTATGCAGAAATTTTCTTTTGAATAAATTAAAGAACCTATATTACTAATCCATTGCGTATCTTAGTCTTCCTATTCATCCACTCATTCTATTCTTTCTCAATCATCCGTTAAACTTAAAGTAATTCATATACGTTAAACTTAGAGTAATTCATATAAATAAATGATAGTAAAAAACTCAATAAGGCTATAGGACTTACTTTTGAACTTGCTTCAAGTTAGGATGATTAATCAACGAATCTTGGGGCAACCGGTCTAGTTTTCTTATGTTTAGTTTTGTTTTACTTTTGTACATAAGAAATGAGCCTCCATTTTTTTTACTGCAAATTTAGAAGTTGTTTTCTTTCACTTATATAACATCTAATTAAATTCACCAACTAAAATGGTGAATAAAAAAATGAAGATATCCTATTCAACTCATTTCGACTTAGAACGATAAAATAAGAGAAATAGTGAGAATTATTGATCTCTCTCAATATCTCTCTCAATTCAAAAATCCAAGATTTAAATTGATGTCCTTTCATTGATTCCTCCTAAATTGGATTGATTTATCCTAAAGATATCATTTCAATTGAAATTTGGTTATTCACCATGTACGAGGATCCCCACTAAGCATCCATGGCTGAATGGTTCAAGCGCCCAACTCATAATTGGCGAATTCGTAGGTTCAATTCCTACTAGATGTGTTAGCCCCCGAGAATTTTTTTCTTGATGAATGAGCATGATTTAAATTAATTATGAGGTCTTTATGGAATTATTTTGTGGATTCAATTATTACGTTAATGTTAGTAAGATTGTATAAGGGTCTTTTTGGTAGTTCACTTAAGCATTTAAGTTATAAGGCATTAAAGGAAGGGTAAAAGGGACTTTACACACTCATTAAGCGTATTATAGGAAAAGGGAAATGTTGTCTTGCATTTTAAGAAGAGAAAAACGTGAATTGAAGGGGGAGAAGAAGAGAAGAAACAAAAATGAGAGAGAAAAAAGGAGAGGTTTCGGTTTTGAGAGAAAGGAAGGAGGAAAAAGGCTAGGGTTTCATCATTTCTTAGTTTTGAAAAGGGATTTTGAGATTATTCAAGAAGAAAAAAAGGTAGAGGAAGAAAAGAGCTTTCATTAGAGCCAAGAAACCCTTCATTTGGTGAAGAATCAAGGGAATCAAGAGAGGCAAGAGGAACAAAAGGAGAGGCATTTTTTTACAAGCCTACAAGTAAGGAATTCAAGGTGGGTTACATTTTTATAATTAAGTAATAAGCCATTAATATTTCTTCCAAATCAAGAAAGTTAAATTTTTTCAATTGTGTTATAAATGTGCATTTATTGCTCTTAGAATGCTTGAGAAAGTGCTATGTGTTTGGTATGTGAATATTGTATCGATGATTTATGAAAAGAACACAAAAATGATTTTTGAAAAAAAAGAGATACTATGTTTATGAAATCACTTTTTGAAAAAATTGTCATTTTGGGCAACAAGTTTACAAGTTATGAAATACATGTTATATTGGTTTGGTTTGGTTCATTTTGTATGTCAAGTGTACTTTGACTACAGGCTTCTCCCGTCTACCTGCTGGTGGCATAGAGCTCCTTCATGGACTCCCTCATGTTTATGACTATGCAAAACCACAATGTAGGATTGCGATAGTTCATTCTGTTCACAACTGTATAGGACATTATGTGGGAATGTGTTAGTTTCGTTCTGTTTATGGACCTATCCAAACTATTTTGATGTGCCTATGTGTTGACAAGTTTATTGAATGCATAATTTGGGTTGCTTATAAATTGTTTGATAAATTGTAAAATTGGGAAATATGTATTGCATGGATTTCAATGTGAATTTTACAATGGAAATAAATATTTCAATGGTTTTTGTTTGTTACTAATTATAAAACTGTTACCCACGAGCTTTAAGTTCACCCTCCTTCGATCTCATATTCAGGTGAGGAATAAGAGATCGAGTGAAAGTTAGTCAAGGCATCACTTCGAATTTACATGTTTTGTTTTGTTTTGAAGTAATTTATGTAAAACAAGGTTGTAGTCACATTTTAAGCAATTATCATTCAAGCATCTTTTGTATTTTGGGGATTTTTCGAAATAAAGTATTGTGGCTTGAAATGCCACTAAAGCTTTGTAAACTCTTATCTTATGATGTTAATGAAATATGAATTGTATATAGATAATGTTGAGTTGAAATTAGGTACATTTGAAGAAGTTATCAACTTGAGATTATGAATTTTGAACATGAATTATTGTCATATATAAGTGAGATGTTATAGAAAAGAAAGATAGGATTTTTGTAAATGATGAGAAGTAGTTGTAAGTGATGAGTCAAATGAGTAGAGATTCGAGAGTTTAATGAAATAATATTAGTAGTTGAATGGTTATGTTCACAACATTCCAAGTTTATACAGTGCAAATTTCAAGTTTTGCGTAAGGATAGAATATGTGTTCCGACTTTAAGGAAAAATCTGTATTAATTTAGGCTGGATTTGTTAAAACCCGATTTCGAAGCCCAATATTTGGAGTCATGAGAACGTCTACTTGTGCTTGTTACCATGTATGGTTATTCCAATTAACCCTCATTATATATCATCAGTTCATCTTTATTCTCTGATATCGTAAGTGTCAGGCCCTATTTTCCAAATCATTCTTATACTGAAGCAAATATTCTATGCTCAACTTCTATCCAGATATTGAATATCTTAGAGGCTGAATCAGAATTCAACCCCTTCATATAATTTGTAAACCTACGTCTTTAGTTTACTCAACATCGAAAATCATCTCAGTTGGAACCCTACAGATCCAGATATATTCAAAATGCTGAAGCAAGAACAACACCAGTTTATACTATTCCAACAAATTCCTTCACTTTCCTTTAATCAAAACTTTTTTTCCCAATCAATTTAGAATGTTGCCAATTTTTGTGAAAAGATAGCACAATGTGTGAGGAATCTATTATCTCAAGGATCACCTCATTTAGAAGTCGGATAACAAACAAGGTTCCGTCCTCAATCATAATGAACCTGGTTTGGGACAATGGCTTAACTTGCTCTAGGGATATCAGATCAAGGTCCTTCTTGAAGGGTTTGAAAGAGGACTTTAATATCTACAACTTTGATGAAGACATTGAAGTGAGATTTTGTCATCTAAAGGGTCAGAATTTGGACAAGACGATACATTATAAATAGTGACCAGAAGAAGGTTATGAACAGTAAACAGAAGATATCATGCAATTAGCATAGCTTTCTCTAGAGATCTCGGATTAAGTAGTTATTTAGATGGTTACAAAGGGGACTTCAAGATCTACAACCTTTATGAGACCTTGAAGATAAATTCTATCATCTGCAGGGTCAAAAGTGGGACTAGACAACAGGATCAGATGAACCCAGACAAAGGGTTAGATGAATTGGAAAAAAAGTCATAACTTTCTCTAGAGAACTCAGATTCAGGTGTTCTTTAGATGGTTCGAAAGAGAACTTCAAGATATATAAATTTTATGAAGACCTCAAAGACAAATTCAATCGTCTACAAGGTAAAAATTGGGACCAGATGATAGAATCAGATGAACAGTGCACCAGACGATATGACATCATCACCAGACGATATGACGTCATCACCAAATGATATGATGTCACTAGATGAAGCATCCTCACCAGACGATAAGTCTTCACCAAATGACACGTCATCATCAGATGATACGTCATCACCAAACGATACATCCTATACTCCTAAGCATCTCCACTTATAAGAACCATAACTTTTAACTCCGATATCCAAAAATTGCACGCTTTATAGCGTTGAAAAGCTAAAAAGACAACCTATAACTTCCATGAAGGCAACTTGTCAAATTCATCCTAGATCAATCCAGATTTTGCCCTAAATTCAGAACACGAATTTTTCCCTTATGGAAGACTTGAAATTTTGCACTATGCAAACTTGGAATGTCCTGACCATAACCATTTAGCTACGAAAATGATTTCATTAAACTCTCAAATCTCAACTCATTTGTCTCATCACCTTCAACTATATTTGATCAATCATAATTCCTATCTTCCTTTCCACAGTATCTCGTATATATATATATATATATAATTGAAGAAGTTATCAACTCCTTAATTGATAACTTCTTCACATATATCTAGGTTCAACCCACATCATCCATACACCATTCACATTTCATTTACATCAAAAGAATAAAGTTTTACAAATCTTTAATGGCATTCCAAGCCACATTACATCATCGTCTCAAAATCTCAAATTACAAAAGGTCTTTGAACAAACAAACTTCTTGCTTTCCTAAAATCAACTCAAACTACAAAATAAGCAAATTTGGAGAAATGCCTTTAGGCTCTTGATCACTTGGTCTCTTAGCTATCACCTGAAGATGGGATAAAAAGGGGGAGGAGCTTGAAAGCTTGTGGGTAATAGTTTATAACCAAAAAAAATAAGCAAAATCTTTGAAAACATTTACTTGTCATAGAAAAACACATGTTTCTCAAATTCTTATCATATAGTCAAATCCTTAAACTACAAAATATGAATGCATCAAACTTGTTCACATATCATAAGTACATAAGCACATTAGAATGGTTTGGGTAAATCCATGAACATGAAAAACTACACATTTCCACGTAATGGTCCTATGTAGTCATAAATTTGAGGCATTATCGCAATCCCACATAGTGGTATTGCGTACGCATAAACTTCAGGGAGTCCATAAAGGAGCTCCGTGCCACTAGCGGGCAGGTGGGAGAAGCCTTTAACTTGGTCAATGTGCACGTGACATTCTTGAATGGATTACACCAAACTCACATAACATGTAATTCATGAATTGAAAACCATTTGCCCAAATAGTACATTCTTAGAAACTTGATTTCATATACTTGTAAACATATTGCCCAAAATGGCACTTTTCTAAATCTTGACTTTTCATAGACATGAGATATTTCAAAAACATTTCTGAAAACATGATTCCATAAACATGTATCTTTTCACAAAAATTCATTTTCAAAATCTTTTCACATATCAACACAATTCATATATCAAACATATAGCAGATTTTCAATTCTTTTAAAAAGCGATAAATGCAACACTTATGATGCAATTGAAATTATTAAACTTTGTTAATTCAAAGAAAACATATAGTGGCTTATTTACTCTATTACAAACATGTACCCACCTTGATTTCCTTGCTTATAGGTTTGCTCAAAATGTCTCTACTCTTGCTTCTCTTGTCTTTCTTTATTTTTTGATTCTTCACCAAATGACGAGATCTTTGGCTCAAATGGAAGCTCTTCTCTTCCTTTACCTTTCTCCCATTTTCAATTTAACTCCATCACTTGAATCATTTCTTTCAAATCACCCTAGTTAATGGATTCAATCAATCCTTTTATGACTTATTCAGATATCACACTATCTTATCTGTTCCCTCAATATATTTCAGATTACTCACAATTTTTCACGTCCTGTGTCGATAACATCAATATCATATCACATCAATATTTCTTAACATACTCATATATATCACATTACAAATCTAAGACATCTTTCATCAGTATCACTTCTCATAACTATTTCATTCAAACCTATTCGTGTCGGGCTTAGCTAATCCTTTTTCCTAGTCTAAGCATACCTTGGCACGGTGATACTCTCAGAAATAATTTATCTTTCATTTAATAATTCACATCACTATAGCGTCAGTACACTTAACTCTTATGTCTATCTTACTGTATTCTATGCCTTTGGCGTTAATCCACCAAAATCATTCATCTTTCCCGAATCATTTAATTTCTAATATTGATCAATTTCACCTATCAGTAACATCTCCAATCAATTCTGGCTTTCAACCATTTTTAGGCCTTAATCATCACAATACAAAAACAAACGATTATTTCTATCATCTAACTCCTAATACAGTATTATAATGAAATCACTATGATAATGATTATGATGCTTAAAGTCAAATAGAATTATACTTTGATCTCATGTTCCCACGAACTTCAAACTATAAGCCTCAAGCATATCTCTGATAGTTAAGACCGTCGGTAATTCAAACATTTACTCACTTGATTCGACATTCTTAGCCGCCGCTAAATGATGTCTCGGCATATTCCTACTAGGATGTATAACTTACATTACCATTTGTACTTTTCTAACAATCTCTTTGCTCATCATCTTTATTGGTACATATACATCTTATTTCAATCACAATGTATCATTCTTCCTATTTGATCCCAAAATCCAAATCTACTTTCAATCTCTCTCAATAGGATACATGATTTATGAATCCTCAATTTGGGCTTGGTTAATCCTTTCATGTGAAACTGATCTTCAATTCCATAGCAATAGTACTTTGATTTGCCCAAACTTCAACTCCACATTCTATGCTCCTTTTTGCACTAGATCTGATAACCTCAACATCGAATTTTTGCCTAATGTATAAGATATAACGCTAACTTTACTTGGAATTACTCATTTGTATAATCATAGTCTTTTGGTACTTATATCAATTGTCTCAGTCTCATA
>JANVCQ010000008.1:34101793-34119368 GCA_025531925.1 Erythroxylum plowmanianum
GTCATGAATGCATGCACAAATATTGGTATGAGTCCAAAACTGTATATGCTCAAATAAGCAAAAACTCAATTATGTCAAGCATACCATGCATTGAAATTTCTTAATATTCTAACCCCTAATATGGGGCGTTACAATGAGTGTGTATATATATATAATAATTCATGTTCCAAAATCATAAACTCTTTAATTGATAACTTTTTCACATATATCTAAGTTCAACTCACATCATCCATGCCCCATTCATATTTCATTAACATCAAAAGAATAAAGTTTTACAAATCTTTAACGATATTCCAAGCCACATTACATCATCGTCTCAAAATCTTAATTTACAAAAGGTCTTTAAACAAACAAACTTCTTGCTTTCCCAAAATCAACTCAAACTACAAAATAAGCAAATTTGTAGAAATGCCCTTAAGCTCTTAATCACTTCATCTCTTAGCTATCACTTGAAGATGGGATAAAAGGAGGGGGTAAGCTTGAAAGCCCGTAGCTAATAGTTTATAACAAAAAAATAAGCAAAAGCTTTGAAAACATTTACTTGTTGTAGAAAAAACACATGTTCCTCAAATTCTTATCTTATAGTCAAATCATCAAACTACAAAATATGAATGCATCAAACTTGTTCACATATCATAGGCACATAAGCACATCAGAATAGTTTGAGTAAATCCACGAACATGATGAACTACACATTTTTACATAATAGTCCTATGTAGTTGTAAACTTGAGGCACTATCGCAATCCCACATAGTAGTTTTGCGTAGGCGTAAACTTTAAGGAGTTCATGAAGGAGCTCCGTGTCACTAGCGGGCAGGTGGGAGAAGCCTTTAACTTAGTCAACGTGCACATGACATTCTTGAATGGATTATACCAAACCCACATAACATGTAATTCATGAATTGAAAACCATTTGCCCAAATAGCACATTCTTGGAAACTTGATTTCATATATTTGTAAACATTTTTCCCAAAATTACACTTTTCTGAATCTTGACTTTTCATAGACATGAGATATTTTGAAAACATTTTCGAAAACATGATTCCATAAACATGTATCTTTTCACAAAAATTCTTTTTCAAAATCTTTTCACATATCAACATAATTCATATATCAAACATATAACAGATTTTTAATTCATTCAAGAAGCGATAGATGCAACACTTATGATGCAATTGAAATCATTAAAATTTTTTGATTTAAAGAAAACATGTAGTGGCTTATTTACTTTATTATAAACATGTACCCACCTTGATTTCCTTACTTATAGGCTTGCTCAAAATGTCTCTACTCTTGCTTCTCTTGTCTTTCTTGATTTCCTTGATTCTTCACCAAATGATGAGATCTTTAACTCAAATAGAAGCTCTTCTCTTCCTTTACCTTTTTCCCTTCTTGAACAACCTCAAAATCTTTCTTGAAGGCTAAGAAAATTGAAACCCTAGCTTGTTTTCTCTTCTTTTCTCTCAACCACCGAAATCTCTCTTCTTTCTCTTTCTTATTTCTCTTATTATGTCCCAATTCACGTTTTCTCCTTCTCTTAAATGTAAGACCACATTTTCCTCTTCCAATCCCACCCTTAATGAGTGTGCAATGTCCATTTTACCCTTCGTTATATGCCTTATGTTCTTTATCCTTAAGTGTCTTGCCAAAAACACCCTTGAACATTCTTATAACCTTAACAATTTAATTCCACTTACCCATTCAATAAATCCTACTAACTTTGACATAATAATTAACTCAAAAAAAATTAATCTATCAAAACCTCAAAAATCATTTAAATCATGCTTATTCATCAAGAAAAAAATTCAAGGGCCAACAAGACTAGACAAAGTTGTCTTCTTGAAATTTGTAGATTATCTTTCTAACTTTCCATTAATATAAAGTATGAAATTTTTGAATATCAGAGTTAAGAGATATGATCATTATAAGTTGGTGATGTTGCATAGGGTGTATACAGAGAACAACCATAGTAAAATGAAGTGATATCACACTAGGTGAGTTGAATTTGGAAAGATTATGAGTGAAAGTGGTGTTAGAATGGATGTAGGATCCATTGGAGATGTCTTAGAGAGGGAGATTTCAATAAATATCTGAGAGGCACACTGTTAGGCCATGTAAATTAACACTAACTGTGTCTTCCAATAGTGAAAAGGCCACCAGACCCAAGGAGTACACGGTCTGCCTGTGTATTTCAACATGGCCCATGTTTTGACCCTCTAAATGACAAAATCTCTCCTTTTATCTTCACATAAGTTGTCTATCTAGAAGTCCTCTTTGAAACCATCCTAAGATGACCTTAATCCGATATCTCTAGTGAAAGTTACGCCTTTTGTACCAAAACATGTCTGAAGAGTATGAATTGGATATTGTACTAAATATACTTCGATATTTTGATAATATTTTGATCTATAGAGCTCCGAGTGAGGTGATTCTTAATTCAAAACAAACTAGAGACATTAAGCTACAATTGTTCTGAAGAAGTCATTTTCAAATGCTGATCCAAAGATTTCTAAAATCTATTCTGAAGTTGAAGGAATGAGTTTGATTTTGGTGACTGACTGGTGTGGGCTCACCCCCTGTGGGAGGCATGTCTGGATGTCACCAAGGATGTCGGGCATGCATCTCGTGAGGGCTGAGTGTCCAACAAGATACATGCCAATGGAACCTTACAATAGACAAACAAACTTCTCATGAGAATAGATAGGGCGATTCAAGTGAGATCCAATGTGGATCTAACTTTCTATTCACTCGTGAGATCCGGACGGTCCAAGGGGGACCACCACGGCTCCTCTCTTCTTAAGAATCCATACATCCCTTATCAGCGAATGGACAACTATGTCTCAAGCATAGTTTTAGGTTAGACATCAATAGGAAAATAAAATGGAGCACCTAACAACATATCTTCACTGACCAAGAACTACAAGATCGTCCCTTTCATTCTGGGGTGACGGAGGGATCGTATCATTCGAGTCTTTTTTTTCATTCTTTTCCCGGAAGCCTGGAGAAAGCTGCAATCAATAGGATTTTCCTAACCCTCCCTTCTTGAAAGGAAAAGCGTGAAATTCTTTTTCCTTTCCGCAGGGACTAGGAGATTGGATCTAGCTGTAAGATGAATGCTTGGCTGATAAATAACTCACTTCTTGGTCTTCGACCCCCTCAGTCACTATGAATGCCCCCGATTGTATAATGGGCAACACGTGTGGTACAATGGCTAGGACAAAGTGTAACATCCCATTATCAACCCTAGGATGCTTTGTATAAGAATTTATTGAGAATTTAGAAGTGCATTTCATGCATTATATGGCATACACATGCATGTGAATAATGTTGTCATTTATGAAATAATTATACATGTATTCATTGATATTTTCCGAGTATAAGTGATTTTTAATGTGATTAAAGTGTGATTTTGGATTAATTGTGTTACAAAATTTATTTGGTGATAATAGTTATTATTTCATAATTTTGGTGAATTTTAGGAAAGTTATTGAAATTTTAAGGTATTAAGGAATAGGAAAAATATTGAAAAAAGAGATAAATTATATAGTGACAAATGGATCTATTAATGTGTGACATATCGATAAAGAGTTAAACGACAATTGGTTGCCTTACTTGGAAGACACATGTAACACATGCATTGGAGACATGTGTCAAGCCTAAAAAAGGGACACCTAGGCATTAGGAAAAACGTTTCTGCAGCTCCTTTCTTTGGTTTCACCGAAACCATCTACAGTTACCTCCTTGCTTTCCCATCACCGAAAACACAATATTCCTTCTTACTTTTCCATCACCGAAACCCATTACTTACTCCCAATTCTGGAATTTCTACTGAAGGAATTGAATTGTGAATCAAGTAAGTAATGCTTTAAGTTTTATGATAGTGCAAATGATTTTTGTTGACACTATAAGAAAACAAGGCATTTTGAGACATTTTTAAAACATCACAAAATATCCAAAAACATCGCAAAATACACATAAAATGTCACAAAAAACGTTGCAAAATGTGATGTAGGCAAAAGGTTTCTACAACGTTTTATGTAAAAAAAAGTCATGGAAAATACTGACATTCCGCGATGTTTATAAAAATGTCACTAAAAGTTTGAACAATCCGTGACGTTTGTAAGAAATGTCGTGGATTCTTTCACATTCTGCGATGTTTTTAAAAAAGTCACGGAATCTCTAACATTTCGTAACGTTTTTAAAATGTTGCAGAATGTGAAAGAATCTGCGATGTTTTATGAAAACGTCGTGAAATATATACAATCCGTGACGTTTTTAAAACGTCGCAAAATGTGAAAGAATCTATAACGCTTTATGAAAACGTTGAGGGATATATACAATCCATGATGTTTTTAAAACGTCATGAAATCTGCTACATTTTGCGAGTCGCAGAATGCCTCAGAAACATGTAACAAATAGTTTTTTCATTTTTTCAAAAATTATTTTAATTTAATAAAATTTCAATTTTAATAGTTATTTTTTATTTTTTTCATTTTTCCAAAAATAATTTTAATTTAATAATTTATGAATTTTAATGATTATTTTTTAAATAACAAAATTTTTAAATCTTATTTATTCAATAACCATTCAATATTATTTATGAATTTTATTTATTTAATAATTCTTTAATTTTTTAGTATATCATTAATTTTAATAATTATTAATGTATAACAAGAATTTCATACATGCAAACAATTTATTATTTAATTGCAATTCCGAAACATATCATAATATGGTAATTAATATAAACAATACGTCATAAATGTTTAATATATCAATATGAGAACATATATCTAATCTAAACGAATATTATGTGTAGAACATAAAAGTTCCAAGAGTTTTTTTTGTTGTTTGACTTCGGTAGTTAATCGATCCTCCATTTATTCAACTTTTTTATTCAATTCATCGACTTGAGACTGTAACTCCTAATTAACCTTCTTTGACTCCTTTAGTTCGTCTCGAAGTCTCTTTCTGACCGAAGTTTTCCCTTGTGGTCAAGGCCCAACTCCCATTACAATGACATAATCTGATCTAGTGCCCAAGATTTTGTCGCACACTTCATCCACTGCCATCGGATGACTTGTTCTATTGAATCTGCCAGTTCCTTACACATTAGTTCCTAAAAAAGTAAGAATTAATTATATAAACAATCTCAAATAGATTCTAGTACACTTGTGTATTTAATAAATGACATTGTTTTGAATAACTCTTTATACTTAGAGTGCAACTGATGTTTTTATTACGTATTTTGATAAATGATATTATTTTCAACAAACCTGCACTTTAAGTGCAAAGGATAATGTTTTATTTTCTAAAACTATATTTTTGAATAATTTTGCACTTGGAGTGCAAAGATAACTTTTATTGCATGAAATAATGTTTTGAAATTTACATATGCATAATTGAGTCATGTATGCTGCGTGTATGTGTTCTCTTTTGGCTTAGAACCATGACAAGATTCCATTTTATTGTTTTGATCGATAAATAAAGGCATAGTTCCTTACTTGATTTTTGTAATTAATATTTGTATATGATTTTTATGATTAGTGAGGTAGTGATTGGTCGATCGTGTGCTAGGTACAATAGATTAAGTGACCCCCGTACCTTTGATGCTGGTATATAAAAGTTGATTCTCCGTATCGATATCTTTCTACAGGACTTGCAGGTGATTGCACATCTAGAGGTTTGGTCACCGATGAGGTCATCACTTAGGATCATGACGCTCTTATCAATTGTAGTCTGGACTCACCGCAGATGAACATCGAGCCAATATCGAGAATCAGTGGGTTTACACACTAGTTTGGTAGACTAATGGCGACACACATGATTGTTTTGGGCTATCATAAGATTTGTTTTCCTGACGAGATTTGATTTATACATATGATACTTTTCTGCTTTTATGTATTGGAACTGGAACCTATGTTCACCAGATGAGTGATTAATAGGCTAGGCCTATGTGGTTCCTAATTAATATATGTTGAGTCATAGGCTAAGCCTATATGTTTCTATATCATATATTTTCACTTCATAGGTGGTTATGTGCATGCTAGATGCGTGAAAAACCCGTCCTTAAATTATCTAGACCATCTTGGTGTGTATCGGGCTCTATTTGCGATATATTTTTTCCTGCTCACTGAGTACATAGTGTACTCACCCCTACGCTTTTCAACCATGCAGGTTAATTTGGTGAGCTTGAAACTCTGAGTGTATCATGCGGTCTTTTGACATTTTTGGGGCACTACCGCACATGGGTAATCTCTATTTTGTACTTTTGTTGTATAATAGCTCATGAACTATTTTTATTAAGTTGGTTATGTTAATATGCTTTATGATTTTATAAAATTAACTCTTGACTGTCTTGTGGTTTATAAAAGACCTTATGTATAAACCTTTTGTACTCTTGTTGAGATTGCTCTTGAGTGAATTTAAAAGTCTAGAAGTTGTGGTAGAATTTTAATGTGAATATAGAAGTACATTTAAAACGGCTTTGCAGGTGTTTTGATTGAGTTTTTGAATTTTTAAAATACAACTATTGTGATGTTCAAATGTTTTTTTAAAAGACATTCAGTTAGCCTTGCATGATCGGATTAAAGGTACTATAAATGTCCTTAGCTCGAGTATGCAGTAGTTGTCATATATCCGATGTGGTATTGGATTGTGACAGAGAATGCCACGTAAGGTACCTCATTCAGTATTAATGGCACGTGTATAACACCACCAGATTTTCGTCCAAAATAGCCTAAAGCTTAACATTGAGCGGATTTGATAACATTTAAGCTTTAATTGAACAGGTTAAAATATTTGGCCTTAAATTGATTAAACCAAAACACATTTAGCCCCAAATTGGGCATTTAGCCCAAACTTTAATGTGGTTAGATAAGAATTGAGAATTGAGCTCGTATAAAAAATAAATGCTAAAATTTGAGTTATGTTAAGATTTCTTATTAAATAGGAAGTAGTACTGTATGTTATTTTGGATATGCTATCCTGGTTATATAGGATTTATAAAAAAAAATTCCAACAATAGGATATAAATTGGAAACCCTTTTTTACTAGAATAAAGATTTTAAAAACTCTCTCTCTCTCTCTCTCTCTCTCTCTCTCTCTCTCTATATATATATATATATATATATATATATATATATTCAAATCTTTATCAATATGAGCAATCCAAAATTTTTCTATAAACTTAAGTTTTCAATTAGGTGTAATATTTTGTTCTAAGAGTGATTTTTAATTTTGTACCTTTCATTTTTTTGCTCACCATAAAATTATGGCAACGACAATTCTAACTTGCAGCATATTAAATCATAAAATACCTGCCAAATATTAGCCATATTTTTAATTTCGTGAGTTTAGTTACTAATTAATAATTTTTTGAGTTAATTTACTCCTTAAAGTTCTTGAATCAAAGTCATAGTTCGGAGTAAGTCCGTATGTCCACCGTGTGGTAACCTTTCCTTTTTTTTTTTAAGCTGTGTTTTCTTTTTTTTTTTTGGGTGGTTCGTTTTATTTGTGGAGAAGGACTATTTCTTTAAGATCGAAAAAACGTTTCGAGTCACTTGAGGTTTGAACCTGAATGCCTGTTTCGAAATTAGGCGTACAAAGGAAATCTAGTTCAGCAGAAAGCAAGCCCCTGTCCAGCCACTTAAAACACGATAAAAACTAATTGAAAGTAAAATTCATTCATCTTTTTACTCTAACCCTCACTTTTATATCATCGGCAAAGTAAAAGCAAGCAAGCAGTTTTTATTTATGGTTATTCTACTATCCAAACCAGAAACAAATTAGCAAGGGCATCGCTACAACGATAACTCAATCTAGTGGAACGCTCAGATGAGCATCCATGCAGCAAAGGCCAAAGCCGTGATGATGCAATCTGCAAAAAGCTTGGTCTTGGCTGCTCCATTGCTACTAGGAGTTGTCTTTGAGTTGGAATCAGGAGTAGAGGACGAAGAAGAAGAAGAAGATCCAGGAGAAGCAGTGGTTGGCGGGGAATCTGTGGTGGAGGTAGTGGTTGTTGCATCTGAGGAACCCGCTTCCCTAAAGATCTTGGCATCTGGGGAGTCTGGTGGGAGATTCAGTATAGCTGCAAAAAAGGCACCCAACAATTATACTTTACCATAAAAAATGGAGCTTGAAGGAAAGTTTAGAGGAATTACTTGGACAGTCGGAGACTTTGGCATCAATATTGCAAGCAGATGGCATTTGAAGGGCTAGAGTGGTGTTGACGGGAAGCCCCATGGAGGGGTCGGTGCTCTCTTTGATGAGAACGCACAAGCACTTAGGCTTATTGGCCTTGACTTTTTGGGTATCCTGACAACACTCTGGTGTTGGCTTATTGGCAGTGCCACTAACGAATGGTATGCAAGCAGCCAGATTGCCCAGCTGCTCTGCACATTCTTGTTCGTCATCTTGGATTGTTGCAATTGACACCACAGCCAAGTATGCCACCATTCCACATAGAATTCTCATCTTTAAATCTCTTGCCATTTTCTTCATCTTCCGCTTACTCTATGCAAGGTTTTTCTTGCTTGCTTGCTTTCTTTTTACTCATTGCCACAGCTATATAAAGAGTTCAATGGATTACGTATTTATTATGAACATGGCCCTCTACCCTCTTCGTTTCAGGATAATGTAACACCCTACCCAAACCTTTTTTATTCTAGTTAGGAGGCTGGAACTGAACTGATTGAAGAAGGGTGTTTACCTACTGCTGGAGTGTAATTTAATAAGACGTGTTAGCTACTAATCAATTCAATGGTTAATCCCCTGTGTAATCTAGACTCTGGATATCAGATCAGTGACAAGGCTAAAGAGAAAGTGGTGACAAGTGTCCCATATCCCAAGAAATATGGAATCCAATCAAACAATTAATTCAGCCTTGCAAGTCCCAAAGCTATCCCCACCTGCAATTTGTTCCAGAAAGAAAATTGACTTTGAATGTATCGGTCTCCGACCAAAGGTTCATAAATTTCAGATTACATTTTTCGCCTAGTGTTGTGTGAAGAGAAAAACGCAGGTGGCAAATGAAGAATGGAAGATTAAGCAGGCCCTTTTATTTCCTCTAGTGACACAATCTACAAGCATTTAATTGCTGACAATTGACAATTTAATCCACAGTAAGGATGTAAAATGGATTTTTAACTATATGCTCAATTTAAGAGATCAGATATACCCTTATTTGAAGCACAAGTTGGAAGATGGTGAGGTTATATGGCATTGGTTTGATAATTGGATTGATTTCAGTCCTCTTATACAAAGATCTGAATTAGCTACACTCAGAAACATAATTCTCATTGATGTTAAGAGTGTCTTGGTTAATACAGATGGGGAATGGGTTGGTAACTTTAGGAACTTTCAGCTGCTAACTGGGTACCTTCCTATTGTAACTGCATAGAGGAGAACGGATAAAATGATCTGGATACATCATGCTAGTCGAATTTTCACCAACAGTTCTGGTCACAGCTTACTAATGCAGCATCTGGATTTAGTTCCTTGTGCTAATGTCACTTGGAAGCAAGTTCTGTGTCCTAAAGTTGCGGTATTCACATGGCTAATGATAAAGAACAGACTAAAAACGAAAGACAGGTAGTTTGGTAGGTTTGTTTGATCCTATTTGTGTTCTTTGTAAACAATTGAATCAAAGCAGAGATCATCTGTTTTTTTTAATGTAGCTATAGCAAATCAGTGTGGAGCCAAATTTTGAGTATGTCACAACTTTCTAGCTTCAAATTTGTGTGGTATGAAACACTAAATACAATCATAAGCTGCACCAAAGCAAGTCAAAGGAATAGCATTATCATCAAGACTTCATCTTGTATGGTAATTTATTCCATTTGGAGAGAAAAGATAGGCGGTTATATAAAAACGAGGAACAGCAAAAACATCAGCTTGTCGAACAAATTGTGAATCTGATTATAGCAGTTATTATTGCCAATGAGAAGCAATGTATAGTTAGCCAAGAACTTAGAGTAAATTGGATGCTTTGATGTAAACTTTTTTGTATTTTGATGTACATCCTGTATAGTATATAGTCTCTCTTGATTCTAGGTGTCTGATTCTTATTTAGGATTTGTAATAGCTTTTGGCTATAATATATTTTAAATTTTATTTTTTCAAAAAAAAGGATGCAAAAACAAATTGTTCTGAGCATCATGTCTTGCTGAAGCAAGTATGAACAAAGGAGAATTACTAGAGGGACGAAGGAAATCAAAGAAATAAGATATAAATCCAAATCAAGAAGAAGCAACCGAGGTGGAATTATCGTAAGTGTTTCCAACATGCTGGATGACAAATCCATAGATCTTTCGCTTTAGCTTCTCTATTTTTTCTGTAAGTTGGTCATTCCCCCCCTTGGATGCAGCACGGTCCAGCCAATCATTTACTCGCTTCAAATGAGATAGAACAGCTGCAATAGAGCTAGAGTTGAGAGACAACCCTTTACCTCCGTTGTTAGAACACTCGCCCAAAACACGGAAACCCGCATCAAGGGACTCCTCGATAAACATCACAAACCATGTTTGCATCTCAAATTGTAACTTTTTAGCAAGTTCTACTGTTTCTTTCATTCCATAGCCTCTTGTCCAGACACCAACAATAGGATCAGAAACAGATGATAGAGTAGCCTTTAATGACTGCCGTTTAGACAAACTTTTTGGTAGAACTTTCGGATGTTCATTATTCTGGCTGTTTAGAAGAGATACAATCTCAAGATCTGTAGCTAAAGCAGCTTCAACCCATAGAGAAGCTGATTTCGATTGGTCTGTTGGGATGGTATCGTGATCAGAAGAGTGGTTAAGGGTAACTGATTCAGCAATTGAAGCATATTTGCCAAGATCATTATAAACCTCAAAAAACTGATCGATGGTAGGTAGGGGATTCCCTGCCTTGGATACAGAAGAGAGTTCTGCAAATATGCTGCAATTGATAGAGGGGACAAAGAAATTAGGCTCACATCCATCATGGTAATTTTCCACAAAAAAGTTAGAAAACATGTTAGATCCTGCAAACGGAAATAAAACTATCCTTACTGACAATTATCATTACTGACAGTTAAGTCATCATTTTCCATTTCAAGTGCATTCATGATGATGAAATCAAGAACCAGAAAGTGAAATTCTTACGGGACTGAAAACCATATTTAAGAGGAATCACAAGATGCCATTTTGTATTCATTACCTTAAACACCTTATAATAGACTCAGTAGCAATTGCTTCCTCCAATGCTTCGGCCGCTGCCGTTGAAGCAAGAATTCTCCTTTGTGTAGCTTCCTGCATTTAGTAATCACAATAATAAAATAAACTTGTATTATCTTAGAGATTTCAAAAATTTCTACTCCATAGGTTGTGCACATTTTCATCCTTAATACATCCTTTTTAAGTTGCACTTTGTATGGGCAATAGTATAAACCACATGGTTAGGTCATGTTTTTACTAATTAAACTATTTATGTCAATCTAGTACTTGAAGAAACAAGCCATAAACTCCATTCCTAACCTTTCCAAGCCTTGCAAGTTCTCCAGAGACTGCTTCCAATGAAATGCTCCCATCAGTCCATTTCTTCTCATGGACTTTGAATCCTAGAGATGCACAAGTTGACTGCTTCTGCTCTGCACTAACTTCAGTTGGTGAACTGGGTTTTATTTTGTCCTTATTAGAAGAATCATCATCCTCATTTGATTGTCGATTAACATCACTTAGACGTCTGGAAAGTGCTGCCTGAAAAAGAAAAAAATGATTGAACCTCACTCAAGTTAATTTTGAGTGCAAAACATGGGGAGCTCTGGTTATTTATCACTGATTTATGGTATAGTAGAAACAGAGGTAAAGCTAAATGAACAAAAATTCCAATAATGTAGAATCGACTACGGATTGATAGAGCACACACAGTTGAACTTGTTCATATAAACAAGCTTCAACAAATCAATTTCTTGCAATTCTTAATAATTAGGCCGCACAGAAAAACTATGTTGAAGAAAGTACCAATAACAACCCAATCACTATACCAATCTTGAGAATACCAAAGGAATTGAATTGAAAATTACCTGAGTGCGCAAAATTGCTTGGATATCGGGCTTCTTCTTCACATCACCCTTCTCTTTCAGTTCCCCCGCACCAGCTGAAGCAGGCGCAGTCTCATCCCAGCTCTTCCTCATGGTCTTAGCAGAACCCACAAGCGCCTCCGAAACCTTAGAAATCCCAGCAACTATTGATGCGATCTTCTTCTTCCCAGCTGAATCCGCCACCAAAGGCGACACCTTTAACCCTCCCGACAACCTTCTTCCCGGAGACAACGAAGTCCTCCTTGCGTTGGGCGACGCCTGCTTCCTCCCCGTCGGCGACGGTTGCCTATATCTCGACGGGACTATAATCGACGGCTCCCTTGCCGCCTTCCTGTTCTCATCGCGCGCTGCTGCTAAGCTGGGTACCACACATTTGGACGGAACCGGAGACATCGATCTCTTCCCCTTTCCTGCAGGTGACGGCTCCCTCGACACCGACCGTTTTGCTCCAGAAGGCGAAGAAAACCTCTGTGGTAGCTTGACTTCGTTGGAATTAGCAATATTTCCGTCGTTGTTGTCACGCGGCGCCAGAGGTTTCCTTGTTGCCGTAGGTTTAGCGTGTTTGTCGTTCTTAGGATTGTCATCATTCTTCGCCCTATCATTCTTATTGTCAGTAGAGTACTTGTTGTTGGACAAATAGACTGAAATAGGATCTAAGGTGTACTCCGATTCAGCCACAGGCTGAATGAGGAAATCCTTTTTAGAGGGCAATAAGCGGGCAATCAGAGGCTCCGGGGTGCCAACAAAGGGGTGGCGACCGACGATTGGGCGGAGGCCGGAGGCCACAGGGACGGGGCAATCAAAGTGGAAGCGGTCGACGTAGACGAATTGTCCTAGCTGGAGGCGATTAGAGAGGATGAGGTCAGTGTCGCGGTCGGAGAGGGAGACGTAGGTGGAGTTGAGAGAGTCGGAGAGTTGGACGTAGAATCCGTGGCTTGAGAAGAGGTCCGAGCCGGCGAGGGCGGGGACGATACCGATGACTTGGAGGAGTGGAGAGCGGTGGTCGCCCGTGACCCGGGCTGTTGAGTTCATAGACTGAAGCAGCTTTAGGAGGATTCCAGGTGTGAGAGCGGCCATTCTCCTACACAGACAATGTGTTACTCCAAATCTGAACTCTTTATTTATCCCGCTGTCTGTGTGCGCGTGAGAGAGATACGAGATGGAGTTCGCTGACCGTTACTAATTCGAATTCAAAACCTCCCTCCTTCCTATCCTATATTTTTAATTTGAATTCTCCTGATTGTTCACGGTTAACGTTAGTTACGTTCGGTAACGGAAATGCTTTTCCGTAACGTGACGGCCGTGTAGTTTATGTCTCCAAGGAAGAGCACTACTCGCACGCGCTCCGCTTAGTAGATATTGACATATTGTTTTCCTTTTTAGTAAGATTAGCCTTATGCCCGCCCAATATCGGAAGCTAGTGTTAATAATTGTAATTTTTCATTTCAATATTTTATTTTATTTAACTAATTAGTAATTCATGTGAATTTTATAACTAACTCAAACAATAAATAATAACTATCAAATGTCTTTTATATTCAAAAATCCCAAATAAAGAAATGTTACAAAAATTCTACATAGTGGGTTAAGCAATACGAGGGTCAACATGGTCTTGTGTTACATTTTTCGGGTTTCATCCTTAAGAGGTAGAGATAGTGAATAACTAAGGGACATTAATATGAAGCCGACTAAATTGGGATATTGATCTAGCTGGGATGAATCCTAAACTTGTTGTTTGAAATCTACTTAATTACTTAAAACTCAATCCCTATCTCTCTTTTCTCGCTAAAAAATTTCAATGCTTCTGCTTCTGCATTTAATGCTTCGAAATTCATTAAATGCGTACGCTTACAGAATGTCAAAGCCTTTGAAAAGCAACACATGCTTATGGAATAATGGTCTTCTCGAATAATGGTTTAAACAGAGCATTTAATGCTTCTTGAGACAAAATAATGCTTTTCTACTAAAATAATCCTAATGCTTCGGGAATAATGTTTTGGTTTAAATAGCTCATTTAATGCTTCTCCATAGTATAAATCATGCTTCTCTACTCAAATAACCCTAATTCCTAAATCCCCGATAATCTGCACTTCTTTAAGGACATTGTTTTTGGATAATCGTCGATGGAGTTTTTGGATTTGAGCAGGTATTGTCATTGTTTTCATTTTCTTCTCTGATTTGTGCACTGCTGTGATTTTCCTGAAAATCATCCTTGATTTGCTGATGTAGGCAAGTGTAGACAGGACCATCATCGATGATTCGTAAGCAGACAACGCATCTGGGATAGTCTTCTTCATCGTCTAACTCTGTATGGTCTTCTTCATCATCTAATTCTGCATGTTCTTCTTCATCATCTAGCTCTGCACATTCTTCGTTATCTAACTATGCACATTCTTCGTGATCTAGCTCTGCACATTCTACGTCACCATCTACCTTTCTTCTATTTCTTTCATCCCGTTTAAGAAACTTGAACAAAATATGGGAGAAATTCTCCTTGTGCTTGATGATAAGGGAAAAAAAAGTGAAGGGGAGAAAGTTATCTTTTTCAAAGCAAATTTTGACTCAATAAAATATAAATATAAACAGCTTTTAACGCATGGAATCCTTTTTTTTCTGAGGACTCGGTTACATCAGTCTTTAACATTGGCTCATACCAATTAAAAGCATCATTTTTCTTACAAATTTTTTTTACGTTTCAACTCATTGATCATTTTTTGTGATAAGATGGTTTAAGATTTTTATAATTAGAATAGCCGAATTGACTGAATTTGAATTTTAGTGCCTAATATTTCATTTTGAAATACTCATTTATTATATTAAAATTATTGGAAAGGATATTATAGCCAAGTTGGTTTACTTGATTCTATAGCTGAACTTGCCTCTTTTGTTTCTCTTTTTTGTTTGTGTCGGAATTACTTGGGCATAGGTGCTTTTGTTTCTTACGGTGGATTCCATCAGAATGATTAACATTCTCCAAAAATGTCATTCCTCGATTTTATGATATGTGTAAAATGTTTTTAAATGATGAAGCGTACATACATTGGGTGTGAGTAATTGGAAGTTATTGGATATCGGTAAAAACAACTGGGATATACTAACTCATATTCCATGGCATATTGGTAAAGGAATTAGGAAATGCTTATTTATGTATCAAGAATTAATGACATGGATAACGACCAAACCGAACATAATTGAAACCATTGCCTGTGAATTATCAAACTAAACTTCCCATGAGTGAGAACTTAAAGTTTTCCTATATATTCTTGGGTTTTCTTTTAGCTTCCTTATGGCTTGGTCTGAACTGCTTATATTTCTCTTCTTGTCAAAATAACTGAAGAATGCTTTTGTAGGACGGTAGCGTCAAGGTGGAAACCAGTGGTGGAAGTTGCAGAGTCGAGGTGATAGATATTTATATTCAGGTATAGATATTTATTCTTTTAAGTTTGAGAAGATATTTTTTGAATTGAAAATTATAGTTATATGCATCAATTATATGAAGCATAAAAATTGGTTTGCACAAGCATGCATATATATGTGAGGTCAATAGGTTACAACAATTTCTTTCATAAGTTGTTAAGCACAACTAGCGGCATGGATATCAGGTTGTTATATATTTTCTTGCTTTGGTATAACTATTAAAACTGCCTCAGAAAACAATGGATCATGTGCAATAAATATAGATTTCTGCCTGTGGTTTCAAGGACAAACCAGTGTGGTATAAAGAGTGAAGTTATGAAGTCCAATGGTAGAAATTCTTTTCATCTTGAAGAAAATCAGACTTCACTATTAAAGGAAAATGCATTAGGATGTCAAATAGAAAGTACAGCTGCTACTGGTGTTTTAGGAGGTACAATGACAATCTTTATGCAAATTTAATAGATCTATATATAATGTGTTATTTGCATTAGTTTTATTTTACTTAAATCACATCCATTTTTGCTCACATTCAACTATTGTGTTGTTTTTGTTAGGAGTTCATGGAAATAATATCAAAAATTGTTGTTTACAACCTTCCTCTTCAATTCTTACAAATCAGTACTTTTTGGAAAGAAGAATATCTCTGTTCAAACTCATCTACAACATAATGGTGTTATACCAATTTCTGAAGCAAATGGAACCCAAGCATCCAGTTCAGCCAAGAGTAGTTTAACATATTCTAGATTCAAGCAGAGGCGTCCATTTACAGATCTTTCAAACTGTGCTAAGAACCTTTTCAAAGATTTTAACTCATTAGCTGTTCCAGGTTTGTCAATGTTAGATTGTATATAAAAAATGTTATATTTTTTTGTAACTTATCCAATCGCATATACTTTCTTTTATGTTTAGAGGAAGTTGGTTGCTCAAACAAACGACTCAAATCAAGGAAAAATTTTGAAGTTAATAGCCTTCCTCAGATTCAATCTGTTGCAAGTTCACTATGTTGAATCTCCAAGAGAAGTCAAAATGGAAATCTATTAACGATGAAGCCAGGCAGATATGTAATTAGAAGTATGGGCAAATGTAGTGCTATAACTTGCAATTGCAAAATTCATGACAACATTGAGGCTTAAAACATTGCATACGAAATTGGATTGCCAGATCTAAATGTTCCACTGGAAGATTATACAAATAATGAAGCCGATGACATTACTGATCTTGTGTCAGAATATTTACAATCTGAATTTTTAGATGAAATTGACAGTACAATAGATAATAATGTGAATGGTATGGATATAATTGTAATTATGCTAGATTAACTGTCTTTCAATTTTTGATATAATAATTTTTTCTTCTTTGTTACAGCTATTGTTAATGAATTGAATGGTGCATTTATTGAACAAGGTACACTTGACATATTTAATTTTTCTATTTATATAATTTTGTTGAGACATTGTATTAATTTTTTTCTCCAATCTACTTATAGCGTATTGCGTAATTGAATTCATTTATTATTATTGCAGTTGAAAGTGATAATGAAAACTATGCAACTGATATTAATGAAGATGATAGTATTGAAGAAAGCACTTACTTTGCACATAAAGGTTTAATATCTCAGAGGTTGTTTAACATCTTTTGCACAACTTGCATTTGCCTTATTTAAAATTAGAATTATTTTTCTTTTACAGAATATATTGATCTTGGTGATCCTCAATGCGTCTACACTTACTGTGGAGCTCAAATGTGGTACTGTGAGAGGATTCAGAAATCTAAGAACACTACTAACCCTAGATTTGGTCTTTGCTGTGTTCAAGGAAAGATTCAACTACCACATTTCAAGCAACCTCCAGAGTACATAAGGAAGTTAGTATTCAGTAAACAGTTGGCAATATCCAAACATTTTATGAAATATATCTGGATTTATAACATGATGTTTAGTTTCACTTCTATGGGAGGAAAGGTTGACAAATCACTTAATGATGGTCATAGTCCTTATTCTTTTGTAATGTTTGGCCATAATTATCATCATATTGGCAGCTTACTTCCAGTTGAAGGCCAACCACCAAAATTTTCCCAAATGTATATCTTTGATAC
>JANVCQ010000008.1:34150516-34161841 GCA_025531925.1 Erythroxylum plowmanianum
GAAATAATTTCTTAATCAATTCTATACATTTTATTATTATCAAAACATAGAAGGATTTAATTTGTCAACCACCATTGTTCCAACAACATCAAGCACCATATTAGAGATGAAAAAAAAATACAAATTCTAGTATTATAACTGGCATTCTATAGGTCCTTTATGCTACACTCATCTCTTTTCAGCTCTAAAAGGCTCCATTCTAGAGCACATTAAGGTGCATATGCTTATCCAAAATAGTGACTAGATTTGGCCATTTCATATGACTAGAGGAATCAGGCAAATTATAAAACAAATGCCAACATACTTACCAGATTAGATGCAGGAAGATGAGGTTAGATAGGAGTTACACAATTCACACAACTTTACTGCTCAATCATGTACATAACTACTACTTTGTCCACTCATCAAATTCCCACTCTCTAAGTTGATACGGGGATATGGAACTTCCTAAGCGCATCTATTTATACTTTGGTTAGTAGCTGGCCAGAAGTTAGGAACCAGAGATAAGATAAAATTTCAGATTCCAGACCTACCTATCATGCCTATTATGTTCTATAGAAGATGAGACAATAGATAATCTTTTCTTTAGGTTTATTCATACAAGATAACTAAGGAAAAAATTCCTTTGCATTATTTAATCTTTAGGATAGAGATCTTATTTGGATAGACTATTAGTTCTAGGTAAATGAATTGAGCTAGAATTGCAAAGAGGATCAAAGAGTGTTTAAGGTTGGTTTTGCTATGTTAGTGCATTTCATTTGAAGAATGAGAGACATAAAATCTTTGGGAAATCAGATGATCATAAGAGATATAACTGAATGGATTTCTACCTAAAGCTAAGAATGGTAGCCATGTTAGTTCCTTACCTACATTTCACTTCTAATCGAATTAGACAGTAACCGAGGATATAGCAAAGGGTGATGCTCTCAAAGCAACTTATTTAGCTGGTGCTTATACAAATTCTAAATGTATGAGTTGTAACTCAACACTCATTGTAATTTTCACCTTTTGATTGGATAAATATATTACTTACTTTCTAAAAAAGGTAATTTATTTAGGATAATTCAATAAAGTGTTAAAGAGTTATCTTTAAAATTTAAAGAAGGACACTAAAAATTTATTAAGTAATAATTTAGTATAGATAAGTAATTTTGTTTAGGATAATTTAAGAATTTGTTAAGAAGTAATGTTTAAGTTTAAAAGAAGTATGTTCAGAGAAGAACACTAAAAATTAAACATACTTCAACTTTTTGAGTGACCTTTTAGATTTATTCAATCTTCAAATATCAATTTCTGCTTCCTATTTGAATTGATTTTCTTTTAATGTTTTCAATTTTATTTCAATCTCTTTTCTTTTTCTTCTATATATACTTCGATTTCTTATGTTAAGATCACAAGTTAATTCTCTTTGTTATTTTTATTTCTTTGGTTGGTTGTGGTGATTGAAGTCAAATATCATATTAGATATAAAAGACGTAATAATCAAGAACACAAAGTTAAGGGGTGTTTTCATTTTCAAACTTTTATCTTTTTTGTTTCATCTTTCTTCTTTGGTTCATTATTTTGTGGCTTATTTTTAATTATTATTGCATCCTATTTTTTGTACAAAACTAACAAAACTAATTTTGTCATATTTTTAGGTTATCAGAAAAAAAGATTCAATAAACTTAACATCCTTTACTTGTGGTAAGTCTGATCCAAAATGGAATTATTTATCTTCTTCTCACATATCTGATAGGAATATCCAATATAACTGTATATTTTATGGTATAATATATGAAGGGGGAGGAATTTATAGAATGAAAAAAATCTTGCTGGTGGCAAGGGTAATATTGCTTCTTGCAAAAAGTGTCATTTGATTTATGTGATGGGATTGGAAATTATTTGTAGTAACAAGTAAAAAAGAAAAAGGAATATAAAAAACCTCATGTTATATATTCTAGAGATGATGAAGCACCACAAGTATTGGATAAAAGAAAATGGAAAGTTTCTATTGACATGGATTCTTATTTTTCTCTAAGAACTACTCCCTATTTTTAATCTAGTAAAAAAAGTGTTTTGGTTGATAATGATGTTGTTTTGCGATGTAAAAGAGTAGAGCTAAATGGTTCTATCATTAATGTATTCCTTTAAATGCTTTAAATTCACCATGTTTTAAAGAAGCAAAGATGCTACAACAATGATAGGTCTAGGATTTAAGGTACCTTCCTATTATGAGATCCTTTCCTTCAAGATTTGAAAAAATAATGTTAGTTAATTATGGATACATATAAGTCTAGCTAGGAATCAATAAGACGCACTATTATGGTACATGAGTGGACTAAACAAAGACAAAGAACATCAATTAATTTCTTGGTTTATTGTAATATTGTAACAACTTTTATTAAATATGTAAATACTTCTGATATGATAAAAAGTGTTAATGATTTATATGAATTATTTTTTGAAATTATTGAGTGAGTTATATTTTGCATTTTGTTACAGATAATGTACCTAATTATGTATAAGTTAGGTACTTATTAAAATCAAAGTATGGGATTATATGTTGGTCTCCATGCATTGCTCATTGTATAAATTTTATTTAAAAAGATATTGATAGTATAGACTATATTTCTAGTCTTGCTTCACTCTCATCTAAGATCACAATTTTTATGTATAATCATATAATAATTTTGTCTTGGTTAAGAAAGTAAGAAGATTGAGTTGAGATCATATGTCGCGTTGCTACCATGTTTGCAACTACATTTATTACTTTGAAAAGTGTTTATGAACATAAACAACTACTTCAAAATTTAGTGACAAATAAATACTTTTCAAGTCGTAAGTTATCAAAGAGTTAAAAAAGAAAAAGAACTTTGTGCTATTATTCTAGATAATAAGTTTTGGGATGCTTGCTTGATCATTGTAAAGACTGTGGCTCTTTTTATAAGATTGTTAAGGATTGTTGACTCAGGTAAAAAGCCATTTTTGGGATATATATATATGATGGTATGTATAGAGTTCATAAAACAATTATAAATCTTTTTAAAGTGAAGGAGAAATTGTACAAATCTTATATAGATATTATTGACCGAAGATGGGATAAACATCTTACTCAAATGATCCACTTATCATACATAGAACAAAGATCACAATTTAAAAAAGAAATTTAATTTCTAATGTAAATAAATACATATTAAAAACAAAAGAGATATAATGATCACAAATTACATTTGACATAAAGAACTTAATAAAAAAATCAATTGTCGTGTTCACATGAACATAGTAATTGTAGAAGTGAATAAACAATGTAGATACTAAATTTTTGTTGGACAATTATTTCATTTTAATTTATTTTTAATAATTTTAAAAAATAATTTCACGCTTATTTTAGGCCAATTTTATCTCATAACCTTTTTCATTGGGTTTTATCATTTTGATTTGATATAATTATGTCTAATTGAGATTGATAATTTTAATTGTGATTAATTTTTAAGTAATCAATATTTATCAACAACAACAACAATAACAAAAAGAAAAGAAAACATTAGACATCTAGACGGACAACTTGGAAATTAAGAATTCAGACCAAACTTACTCTGATATTATATTAGAATTTTAATATAGATAAAGTGGTGACCCATTAACAAGTATTGAGCTTGAGTTCAACCATTACTAAAATGACTAGAATTAGCCATTTGAATAGTTGACCCTTACCATTTATTAAGCCTTTAACATTTTCATTTTTAATAGAAAATAGAAAATACAAAATAAGGAAAAGAACAAAAAGAAAATAGAACGTACAAGCTACACCAACAGAGAGAATAAGAAAGAAAAATGAACAACTGAGACAAAGGGAGAGAACTCTTGCATTGGATAAGAGGGAGGAGCTCAAAAAATGGCTAGAAAAAAAGAATAGTTAAGAGACAAAAAGGAACAACCGTGAAAAATTAGGAGGGGGCGCATGCAACAGGCAAAGAGAATGAGCATACATAAAGACCTCACATAACGAACTCTCGCTTTCTCTCTACAACAACAGGAAATGACATTGCCGCTCTGTCGTTCACTGCAGCGAGCCTACACTACCGGTGTAATCATTTGATCTTTTATGTTCTTTTGACTAGAGATTCCAGGCTATTCATGGCCCAGTTATCTTAACATTTACCGTTACAAGTTTCTGTGCTCGTTAATATCTTTGGTGTCGTTGTCATCGGTGAGGACTTCTCACGGGTTCAAAACATTCGAGTTCAGCATTCATCATTTCGACTTCGGTCTAGTTAAGGGAATTCTGGCCTTCTCTGGGTTGTCAGCAAAGGGTTTTCAGTAATTCTCTACCATGGCCTAGCACGGCCACGTGATTCATGATTGGAGACTTGCCACCGTCATTCGAGTTTAGGGTTTTTGGTTGCACTAGACACCGAAAGTAACCTCTTTTGGATACCTTGTGATTGTAGTAGTTACGTATATAGCTTCAAAACTGCTTCTAGAAGTGACTAAAGCTTAATATTTATATCCTTAATACGCCATCACCAAGCCAGAATATGCTGGAGTGAGCGGTAAAACTAGTATGCGAACCTATTCCTTGTAGGTCAATGAAATCAATGACAATTTTGGCTAAGGTTAACACAAGAACGTATCTCTTGATTAGAGGTCAATGAAATCAATCATTGTGATGAATAAAATTATCCAAGATTATAAAAGGATCTATACCCAAAATACAAATGAATAAAAAGTCAATGCTTTGATTCCTGTCTTAACAATGTCCATCAATATCAAATATCACAGCCCTGAATTATGATCCATATTTTGTGATTTACTATCTTTGGCTTCTATATCAATGGTGGATTCTAACAATGGGATTCATTCAAGTAGCAATGATAATCTCACAAAACTAACATCCCACATGACATAAACATTCCGCTCAGGTTCATATTAGAAGATGTGTTTTATTATCATCAAATTGGATTACACAAACCATGCTTTTTGGTCCCAGGTTATTGAGAATAGGGGTGGTAGTTAAACTTGAGTTTGACTCATCCCAATCTAATCCAACTTAAAGTTAATAGGACTACCCCAATTTGATCGTGTTTTGCGCTCAAATTTTTTTTTAAAATTTAGGCTTCAAGCTGGACTAGATTAAACTTAGACTTTTTATTTTTAATTTAAAAATAAATAATTTGGGTTGAACTAGACTTTGAGCGATTTAGGCCTGATTGGGCTTAGAGTCAGACTTTAGGTTGGAGCGGAACTTATGTGAAACTTTTCAGGCCAAGGTTGAGCCTAGCGAGTGCATCCCAACTTGACCTATTGATAGGCCAACCTTATTGCCAAGCCCAGTTGAGATATACATCTTCGATAAAGATAAGTTAAGTTGTATCAAAGATGACTTACATTAACCTTCTCAAACCCAATATTCCAGAAGTGGCACTTGGATAATGACATTGTGAAGGATTAGTTTGTAACTTGCTATAACATATATTTTGATGATAGTGACACCTCCTATATGTGTAATCTCTAGCGTCTGTTATTATGTATTACGTAAGTTGTGATTCCTTTGAAAAAATTATGACAACTTGAAAATCCAAAAGGATATAGTTTCACAGAAATTGTGAATTAGTCACAGAAGCTATAAGTTTTGTGACAAATACAAAAAACAAAAAAATCAAATACGAAATAAACAAATCAACATCTAAGATTTTGTAATATAGTTCGACACACCTTATTTACTTCAATGGGGCCCTCACCAGTTTAAACAACTTTCACTGGTGATACAATAATAGTTTTACTCAAGGCATTACAAAACTGACTCACCTTATTCTTGACATTATCCCTCGCTCTTACAACCTGCGAAAGTATTTCACTCCCAATAATATTACTACCTCGTGCTCACCTAAATAGAGAATTTTCTCAACAATATTCAATAATAAAGAGAAGAATTAAATAACTCAATTAATTTAAATAATAAGGACATAAACAAAGACACTTGAGATAAGAAAACAACTCCCCTAACAATGCGGCTTCATCAATGAAAGAATGAGAAGTTATCCAACAAAAATTCTACTGTGAACCTTCGATAATGTCACTAAGTTATCCCATGCACACCAGCCACCAAAATTCAATGAAATAACAAATGTTTGATCACCGAAACGTCATAAACACAAGAGCTGCAACAACTCTATCACTTTTGGAAATTCTTCACACAAAACACAATATTCAATAGCCCAACAAAGTCACACAACCCCTGGAGAAAACCCATCAACAAATTTGGACAGAATCACCAGTAAAATAAACATTTCTTCATCGAAACGTTACAACCAATGGAGCTGCAACACCCATGACAACTACTCTAGTTTTTCACATAAAATCAACAACAAAAGACAGCCCAGAAAATCACTCATGATGAACAGAAAGTGCAGCTACCCAATTTGGAAAAAAAATCCTTGAAAATTAGCTTCCAAAGATCACTTAGATTCCACAAAAATCTAGTTGCCAAGTCACCATGTCCCTATCGGTTTTTCTCACACAAAGAAGCAACAAAACAACCCCAATAAATCATGTAATAGGTTATAAAACATAACCATCCAATGCAGACAATATGACAAAATAAACAAATATTTCATCACCGAAATGGTACAAATAACAGGGTTGTAAAAACCCACAAAAACTGTTGGAGATTTTCAACCAAAATTAATGACTGGACAACTAAAAAAAATGATGCCCATTGGAGAAAAATGCACCTACCCAACATAGATAAAATCCTTAAAAAAAATCCAGCTGAATGCATAACTAATATTATACTCTTTTTTTCCTATTTAAAAATCGATAGAACAACTATCTAAATATCCACACTTTTGCATATAAAGTACGGAAACATAAATTTTCCCAAAACCACCAAACTTGTAATTGCCAACGATAATGTCGGGTACACAAGGGTACTATTTTTACAGTCCTCAGGATAGGAAGTTATTTATGTCGATAAATGCGACCTTCTTGAAGGAATAATTTGTGAGAAATCATAAGTGAGAAGTAAAGTAGTACTAAAGGAGTTAGCTATTTCATCCAAACTAAGAGTTGATTTGGATATAGCATAATAAGATGTCAAAATGGATTCAAGAGTTGAATTAGAAGAGCAACCTGAACATCAAGTAGTGCCTAAACATAATGGGAGGGTTGTGGGACAACCATACAGGTATCTAGGTCTAGGAGAAGGCATAATTATTATCTCGGACCAAGAAGAAATGGATCCTATTACTTATACATAGGCTATTAATGATGTTGATACAAAAAAAATGCCTCAAGGCTATGAAATTAGAAATAGATTCCATGTACACCAATGAAGTCTAGATCCTTGTAGGTCTACCACCAGATTTAAAAGCCATAGGGTGAAATTGGATCTACAAAAGGAAAAAAGGATCGATGAAAAGGTGGAGACTTTTAAAACTAGATTGGTAGCTAAAGGCTATACTCAAAAAGAGGGTACAGACTATAAGGAGACTTTTTCTCTAGTTTCCATGCTTAAGTCCATCAGAATTTTTTTAGCCATAGCAACCTATTTTGATTATGAAATATGGAAAATAGACGTCAAGACCACATTTCTTAATGGGAATCTTGAGAAGACCATTTATATGGCCCAACCAAAAGGATTCATTGAGCTAGGTAATGATCATAAGGTATGCAAATTGCAGAGGTCCATTTATAGACTTGGAAGCATCTAGGTCTTGGAACATTAGGCTTGATAAGTCTATCAAAACCTATGGGTTCATACAAAACCTAGGTGAACCTTGTGTTTATAAAAAAATATAAGAAGGCAAGGTTATTTTCCTAATCCTATATGTTGATGACATTCTGCTTATTGGCAATGATGTAGGAGTGTTATCTACGGTTAAGGGATGGCTGAATGAACAGTTCTCACTGAAGGATTTAGGAAAGGCTAGCTGTGTTCTAGGGATCAAGCTTATAAGGGATTGTAAGAACAAGCTGATATCCTTGTCTCAAATAACCTACATTAAGAACATGTTCAATAAGTTTGCCATGTAAAATTCTAATAGAGGTTTCACAACTACTAGACATGGAATCAAACTTTCAAAGGAGCAAGAACCTAAGACCCAAGAGGAGGTTGAACGTATACATAATATTCCATATATTTTGGTAGTTGGAAGTTTAATGTATGCTATGTTTTGTACTAGATTGGATATTTGTTATGCAGTGGGACTGGTAAGCAGATTCTAGTCCAATCCAGTAATGGAGCATTGGACTACAGTTAAGTGCATACTGAAGTATCTTCGTAAGATGAAGAACTTAATGCTTGTTTGCTTTGGAAGTAACCTTATTCCGACAGGATATACAGATTTTGATTTCCAATCATATGTTGACTAAAGGAAATCAACTTCTAGTTCTATATTTATTTTAGGAGGTAGAGCTATAGTCTGGAGGAGTGTCAAATAATCTTGTGTTGCTGATTCGACTATGGAGGCTGAGTATGTTGTTTCTTGTGAAGCAACAAAAGAAGCATTCTAGCTCTGCAAGTTTTTGAATGATTTGTAGGTAGTTCCTAAAGTAGAAAAGGTCATTACACTTTATTGTGATAATAGTTGGGTAGTGGCTAATTCTAAAAAACCTCGAAACCATAAAGTTGTCAAACACATCGAGAGAAAGTATTATCTCATAAGGGAGATAATACAACAAAGTGAGGTGAATGTGGTAAAGATTCCTATAGAGCAAAACCTTGGTGATCCATTTAAGAAGATGTCTTAAAATAGTTTTAAGGGTCACCTAGTAGGGATGGGAGTGAGGGATATGTCAAACTTTCTTTAAGGAATGCGGGAGATTGTTGGAGCTATGTAAATATAGTGCCCTGAAAGTAATTGTATTTACATATAACTTAATCTTCTTCCAGTTATTTTTGTAATGAGAATATTTATTATTAATAAAACAAAAGAGTTTGTTTTTTTTGTATAAGCATTATATATCTAGTCATAAGGTACCAAGATTCTTTTGTAAGTGATATACATATACATAGAGATGTATAGGAAATATATATATTATTAGAATCTAAATTAGTTGATTCCTAATTGAATAATCAAGTTGGTCGCTTGATTATGGTTTAGATGGTAGTGTTGCGATTTATTTCTGTGTAAGTAAAAGAGTTTACTTCAAGGGAATGATGAGTTTCATATCATGATATTAGTTTACTATTGATAATGACATTATTAAATGAATCTGGAATCAAGTATGTTTTTAAAGAATAAAGTAGGCCATTACTTTAATATTAAAACATACACCTTAGCATTCTTTTATTATGAACCACCATCTTGATGAGTGGTGAACTCATATATGTTTCATTATAATTCTTGATATGATCGGAATGAATTTTTATAGAGTATCTGTCCAGTGTTTGCATGTTGGAATTATTAATTAAAACATGTATCAGGAAACATTCACTCAAATAAAGAGTTTATAGTGATATCATCACTTATAGATGTTTTACAGAGATTGGTGATGACGCTAGTAGTTTGATGAACTAGCTATCCATTAAGTCTTAACATCAAGATGAGATCTTATGGGTTAATCACTATATAGAGTAAAACGGGAGATCCAGAAGGAAAAACCAACATAAAGGCAAAATGGTAATTTTACCCTTCATTGTGCGGATGGCTATAATATGGTCCGTAATAAAGTTTGCAATTAGACATCTTATTTGAAACATATATTCTCATAATATTTAGTAATTCAAGAGTTAAACTAGTTGTCTTTAGTGGAATGACATTTGGTTAATAAGTTGGAATTAATTCTAATGAGATTAAATTAATTCTGGGCTTGTTGGAGCTTAAATTATATAAATCCAATTAGATTTCCTACTTGGCTTCTAGGAAGGTTAACAAGCAAAGTAGGAAATATAAATAGAAGTTTTGAAGCCTATAATTGAATGTTGGGCTTACAATAATTGTTAATTAAAAGTCCAAATGAACATTTAATATTGGGCTAGACTTTGGTTTGATTTGATTAATTAGATTAATTAAATTGAAACAAAGTTACTAAAGATAAAAGGAGGGAAACTTTCGATTTTATAGCTAAATGTGTAGATGCACATTTAGCATTGAATTGCTAAATTAAAGATGTTTTTATCATGCATTATCATTATTAAATGGAGTAATGATCTTATCATTAAATGGTTTAATGGTTGTCTTTTAATGATGGTATGTAACCTTTTAGCATTCATTTAATTATAGAAAGGAAGAGGTACATTTAATGTACTCTCTCTTCCTTCTTTCATCTTATAACTGAAAATGAGAGGGTATCATTTAGGTTATTAGTCTTTTCATATAGCCATCTTAAACAAATGAGAAGAGTATCATTTATTGTCTTCTTTATGATTGATTAAAGAATGAAGTGATGCATTGGATGCGTATCACTTCTTTCTTTCATGATAGCTGAAATAAAGAGAGAGTGAAGAAGTTATTGTTGTATTTTTGACTCACTCTCTTCTCTCTTGCATGGGATAGCCGAAACTTGAATGAGAAGAGTCTCATTTTTGGCTTCTTTCAACTAAGGAAAATCTCCTCAAATATTGCTTCTCCTTTCCCACCAAATGATCTTGTTAACCAAGTTGTCTAAGGAGAATAAGTGGTAGATCAGATTGGTCAAGGATACAATGACGAGGAAAGGATATATTGAGAAGGAGAGTATACTAAAGCGAGGAGTCAAAGCTGTAGCAAGGATTCGGCATATTTTTCATCTTGTTCTTATGTTAATTATTTTTCTTATACCGTATCATGTATGGCTGAAACATATTGATTTGGTTATTTTGTTTCCGTTGTGTTTTGATTTAAGAAAAGTTTTGAAATCTATCGTTTTAGCCAAATCTTGCATGCTTTTGTTTTCGATCCAACAACTGCAACCTTAAAAAGTCCTTTGATTTATGAATTTTGTATGTGACTCTTAGTGGTGGAGAAATGAAATGATATGAAAAGTGATAGGATGTTATGATTATGAATGGTATTGAGTGTACCTATGAATATATCTTATTTAAACACATTTTCGAAGTTTACCATTGGATTGGTTGGATTTTGAAGGTGATGCTTGTTGATTGATCATGAGTAGAAGCATAAAATGTTAAGTTCTTTCTATGATTTTTGAAAGTCAATCATCTTTACTTATGATTATGTATTCTTGGAACATATAGGAACGAGTCAATGTTTTGGATCTATGATCTTTATTATGATGTTTTGCCTAAAGAAGCTTAAAAGCTAAGTGTGGGGAAAATTGATATATGTAACACCCCACTCCCGCGTGACTCGAACCCGACATCGTTGGTGATATCCGAGTCCGTGCCCCGCGAGGGTGGTG
>JANVCQ010000008.1:34161941-34193530 GCA_025531925.1 Erythroxylum plowmanianum
TTTTTTAAATTTTATTTAATTTATAATTATTATTAGTAAAAAAAATATTTATTATTATTTTAAAAAAAACTTAAAAATTCACAGCAATTAGAAAAGTTGAAATAAATAAAATAACTAATTAAAAACTTTGGAAAGAGGGATTAGAGGGAGGGTGGGAAATTTAAAAATTTTTTAAAATTTTGAAAAAATTCTCCCTTTTTAAAAATTTTTTGGTATCGACCAGTATTTAGATTTTGAATATTTTTGCTTAAAAGTTTCAATCGACAATCTTCATGTTCATATTTTTCCTTATTTATTGATTTCAATTCTTAATCGGTTTGTAGGGATATAATTGGGGACACAAGTCAAAATTAAGTTAAATTTTATAAAATACTATTACATACCAAACACTATAATAAGAATCCATCCAATTTTCCTATTATCCAAACATGTGAATATCAAAAAGATCCTAATTAACTCTACAGTAATAATTAGCTAATTTGCTAGTTAACATTATTAAATATCAAATTACAAAGCACACTACTAAATATGTTGGTACAAGACGTTACTTGACTATTAAAAAGAAGTAAGAAACTCATTTAACACTTCACCATTCAAAAGTAATAGAAAATTCAATTTCTCCATTCTTATTTTGTGTAAGATAACATGAAAAATAAATTAACCATAACAGTTACATCAACAACTATTTATTAGTGATATTTGCTTTTTTACACAAAACCCTCACCTCTGGTCATTAATATTGATGGAGAATAAGAAACATATATATATGTTTATGGTCGTTTAATTAAAAGAAAGAAACAATGTGTTCAAAGTTATATTTATGCCCTGATCTTATGTAATAGTGGTTTCATGTGTTGACTCAAACGTGTGTATCTCCTCAAATGCATGTATCACTTAGAGTATTGGAGGTGAAAATTTTACAATTTCAAATTTTATTTAATGAAAAAAAATATTTTAGATATTGAATGTTCTAAACTATAAAATTTAATAGGTTTAAAGGACTTCTTCTTTGGGAATTCTAATTACAATGTTTTATTATCATTAAAATTAAACGTAAGAATACTCCTTAATTCAACTCATGTTGAAGGCATATAAAATATTTTCTCGATCACCTAAAGAGGATTACAAGATGTTTGCACAATCTGAAAAACTACATACTTAGTCAACAATTCAAATATCTTAAATTATTTACTTTAATTTCACCTCTTGAGTGTGCACTTCACTCCTTGTGCTACAATTAGATCCTTATTCTTTTACAAGCTTGATAAATCCAACTCACATTTTGGCTTGTCATCAAAATCAAATAACCCCCTCATGCCTTTTAGAGTTACCTGGAGTAATGCTTTATTCATTTTCTTTTACTGATACTCCTTTTCCACTCAAAACATATCCAACCGACCACTCCATCGATGATATGAGTCATTGGATGCATGATCTTGGCCAAAGGCTAATGAGGGTGTCTATATATGCAACATTATAAAGTATATCACCATTTTTGGTAGGATTGTTTTCCATGAGGAAGTAATCATTGACATGTAAACTCAATAACAGCAATAACGTCCCAATAGAAGTCCTATTAAGATGTGGGGTTAGGGGAGGTTCATAAGGAAAGGTTTATATTTGGAATAGAAAAACTAGATTATCTCAATGTATGTTCTTGATTTTGAAAAAAATTCATCAACAAAAGAAACTAACTTTGATTTAGGTGAGTCACAGATGTCAACATTAAAAAAGGACTCTGGTTTTGACCTTAGAGCCAATATAATTCCAGTATTGTTAAGGGCATTATGGCTATTCCTTAAAGTTGTTGGAGTGCTTTGTAGGTAGGTTCCATTGTGTTTTGAAAAAGGATTCAATGCCTACTGTTGGGATTTTAAAGAAAAGAAGATGAATAAGATAGGATAAGATAAAGATTAAAGAATACATAACACTCCCATATTTTTATTATTAAACTTGGTTGCCTTATATAGACAAATTACAAAAAACTAAAATAGATATTTCAACCAACAAATATGGCTTATAAGATAAGATTAAAGATAAACTAGGACCTATTTTAAAGGAATTTAAACAACATTAAAATTTTGAATTAATTCTCAATATTCCCTCTTAATTTAAAATTTCAAGGATGGAGTACTTCTCTCCTAATGTAATGCACTTCTCATCACCGTCTTCAAATTTGTTAATGCACATTATCATCAACTTATAGATATTGAAGCACATCTCTCTATAGTGAACTTCTCACCAATAAATCTAAAAAAGAGTTTCTTCTTCATCCACTTCAACCAAATTCGCATGTTCTTCTTTTTTAAATCTGCAATTCTTTTGCAGATGATCAAATCTTTTGCAGTTATAGCATTGAGGCTTTCCTTTGTGGAAACTATATTCCTCTTTATGATTCCTAACTAAGTCCTCAGTTTCATCCTAATCAAACACATCAATAACTTTAAAACTAATTCCATTGTATCCAAAAGCCTGTTGCGTTATTTCCAAATTCTTTTAATCTTATGTGCTTTGTTGCATCTCTAATATGATTATCTCAGATTCTACCTCATAAACTCTCTCTCCTCTCTCTTCAGTTTCATTCATCAAAATATTGTTTTCTAATGACTTCTCGATGTCTTTCACCATTGAAACTTAGGGGTGAGCTATTGTTGAATTGCTGGCAACCATGGGAATATTATTTTTTGTATTTTCTCACTCAGTCTCATAGTCCCTCAAGGATCTAAGCTTTGATACCACTGTTGGGATTTTAAAGAAAAGAAGATGAATAAGATGGGATAAGCTAAAGATTAATAACACTCCTATGTTTTTATTATTAAACTTGGTTGCCTTATATAGACAAAATACAAAAAACTAAAATAGATATTTCAGCCAACAAATATGGCTTATAAGATAAGATTAAAGATAAACTAAGACTTATTCTAAAGGAATTTAAACAACTCTAAAATTTTGAATTAATTCTCAACACCTACAACCACATACCTGTAAAATCAAATGGTGAGATCATCTACATCATTTTCACCACATTCACTAGAGGTAGAGTGTGTTGATTTTCTCAGTTCACCTCGACGTTATTCGTACACTTGAAACAATATTTACTACACACTTGCAGCGATGATGTCATATTTTTGAAGATTGGAGAATCATTAATGGGGTTAGTGTGTGGGAGAATCTTTAATGACAATGAAGCACCTAGAAAGATAACAGAATGAAGCAATAAGAACTAATGATATTGGGAACTTGAATAAGAGATGCCTAAAGGAATGGAGAAGTCGAAGTTATGTTCAGCAGTAAAAAAGTTATAGGCAAAATGAGCTTTTGGTTTGAGAGACTCAAAGTGGGCAAGAAGAGAATGCAATGGTGTGATTTCTTCTTCTATCAACCTGTTATGGGGCCAATGTGTATACAAACCTATGCATCTCTAGAATAGGGGACTTCTAACAAGTTCCAATAATTCTTTTCTCTTCCAATTTCTCTTCTTAAAGTTTAAAAAATGTTAATTTTTAGTTTATAAGTATAATCTTGTGAGATAGTATGAGTGCACTAAAATATTGAAGATACATTTTAATCCTTAACATTTGCACCAAAATTTATGTTGGACTATAATATTTAAAGGATCCTAATATTTAAGGAATCATATAATATAACTCCTAAACTAAAGAAACCTAATTTTTTGTCAAGGTTTCATTAGTGTAGCTAAGTTGATAATTTCTTTTTTAATTTAAAGGCACATGTTAGTCACATATATAATTAAAGTGGACTATTAAACAATGATGTTATTAAAAAATAAAGAAGAGGAATATCGAGATCCTGCACGAAATTTTATCTTTTTATTATATAAGAGAATTTGGTAGCAATAATAGGAAAATTTATGAATGTGTTCGCTAGATATTTTGGAATATTTTATTTATAAATAAAATGTAGAATTAAGAAGGTCATATTATATAATTCTGTAAATGTTAGTCGTTTTTGTATATCGACAAATGTTAGGGACTAATATGAAATTTGATGCAAATATTAGAAACTAAAATGTATCTTTAGCCTGCATTAAAATCAACAAAATTACATTATAAATGAGCGAACCTAAGAATTCAACTTCAACATAGCTCATCAACAATGCTCTATGACTTAAACTTGGTTAATTGAACACGAAAATTAAGTCTTAAAAATAGATCCTCAATCAAACTTCTAAGAGAAATGGCTTATAGACCTTAATGAGCTAGCATGGCACGAGTTAAGGGAGCTTGTAACAAATCAAACTCGCAAACTTTTATCAAACATATTGATTCATTTGCATTCATATCCACAAAAGACAATATGACCCTTTTACTTTGAAAAGGAAAAAAAAGTCTAGGAAACAACATTTTTTGGGAAATTGAATGAACTTATGTTAAAAGAAAAGGTTGGCATGAAAGCCATACAAAGCTATTAGTTAAGAAGCTCAAAAATAGCTACTACGCCTAGGTTCAACGTAAAGCATCAATAGGAAAACAAGAATAATATAGCTACATATTCGTACACCATTCAATGGATTGGGCTACATTCTCCAGCAGAGTTGATGCTTCAAGATAACAACATTTAGTCTAAACTCCAGTGCCTTCTAGCTATAGAACTACCTTTGAGTGATAATTATTAGCAAGGAGAATTTCCCTTATTTAGATAAGAAATTAATTAACCATCAATTTCCTGTCAGTTTAAAAGGTATTTTATGATCCCCATTGTTCTTTTCCCTCCATATGGCATAAACACAATATTTAAAGTTTGTTTGGAGTATAATAGAGTCATTAGTTAGTGGAATCATCCAATTACTTACCCATTGTATAATCTAGTACAATTCTTTAGCATTACAAAACAAATTATGGGCCTATTGAATCTTATACTAGATGGATTAGGAGTCTAAGCAATGAAAAAATAGGCATGGAACTGATTCAAGTACCTCTTAGAGTAGGGGACAGCTAATTTGAGTTATTCACAAATTTGTCCTTGGTTCTCAAAATGTCCTTTGATAGTTAACCAGGAGAAGGCATAGTAGGAAGTTGACGCCTAAAGAAATCGAGGTAAGAATTGTTAGTGAAGACATTGGACTTGTCCAAAGTCCAAATGGGATAGTCTAAGTATCCAAGATTGGGTTTGTAAGTGGGAAGATTTTGCCTTATGGATGACATGCCTCTTTGTAAGTAGGATACACTAGCATAGCCACCCTAGAGTTCAAGGGGAGCCTTATTCATAGTGAATTTAGCTCTAATCTCAACTGGAGTGGAGTAACTTGACACTAGTTATCCAACTAGAGTCAAGTTCCCATTCCATTTCCCACGTGCATGATAATATATGGATAAAGTGTATTTCTTAACCTAAACATCTCATTGAGGGGATGTTAGTGCTTATTGCTTTCCTTTAGGTTCTAGAAATTATTTTTTGACAGATATTGGGAATGCACTCATTTGACCTGCAAGGCCTTTCAAAATCAACTTAGCCATCAACATTTGGTGTTTCAACTTCAAAGGATATTAGTTCTAGCCCTCCCTGTAGTTTGGAAAAGCAAACTTCTGCCTAGCAGACTTTAGCTCTATATGAGTTATTCGCATCATCAATCCATAAATGTCTTTTGACTAATCTTTCTAACTCTATAATTAATATCTTAAAGAAGATCAGGTGAGCTCCCCAGTGGGTTTGGAGATTCAAGAGTACAAATTTAACCAACTATATTCTACCTACTAGGGCCATGAATTTGTTTTTCCAAACATTAACTTTCCTTTTGATTAAACATATGACAACATTCAACAAACATGGGTTTCTAGGGAAATATAAGAATTCCAAAGTAAGTAAAAGGTAATTATTAAATCTACATGCAGAAATTTGTTACAATTGTTGCATATTTGAGATTCCAGCTAATACTATCAACTTACTATTCTCCAGTTTGACTTATGGACTTGACATATGAAAAACATCTTGAGAGCTCGTTAAGAGCAAATATTCAGGATCATCCCCACAAAGTAATATTAAGTCATTAGTATAAGCTAAGGTATGAATTTTGAGCTTTTTGGATTTATGATGAAACCTAAACCTACTCATATTGGAGATATTGCAATCAATAACTTTGATGAGTAACTCAATTGCACGAGTGAATAGGTAGGGGGACAAAGGATCCCCCTACCTTATGCCCCTTGCACCATGCAAGATAGGGGTAGGTTCTCCATTAATTAAAGCACAATAGGAGGAGGTAATGATATGGCTTCAATCTAAGAGATGAATTGAGTAAAGAATTGAAATACATATAGGCAGTTTATCAAGAATTGCCAATCAATCTTACCAAAGGCCTTGAGAAGGTCAATTTTAAAAGAGCATTTCCTGATTATGGATTTGCTATTGTAATCTTTAAAGAGCTCCTGAGCCAAGAGTAGATTGTCACCTATGCTTCTGCCACTTATAAAGGCTCTTTGACATGAACTAACAAATGGATAAAAGGCCTACGTAAGCCTTTGAACAAGTATCTTGGCGATGATCTTATGTACCAAGTTACAACAAGAGATTGGATGATAATCCTACAAGTAGGTAAGGTTGTGTTTCTTAGGATGAGGGTTAGATAAGTCTTGTTTAATCATCTTAGAAGCCTATTGCCCTTGAAGAATTCCAAGACACATTCCACATTTGAGTTCCTTGTCAAATTCTAGGGTTTTAAAAAAATAATGCGTTAAAAATATCAAAACCTAGGGCCTTATTTGGTTTGAAATCAAAGACCACATTTTTGATATCATCAGGTATGATAGGTCCGATTAGGAGGATCCTTGTTTGTGGTCTTATTCTACAATTAATAAAGGTTCTTAAAGAATAGATAAAAGAGTTATAAGCAGATCTAGCTCCTAGCATATAACTATAATACTGGTGAGTAATCTCTTTCAATTTTTTTTGATCATTGTAAAGGTTTCCTTCATCATCCATCAAGGCACTAATCTTATTGATGTTTTTATAAGCAAGCAATATGTTGAAAAAGAAACTTGTGCATTTATCTCTATCCCTGAGCTAATTCACTGTAGATTTTTTCTTGAGTAGCGAATTATGGAAGAGGAGTGCTTGGTTGTAGGTATGTAGAGCTAATCTTTCTTGCCTTATTAGTCTCTTATCATTAGGGTTATTGTATAGCTCCATTTGGCAATGCTTGAGAGAGACTTTACTAGTTTTGACTTGAGTTTCAGTATTTGGGTGGGCACTCCTTTTAAGACCTTTGATTTCTTCTTTTGTAGCTTTCATCTTAAAGACAACTTGAGAGGCTTCATAACTAATTATTGATGTAAGTATTCCTCTTCTTACTGCTTCCTGTAATCCATCAGCCTACACTAATAACTTGGAAAATCTAAAGGCAACTTTTATTTGGTTGGAAATGAACATACCCTTGACTTCAATGGTATAATGATTAAAACACATTAGGAGACCAAATTTCGTAAAATTAATGAGAAATTTGGTTTGTCCATCATTATCCACCAATGCCCTATCTAACTTTTTTCTTAAGAACACCAATCCTTTGTTTGTTGGACTATCTAAATTGGTCAATGTAGTTAAGTGACCCCAAACTGATTAATAACTGAGCTTAGTTCATCACTAGGGTGTTTATTATTAACCCTCTTTTTTTAATCTCATATAAGTTGAGGATGTAGTTTAGATCCCCAATTAGTGGCAAAGGGAATTGGGTTACAAGGTGTAGCCTCTTCAAATCATTCTAGTGTGAGTTTCTTTGGAAACTCAAATTAGTAGCATATATAACAGAGATAATAAAGTGAATTGGGCACATATATATTTGAAAATGACGATGAATGAATTGATCTGAACTAAAGAGTTTAGTTATCTTCAAAATGGCAGGATTATAACCAACCACAACTCTACCATAGAAGTGGCTGAGTGTAGTTTGAAATGAAGCTCCAACTAGAGCCTAAGAATTTAAGCTCCTCCTTTAACTTCCCAACTTTTATTTTAGTTCCTAGAAAGCTATTAAGAGAGGCTTCTTGTCCACAATGACATCTCTAAATGCTTGCTTTTTTTTAGGGATTGTTCAGTCCTTTTATATTCCATACCAATATAGACATGATTAAGAGGGCCGGGAGGGAACACTCACTTTCTTTTTACAAATAGACTTCCTCCTTTATCTGGACCTGAGAGGATTGTCATAAAGGTTGAATCATATTTTAAGGAGCCAATCACAACTAAGGTAGGAGGCTCCACTAGTATGGAAGTTGATATAGTTGGAGGTTAAGGGAAATCCTAAGCAGTATTCTCTATATGAAGGATACAAGTATCAAATAAGGGTAGTTTTAGAGGATTTACAAATTGAATTGATATATTTGGATTATAAGGAGTCTCAATTTTTTTTAGGATCATTTGGGAAAGGAGCAAAATTAGTTTGAGTTAAGTTGTTTATAGCAAGAATATCATCAATGGGTATATCATGGAATGCCATTAATTCATCATATGATCTAGTCTTGAATACCTTCTTTATAGGTTTCCAAGTTTTAAACTGAGCATGTTTCTAGGAGCTAGACAATTGGATGACATGAACTAAAAATTTACCATTTTCAAAAAGCCTTTTAATAATCAAAGAGGAGGAGATGTTAAAATCTCTATTAACTTTAATGCATAATCATGCATACACAATTAGATCTAATCTTTCAGTTTGGGCGTCCACGTGAGCTAGCAATGAAGCTAAAGCCCTCCTGAGTCCAATATTTAAGTGACAAATTGTGGAAATTGATCCATAAATGAAATTTTCTATTTCTCTTCTGTCTAACACCATGCTAGGATACCATTTTTTAAGGAAAAAAGGTTTCCCAATAATGTGCCAGAGACCCTGTTCAAGAATGTTTGTGAGGTTGACATCTTTAGCAAATTCAAAAACAAAGTACTTTTCATTTGTATGGAGAGTCTTCTCAAGCCCCATCTTGCTCCATCTAGATGTTACCCATGAGCTAACTTGTGGGTAAGAGAGTCTCTCGTCCAAGAAATAATAACTAGCTATAGAGGAAGACCAAATTCTTACTCCCACTTGGAGCAGAATTAAGAGCGGGGAAATCACACCATCCTATGAAGTTGCTTAGGGAAAAAGGAGAGTTTAGGGGTGTATAAGGCTTGCTTAGATTTGACAAGACCACTTCATGATTTAGAGGTAGATTACTAGTGATTGTCTCAGAAGATAGCATATGGAGGGGAGGGAACTCTAATGAAAAAGGAGTTTGTGCATTAGCTTATAAGTTTTGGGGTAAGGGAAGAAGTGGAGGAAGGTTAAATAGGTTCAAGGGTTCAAGGGACTGAGAGTTACTCACTTTTGTTAAAAGGAAGGTGTTAGACCCCTAAGTTCTGGAGCACTTCTCAGTGACCTTCATGGGGAGCCTTAGGAGGAAGGTTAGATGGATTCACACATAAGGAAGGCATGCAAAAACACTAAGGCAAATGTGGACGAGTGGGATCAGACTTGGTGCAATTTTTGGTAGAGCCTCGGACTTTGTGAAGATTGACTCGACTGAGGTTAAGGTCTTGACGAACTAAGAACTTAGGCCATGCTCGGATGAATGGACCATGACTAATGGGCTTGTTGTGGGAAGCATTGGATCAGGCTAGTGTGCTAGTGGGCTTCGGCGAGATCACATTGCATCATCAGTGGATAGAGATCACAGGGAAATCTTGGATGATGTCGCAATGATTGGGAGTTAGAGTTACAGTGAAACTCAACATCTGAAGATAGTGGAGATCTTCGCGGATAAGCATGTTAGTGTTCTAGATAAATGTAAACTTTATCTTGTTGTTAACTTATCTTATCTTATTTTATCAATTAGAGTCCTATTTAGATAGCAGTGTCGTCTAATTGGTCCACGTGATGTAATCTGATAAGGATAGACATGATCTTAGCACGATCTTAGGTAGTTCGGATTTAGTGAGAATCTGAATGTAACTTGGACTCCAAGTTAGGATGCCTATATATAGCTCATTCGAGCTTTGCTCTTCTCATTCATGTTGAGAGAGTAGTCATTGTATTCTTTTGAGGGAAAGTAATATAAAAGTTAGTTGTTGATTGTATCTCTCTTGTCTTGTGATTGTCATTGTTTCCTTATTGATTCCATAACGTTGTTTATTCGAGTGTGCGAGGCAAACACTTCAAGGGTTGGGAAAGGCTGAGTCTTGCTTTAACGGATCTAAGTGAGACTGTCGTGCAAAGGGTGTGAGCGAGAAACTTCGAGTGAAAGTTTAAGTTCTAAGGTTACCTTTGTAACAATTGGTATTAGAACTAAAGTTTCGGAATGACAGTAGGAAATCTAATAGAAAGAGTAACTCAGGTGGAGGCACTCATTGGTCCTATTCCTCAGGGGGAGGAAGAGGTCGCTTCTCACAGTACTCGGTTCGAGATGTTGGAGGTGCTAATCCAACAGTTGCAGCAACAGATGGCGGATATGTTGAAGGCACAGAAGGATGCTCAATTCGAGATTTCTATTCTCAAGTGTGCTATTGTAATAATAGATGGGGATTGAGCCGAAAGCTCCACACCACAGCTTTCATCATTAGTGAAGGTGCGTGAACCAAGAGTGTTCGAAGGCATGCCAGACGCCAAGATGTTGGAGAATTTCATGTGGGATATGGAGCAGTACTTTGCAGCTGCAAGGGTATCTGACGCTGATAAGGTCAATGTGACGGCCATGTACTTGGATAGGGATGCCAAGCTCTGATGGAGGACAAGGACCTCTGTAAATATCAACACAGGTAGAACTCCCATGGAAACATAGGTGCAGATGAAGAAGAAGTTAAAGGATTAGTTCCTTCCCATAAATACTTCTTGGCTCGCGAAGGATGCCTTGAAGCAGCTTAAGCAAGATAGATCGGTAAGAGATTATGTTAAGTCTTTTAGCTCTCTAATGTTGGATATTGAGAACATGTTAGATGAGGACAAGCTCTTCAATTTTCTATCCGGATTACAACAGTGGGCTCAAATGGAGTTACGGAAGCAGAATGTAAAAGACGTGGTTGGTGCAATCGCAGTTGTCGATGCTTTAGTGGATTTTCGACTGACGAAAGAATCTAGGGCGAGCTCCTCAAATTCTTCTAAGGAAAAAGGCCACACCCAACAAGAGAGGACCGAGGGGAAGAAGAAGAAGGATTCGAAGAAGGAAGACTTCAAAGGCAAGGGCAAGCAGAATGAGGGCTCGAAGTACGGGGAGATGTCCTTAATGAAGGGCAAAATCGCTTGTTATTTATGCGGCAGTCCACACTTTGCCAAAGAGTGCCCAAGAAAGGAGAAACTAAACGCCTTGATTGCCAAAAAAGATGGTGAATCTTTAAAAGATACAACGCTAAATACAATAGCTTTGCCTAGTGTGGTTAGTACTGAGTCAGTTCCCTTTAACAAACTGATGTACGTGGGTATACAGATTGGGGAGAAAGACGTGATTGCAATGGTGGATACTAGTGCAACCCACAGTTTCTTAGGAGAAAAGATGGTTCGAAAATTGGGCATGAGGGTTACCAAGGATCCAATGATAATTAAAACCCCTATGGGGAAGGCAGAAGTAGTTGCGGGAATTGCTTATAACATTTTAGTCAGCATTGGGAGTTGGCGTGCCAAGATGAATTTCATCATCATACCATCGAAGGATTTCAAGATGATATTGGGGGTCGATTTCCTTAAAGTAGCAAAGGTGGTATTGTACCCAAGTTTGGGAGGTATGATGCTGATGAATGAACAAAATTCCTTCTATGTGAATTGTTGTAGGTTCGGAGGAGGAACGACAAATACTACGACATTGGTAGGACATGTTTCAACTATGAGTATCAAGAAAGGGTTGAAGAAAGGTATGTAGACTATCTCACAGCCATGTGGAAGATCAGTGAAGATCACGTGGTAGAAGTCCTTGATGAGGTTGCAAATTTGTTAAGGGAGTTTTGGGAGGTGATGTCGAAAGAGTTGCTGAAAACTCTTCCCCTCGTTGTGAGGTAGATCACAGAATCGAGTTAGTTCCTGGAGCGATCCCACCTACATATGCCCCATATAGGATGTTCTCGATAGAATTGGCGAAACTTCATAAACAACTTGGTGAGTTGTTGGATGCAGGATTCATCCAACCATCGAAAGCTCCGTATGGTGCCCCGGTATTGTTTCAGAAGAAGCAAGATGGTACATTGAGGATGTGTATAGACTATCAAGCATTGAACAAGGTAACGATCAAGAACAAGTATCCGGTACCTTTGATTCAAGATTTGATGGACAGGTTGTTAAGGGCTGAGGTGTTCACGAAGTTGGATCTTTGAAGTGAGTATTGGCAAGTGTGGATAACCAAGGGCGATGAGCAAAAGACAACGTGCATAACACGGTATGGATCCTACAAATTTTTAGTTATGTCATTTGGATTAACTAATGCCCCTGCAACATTTTGCAACCTAATGAACGACGTGCTGTATGACTTTCTAGATGAGTTCATTGTGGTCTATCTAGACGAAATTGTGGTGTATAGCACCAACATGGTGGAACATATGGAACACTTGAGGCAAGTGTTTAAAAGACTGAGGCAGCACAAGCTCTATATGAAGATGGAGAAGCGTGAGTTCGCTCAATTGGAGATCAGATTTTTGGGTCACGTGGTGAGCAAAGGTCAGGTCAAAATGGATCTGAAGAAAGTGAAAGCAATAGTCGAGTGGCAAGCTTCTACGACAGTACGAGAATTGCAGAGTTTTCTCAGTCTAATGAACTACTATAGGCAGTTCATAGTAGGATACTCCAAGAAAGTGGCGCCATTAATGAACTTGTTGAAGAAGAAGCAAGAGTAGAGTTAGACAAGTGCATGTGAGGAGACATTCGGAAAACTCAAAGATGCAATCTCAATCAAACCGATATTGAAGCTACCCTAGTTCGATCTTCCATTTGAGGTACATACTAATGCTTCGGACAAAGCCGTTGGTAGAGTCCTTATATAAGAGGGTCATCTGATTGCATTTGAGAGTCGAAAGCTCAATGGTGCAGAGCAGCAGTACTCGAGACACGAGAAAGAGATGCTTGCAGTGATGCATTGCCTAGAAACATGGCGAGTATATTTGTTAGGAACCAAGTTCGTTGTTCGGACAGACAATATTGCTAACACATTTTTAGGACCTAAAAGAAGTTGTCTGCAAAATAAGCCTGATAGCAGAAGTTCCTTGTTGAATATGACTTCGTGTGAGAGCATAAATCGGGGAGGCACAATAACTTGGCAGATGCCTTGAATAGGAAGGAGGTATTTGCAGCCCTTTATTTAATCATAAGGGTGGAGTCCAACCTATTAGAGCAAATCAAGACGACAGCTCTACTAGACACTATGTACTATAAGTTAATTACTCAAGTAAAAGAGGGTGTTGTACGCAGGTTTTGGCTCTACGATGATAGGCTATTGATGACTAAGAGCAGTCAAGTTTACGCATCAAGCTTTGGTAGATTGCAGAAATAATTGTTGAAAGAGACGTATGACTCGTAGTGGGCTAGTCACCCAAGAGTCCAACAGAAGCTAGCGCTCCTATCGCGTTCCTACTTTTGGTCGAAGATGGAGGATGACGCGGAATGTTACGTCAAGACGTGCCTTGTGTGTTTGTTGGATAAATCGGAGAGGAAGAAGGAGGCCGGTTTGTTACAACCCTTATCTGTCCCCGAGAGACCTTAGATGTCGATCTCAATGGATTTCATCAGTGAGTTTCCAAAGGTGGACAACATGGCGTCAATCATGGTGGTGGCTGATAGATTCTCTAAGTATGCGGTCTTCGTGCCAACTCCTACAACTTGTCACTCAGATGTTGCGACTGAGTTGTTCTACAAGAACGTGGTCAAGTATTTTGGAGTACCAGCGGATATTGTGAGTGATCGAGATGCCAGATTTGTGGGCCGATTCTAGACGTCTCTTTTTAACTTGATAGGTTACGATTTGAAGTTTTCAACGACAAATCACCCATAAACAGATGGCCAAATTGAAAGAATCAATGGTTTGTTAAAGGAGTATCTTCGACATTACGTAAGTGCAAGTCAACGCAATTGGTTGAATTTACTTGATACTGCACAGTTTTGTTATAACTTACATAGATCTTCGGCTACGTAGAAGAATTCCTTTGAGATGGTATTAGGAAAACAACCTCTCACTCCACTAGAAATTGCTCAGCAAAGGACAGGTGGCAGATGTCCTGCGGTTCATAAGTTCGCGATGGAGAAGCAAGAGTTGTTGGATGAGGCGAGGGATAGTCTTCGTAAAGCTTTTCGACGGATGAATAAGCAAGCGTGTCTTCGGAGGAGGCCGCCAGAATTTGAAATGGGAGATAAGGTTCTGTTGAAACTAGCCCCGCAGATTGGAAGAAGATCTCAAGTAAGCAGGTTCATAGGGGTTCGGTGCCAAAGTACGATGGACCGTTTAAAGTGCTACATGCAGTGGGGAAAGTGGCGTACTGACTAAAACTACCCGAGCAGTTAAAGGTACACCCTACTTTTTATGTTAGTTTTCTCAAGCTTTATTATGAGGATGCATCAGATCCGAATAGGAGTCAAGTGAAGTGAGCACCACCAGTTGTGAGAAAACAATTCGAGGATCAAGTGGAGAAAATCCTAAATCACCGGACCATGGGTCAACATAAGAAGAACCAATGGACCGAGTTCTTAATCTAGTGGAAGGGTAAACCTATTGTGGAAGCTACGTGGGAGAAAGATACAATCTTGTGGTAGATCGAGGATTAGGTGAATGCCTACCTCCAGACTAATTCGACGAGAGCGTCAAATCCATCTAGTGGAGGTGGTTTGTTAGACCCCTAAGTTTCGGAGCACTCCTCAGCGACCTTCATGGGGAGCCGTACGAGGAAGGTTAGCTGGATTCATGCATAAGGAAGGCATGCAAAAACACTAAGGCAAATGTGGGAGAGTGAGATTAGACTTGGTGCGAATTTCGGTAGATCCTCAGACTTTATGGAGATTGACTCGACCAGGCTAAGGTCTTGACGAACTAAGGACTTAGCCCATGCTCAGATGAATGGACCACGATTAATGGACTTGTTGTGGGAAGCATTGGATCAGGCCAGTGTGCTAGTGGCTTCGACGAGATCACATTGAATTATCAGTGAATAGAGATCGCGGGGAGATCTTGGATGATGTGACGATGACTGGAAATTAGAGTTGTAGTGAAACTCAACATCTAAAGATACTAGAGATCTTCGTGAATAAGGATGTTAGTGTTCTAGATAAATGTAAACCCTATCTTGTTGTTATCTTATCTTATCTTATCAGTTAGAACCCTATTTAGACAAAGTGTCGTCTAATTGATCAATGTGATGTAATCTAATAAGGATAGACGTGATTTTAGCACGATTTTAGATAGTTCAGATTTAGTGAGAATTTGAATGTAATTTGGACTCCAAGTTAGGATGCCTATATATAGCTCATTCAAGCTTTGCTCTTCTAATTGAGAGAGTAGTCATTGTATTCTTTTGATGGAAAGTAATATAAAGGTTGGTTGTTGGCCGTATCTCTCTTGTCTTGTGATTGTCATTGTTTCCTTATTGATTTCGTAACGTTGTTTATTCGAGTGTGCAAGGTAAACACTTCAAGGTTTGGGAATGGCTGAATCTTGCTTTAATGGATCTAAGTGAGACTGTCGTGCAAAGGGTGTGAGCAAAAAACTTCGGGTAAAAGTTTAAGTTCTAAGGTTAGCTTTGTAACAAAAGGCGCAAAAATAAGGAAAGGCCTAAGAGACTTTAATTACCATTATACCCTTACAGATGAACTGGAGTAAGGAGAGGAGGAAGCAAGGAGCTGCGATCAGAGCAAGTTGAAGCTCGAAGCTAGGACCAGGGAAAAAGCTAAGAGGGTGCAGAGACTTATGGTGAGAGTAAGTTGGATCTGGTGAAATCAAAGGGAGGAAGAACATAAGGGTTTAGGGGTAACAGAAAAGCTAGAGCTTCTTTCTCTTTCATTTTTATTGTAAGAATACCTTTTAACACTTCTCTCATAAAACAACATTGTCCAAATATGGTTAAGATAAAGAATTAAAATCATCCTTCCCAAAAAGAATCTTTAACAAACAAAATGGCAACAATTTAGAACATTAGATATGTTCTAGTTAATATGTTCTAACATGTTCCTTTAAATCTCATCTATATATTTATATGAAATTCACGTAAATATTTAAATGAAATTTAATTAAATATAATAGGAACATCATAACTGAAACAAAAGATCTAATCCCATAATTTAGGTAAAAAATTAATTAGGCCATTTAGTTTCATTTTTAGTTTTTAATAACTTTTTATTTTTGATTTTAAAGTAAAAACAACATTTTGTTCGATTATTAATATCAATATAATTATATTTTATTATTAATAATAAGTAAATATTAACTAAAAATAATTTAAATACCTATATTTTTATTTTTCTCCAATATGAATCTATTAATATATTCTTTAATTATGAAAAATAATTTTATTTTAAATTTATGCATTTAAAGACATTTTAAGCTTAAAATATATTTACTAAATAATTATCAAATTTGAAAATATTAAAATAATTATAAAAATTAAATATATTAAATAATTAAAATATGTTATTAATAATTAATATTAAATAATTCAATAAAATATATCTAATTGATTTTTTAAACAAAGAAATGAGAAGAAAATTTTTAATTTTATGTTTTTTATAAGTCAAAAATTGGAAGAAATCACAACAAAAATTAAATTTCATAAATCAAAATACATATTTTTTATATATAATTGAAAATAGACAAATATGAAATTTTTAATGAATCTAAATATGAAAATAAAAATTCAAAAATATATAATGAACAGAATCAAGCCCTAAAATAATCGTTTATTGATAAAATGGAAGAATAGACAGATTTATGGTACTGAAACCTTTTCTCGAACAGGACAGAAACGAATCCCCCAAATGCCTCTTTTCCAATTTAGATTTACGTTTTCCCCTTGCTTTGCTTTCTCCGCCTTTTTTTTCATCAGAAGTCAATATGTAAGAGCCGTTAGGGCCTTCCTAAGATACTAAATATCCCCCAACGAATCACATACCTTCAATTTCAATTATTCCTCACTTCTTGAAACATATCATAATCGAAACAAACAGAAAACAAATCCAAATCCGATGAATAAATGTTGATCTTTATTAATAGTACGTAAGTAAACAAATTATATATCTTCTTCAGTTTGATTCAACTTCACTGTCAAGTTCATGCTCCCACCAAACTCATTATTGGGTGAAATAAAACAATGAAACCGCGAGAAAGCTAACTTTCTCTGTCGAGATCGACACCCATTTGGACATTCTATAACAAATTAATAGTGCATGTATCTACGAGAGTTCACCTCCTATAAAAGTCACGGGAACAGATAGCATCCTGGTTTAGGAAATTGGCAATTCATGGAGGGATCAACTGTAACAGGATTCATACTGGTTCTTTACCTGAGACTGACAATACCAACAACTTGGATGTGACAACATTTAAACATTAAAATGAAATCTGGCAAAATCCTAAATCTGTTAATGCTTCAAGTTAAAACTGTCCTGCTAGCAAAACTTATGTTTCGATTCTCTCATCACAGCAGACGAAGTATACTTCCTACAAGCTTTGATCCCTTAAAATCCACAAAAGAAAATGGCTCTTAAAAGAGAGTAATGACCTACTTCATGTCTCCAACAACAGTTTGAAGATTAATGTTGACCGAATCTTCTCTGAAATACAGTTCTGGTAGTCTAAAGCTCAAGCAAAACATTGCCTGTATGATAAAGTAAACACCAAAGAACAAAGATGAATAAGTTGAATGAAAAAAGTTTCCATGTCCGTGAGTGTACTTATTTACAGTATGAAAATGTGTGTACTGTAAGGAAGAAAGTATTGACAACTAGAGGGTAACCATAATAAGAGAAACATGAACCTTGTTTGGAGCAACATCTCTAACCCGGTGAAATATTGGGTCTTTTATAGGGGCATTTAAGGCAGACTCCGCCTCCTGCAAAAAGAGTTTAATCCAAATATCATTTATGAGATTAGAAAATAGAAGCAACCATGATATAATTCACCCAAAACAGTTCTAAAATGTTTCCCCTGACATTCAAACACCGTTGTTTCTCAAAGAAATACTAAACCCAAATAAGACAGGAGAAGTCGATTCTATGCTAAGACGAAATAACCAGTTTTGGTGTTAATGATGTGTCTACAACTGTTTTTATCAATTCCCCTCCCGATATAAATAAGGTTGGAGAGTCAAAGTAAACATATGTTGATTAAGTCAAAAGAAATCACTCTAGGGTGTCCAATAGACACATATATCCACCACACCACAAGCTAAATAATCTGCTTAACCAAAAAGCAGGAGGATGGTCACAGATTGATCTTACTGAAATTATTGATTCCTTGCTTTCATTTGCTCGCATGAAGCAATAGCAGTGAATCCACGGAAGAGAACTCTTCCAATCTGTTCTCCCGATAAGGCTCCTAAAAGCATCTGAGAGAAATGATGAACTCAACCTTTTAGCTCAAACAATGAAACAGCATCAAGCAAGATGGTGATCTCCTAATGGATATGGTGAGTATTAATATACAGAAACAACCAAAAAGAACTTCTAACATTTTCAAAGAAACAGCATCATGCAAGACGGTGAACTAATAACAAATGTGCAGTATAATGATACACAGAAACAACCAAAAAGAAGTTTAATATCTTCAAGGCAAAAATGTGACCATACGCAGAAATGAAATTGTTAGACCCCCTATTACCAAGGTTTATTCTAGAAGGGGGAAGGAAAGGGTAACCGAGTAAGGTACCACTTTCTGCGATAGTAGGGTATTACGTGCATATGGGAGGGGAGAGAATAGGTGAGTTGGTTGCATGGCTGACGTAAGAAGTCAGTTAGTATAAATAATGTAATGATTGGGAGGAATAGGTAGGCAATTACTAGCATATACTGTGAGCCTTAGGCTGGAGAGAGCAGCACTCTCGAAGTTGGCTGCATAATACTTTGTAACTTGACAGAAATTGTGGTTACACATCAATAAAATTTCAGTAAGAAATCTCTCAGCTACTGAGAGTTCTAACACTGGTATCAGAGCATAGATCCTAACAATGGCTAATAAGAAGGGGGATAATCGGATAGATGGGATTGAGAAGGAAATCGAGAATTTACGTGAAGACTTTCAAAAGAGTTTTGAGCTTCTGAGGGAGGAACGAAGACTGGAGAAACAAGAAGTACAGAGAAACTGGGAGCGTTCTCAGCTAGAGATGGAGTTACGTGAAATAATGACGATGTTGGTGAGTCACAGAGAAGTCAGCAAGAATGGTGAGACGTCAGGGCATCATCGGAGGGAGGAAGAGACACGTGGGGACAAAGGGAAGGGGCCAATGGAGTCCGGTGGAAGTCGGGGCCCAACGTCAGTGGTCGAACCAAGGAATGAGAGCCGAAGACACTCCCCGGACATTGGGGGCCGGACGAAACAGCCACTCGAGTATGGGTGGAATAATACGACCCACCTGGAGCCATTCGGGGGTGGGCGCGCCAGGCAGGGGGTCGACGTGGGCTGACGGTGGGTGGAGAACGAGAACCTGAACCACTGAGAGAAGAACGGAGAAACTATACGGAGGAATCCCCGCCTGGGTTTGTGCGACAGGGAGAACACTGAAGAGATTGTCGAACTCGGCAGGTGGAGATGCCAGTGTTTGATGGGGAAGACCCGGATGGGTGGATTTATCGAGTGGAGCGATTTTTTGCGGTAGGAAGGTTCAATGAAAGAGAGAAAATGGAGTTGGTTTCTCTCAGTATGGAGAAGAAGGCTTTGGCCTGGTTTCGGTGGGTGGAGGGGCGAAGGCCAATTAGAGATTGGGAGGAATGTAAGGAGTTGTTAGTTCAAAAATTTAGACCCTTCCAAGAAGGGACCCTGTGTCATCGCCTGTTGGCCAGCAGACAGACGGGAACGGTGGCTTAATATATTTGGAGATTTGAGGAATTAGCGGCTCCATTACCACAATTACCCGATGAAGTGCTGGAGAGTGCATTTTTAAATGGGCTGTCAAAGGAAATCCGAGTGGAACTGTTAATTGCTAATCCCAAAAGTTTGGCAAGAATGATGACATTGGCACAACAGATCGAGGAGAAGAATAAAATACTCGGGCGTGATAGGGGAAACAGGACCATGGGGGGTCATAGGACAGGTGGCTATGGTGGATACAAAACGTGGGAAACAGCTGGGGACAATGAGAAAGGTGGGATTACACCTGGAAGGGCCACTGCCATCGACAAAGGGGATGGAAAATTCAAACGCCTTACATTTGGTGAGCTACAAGAGAAGAGGAGACGGGGGCTATGTTTCAAATGCGATGAGAAGTATACCCAAGGCCATCAGTGTAAAATGATAGAATTGAAAGTTATCACGGTCCTAGATGAAGAGATGGAAGTAGATACACGGGAGAGTGCCGAAGAGGAAGAGGAGCAAGAAGTGGAACTGCAAAAGGTGGAACTCTCAGCAGGGTTAACCTTGCCCAAGACCATGAAAGTGGAAGGGGAGACAGTAGTGATCCTTATTGACAGTGGAGCCACCCATAATTTCATTTCAAAAGACTTAGCGTTGAAATGGAGCTCCAAATGGGATCCCACTGGCAAGTATGAGATTGTAGTTGGAAATGGAGAGAAGGTGGCAGGAAATGGAGTCTATCGGAAATTGTAGTTAAAGGTGCAGGAATTAGAAATTTGTGAGGATTTTTTGCCAATGAAATTGGGCAGTATAGATGTAGTCCTGGGAATAAAATGGCTAAGAACATTAGGAGATGTCCTATGTAACTGGTGTACACTGACTATGAAAATCATAATGGGAGGGAAGGAAATCATTATAAAAGGGGATCCAATCTTGTCAAAGTCCATGGTGAGTGCCAAATCCATTGGCAAGGATCTCAAAGAAGGGGATTTAGTGTATTTGTTACAGATGGCAGAACAAGGGGAAGACCTGGAGGGGATGAATCAGCTAGGGGATCCTGAAATTAGCAGTATATTGGAAGAGTTTGGAGAGGTGTTTCAATGGCCACAAACCTTACCACCAAAAAGAGGAAGAGAACACCACATCCACCTAGTCGAAGGAGAAGGACCAGTAAGGGTTCGACCCTATAAATACCCACATTTTCAAAAGAATGAAATTGAGAGACTGGTCAAAGAGATGTTGGAATCAGGTATCATTCAGCCCAACACATCACCATATGCTAGTCCAGTTCTACTAGTCAAGAAAAAAGATGGAGGGTGGCGTTTTTGTGTGGATTATCGGGCTCTAAACAAGGTGACTATTAGCGACAAATTCCCAATACCCATAATAGAGGAGTTGATGGATGAGTTGGGTGGGGCAGCTATATTTTCTAAGATCGATTTAAAGTCAGGTTATCATCAAATAAGGATGAGGGAAGAGGACATTGAAAAAACCGCTTTCTGAACTCATGAAGAGCATTACGAATTTGTAGTAATGCCTTTCGGATTGACAAATGCTCCAACAACTTTTCAATCCTTGATGAATCAGATTTTTAAACCCCATCTCCGAAAATTCATACTAGTGTTTTTTGATGACATTTTAATTTACAGCAAGAGTAAAGAGGAGCATCTAAGACATTTAAGGATGACCTTGAGCATTTTGAAGGAGCAGAAGTTATATGCAAATTACAAGAAATGTGTTTTCGGTCAGCCTCACCTGGAATATCTAGGCCACATTGTATCAGCACAAGGGGTTGCAGCAGATCAGTCCAAGATTGAAGCTATGTTAAAGTGGCCTAAACCAGAAAGTTTGAAGGAGTTGAGAGGATTTTTGGGGCTGACAGGGTATTACTGAAAATTTGTGAGGGGGTACAGCCACATTGCATGGCCATTGACACAGCTGCTCAAGAGGAATAATTTCAAGTGGACAGGGGAGGCAGAGGGGGCTTTCAATAACTTAATAGAGGCCATGACCACTGTACCTGTTCTAGCCTTGCCTGATTTCAACCAACCTTTTGTTTTGGAGACGGATGCTTCAGCTTCTGGGGTGGGAGCAGTGCTGATGCAAAATAACCGACCTATTGCCTATTATAGTCAGTCCCTATCAGCAGAAAGAAAGGGGCAATCTGCTTATAAGAGGGAGCTCATGGCTATTGTGTTGGCTGTTCGGAGATGGAGATCTTACCTCCTAGGCCATAAATTTGTCATCCAGACTGATCAGAAACCGTTAAAGTTTCTGTTAGAACAGCGGGAGATTCACCCCGACTATCAGAAATGGCTCACCAAACTGTTGGGTTTCGACTTCGTCCTTGAATACAAACCAGGAAGGGAGAATAAGGTGGTTGATGCTCAATCACGAGTTCAGTTTCGGGGGGAGTTGGGGACTGTAATGGCATGCAAAACCCTCGATATGGATGTAATTTGGAGAGAGATAGAATCCGATAAGAAGCTGAAGCTATCAGCCGAGATCCTGGTTTCAGACCCCCATATACGGTGAAGCAAGGCAGACTCTACTACAAAGACAGATTGGTAATCTCTAACACTTCTGCCTTGATACCTAACATTATGAAGGATAGTCATGAGAGTCATTTGGGAGGACATGGAGGACCATTAAAAACTTATAAGCGCATTTCTAGAGAGCTGTATTGGGAAGGCATGAAGAAAGAAATTTATAGATTTGTGGCAGCTTGCTTAACTTGCCAGCAGAATAAGTATCTAACATTATCTCCAGCAGGATTATTGCAGCCTCTTGCGATTCCAATTCAGGTATGGGATGATATAACTATGGATTTTATCGAAGGACTTCCAAAGTCCCTTGGATATGCATCCATCTTAGTGGTGGTGGATAGGTTGAGCAAGTATGCCCACTTCTTACCCTTGAAACACCCCTACACAGCTCAATCAGTAGCTGAGGTGTTTATCAAAGATGTTGTGAGGCTGCATGGATTTCCTAGATCAGTAGTTTCAGACAGAGATAAAATCTTCATGAGCAAGTTTTGGGGAGAACTATTCAAGATGCATGGAACAACCCTCAAATTCAGTTCATCCTATCATCCTCAAACTGATGGGGCTACTGAGGTGGTGAATAGGTCAGTCGAAGCCTATTTGAGATGTTTTGCAGGAGATACCCCTAAACAATGGGCAAAATGGTTGGGCTGGGCAGAATATTGCTACAATACATCCTATCATGTGGCTCTTAAAACTACACCCTTCAAGGTGTTATATGGAAGGGATCCTCCACCAATTTTTCAGATGGGAACAAGGGTATCCAGAATGGAGTCGGTTGACATCTTACTACAACAAAGGGACCACTACTTATCCAAAATAAAACAGCACTTATCTAAGGCCCAAAATGGCTGAAACTAGCTCCTTATAGACAGTTGACAGTGGCAAGAAGAGTTAATGAGAAATTGGCTCCCAGGTATTTTGGTCCATTCCGCGTGTTGAGAAGGATTGGAGAAGTGGCCTATGAATTGCAATTACCCAAGACAGCCCGGATTCACCCTATCTTTCATGTGTCACAGCTAAGAGTTGTGGTGGGAGAGGATAAGGACCAGCTGGTTCTGCCAGACAGTTGGACCGAAGAAGAGGAATAAAGGGTGCAACCGGATAAAGTCCTAGCAGCCAGATCAGTGGGGGGATCCAATGAACTGGAAGTATTGATCAAGTGGGAGCGTTTGCCAGACTCAGAAGCTACTTGGGAGAAGTTTGTTGACATACTCGAACAATTTCCAGAATTTCACCTTGAGGACAAGGTGCATCTTATGGGGGGGAGCAGTGTTAGACCCCCTATTACCAAGGTTTATTCTAGAAGGGGGAAGGAAAGGGTAACCAAGTAAGGTACCACTTTCTGTTATAGTAGGGTATTACGTGCATATGGGAGGGGAGAGAATAGGTGAGTTGGTTGCAAGGCTGACGTAAGAAGTCGGTTAGTATAAATAATGTAATGATTGGGAGGAATAGGTAGGCAATTACTAGCATATACTGTGAGCCTTAGGCTGGAGAGAGCAGCACTCTCGAAGTTGGCTGCATAATACTTTGTAACTTGACAGAAATTGTGGTTACACATCAATAAAATTTCAGTAAGAAATCTCTCAGCTACTGAGAGTTCTAACAGAAATTAGTAAATAACCTGCCCCATGAAACAATTGCCAACAGCAAAGATTAATAGCATTTTGCAGATGTACGCATAGAAAAAAGTACATGATAAGAAACATATACGTGGAAAACAGAATGGAGAAATCAAATGATTAATGCCACATGTCTGTAAATAAAACAAAACATTTGGCATATCCCTATACCAGCTGGCAGTGAAAAGAAATTTAAAAAATCAAAATTCTGGAAAAACAAAAAGATAAAGTGGAAAAGGAAGTAATTCTGGGAAAGAATAAATATACAAGCAAATGGAGCACACATACATGCACACCAGTGATGAACAAACGTTTGCAGTCACATTTGAACACGAATCCCCATAGATTAGTTGCAATCAGAAGAAAAGAGTAGTCTAAAATTTATGTACCAAGAAATTGCAAAGCCGAGGCAGGAAGATTCATAATGAAATGATCAACATGCTCCCAAGGTTTTGCATTGGATAACTCTGAGGATTTCATTCTTTTATTCGCGTTTCCTTTTTTCCTACAAGTGAAGGAAGGACTGGTATCATTCGTATTTCTGTTCTCTGCTTGAGAAAAGGAGATCAGTTAGTCTGGCTGAACATGCAATAAAATATCTGTATATGCTTCTAACTTCAGTACTCTGGCATTTTAGACTTTCGGAATGATGAAATTCCTTAAGGTGGAGCTACTAATACCTTCCCGACAAGAATATGAAGTTCTTCTGACTGCAGCAACTGATGTATCTGCCTTATCACACAGACCCTGTGAATTCTTCATATCCTCTGAAATACCATCTGGGACTTCCTGCACCTCGACTGGGAAGGAAAGGATTCAACATTAAACTGAATGAAGAACCTGAAGAAAGGATGATCAATCAACAAATCTTACTTGCTATCCATGCATTGTCCATCTGAGATTCCTCATCACCAGATGCTATGTTATTTCTAGTCCGTGGAACAGCCATCAAGTGGGAAATAAAATTTCTTGCATCCATATTATATGCATGAACATGATTTTCAACCTTGTTGAGTTTTGCATTGATCTCCAGATAATGAACACTATCTGGATTCAAGTCATTTGCATAAACAATGCACCCTTTCTGTGCAGCTGGAATAGCAAAAGGGCCAATACCGGCAAACATATCACAAATGATATCCCCTGGTCGAAATTGAGAAACCAACCTTATGTGTTCATGCTCCAATCTAGAGTTCCAATAAACCAAACTGTAATCAAGCTTAAATGAGGCCCCATATTGCTTTACTTCTGTGACCATACTGTTTTCTCCAGCCAAAACTTCAAACTTTGGTACTCGGAACTCATTGGTAATGGTTCCAACTTTATTGACGACAGTTTTGATCCTGGGGTAATTTTTCTGCCATCATAAGTTAACAGTTTAACAGTCCGTTCTGCTCTATCTGAGCAAAAGAGTTAAAACAGACGTCTAAAAGTGACAGTAGACCAAATAATTCAAACAATTTAGAATCAGAGGATTACAGAAGTAAGAACATTTCAAAGTTTAAACAGTATCACATAAGTGCAAGAACTTAAAATAAGTTAGGTGTTGCACAAGATGTTTCTGAATAATGTACCAAAAACCATAAAACATGATGGCAGGATGTTATTGCGGAACAAAACAAAACACTAATTTTTAGGAAAAAGAAAGGGATTTACGAAAGTATGATCAAGAATCAGTAAAGTAATCCCTTGTGCAAATAGTTGAACAAGGAGGATGTATACAGCTTTTTATACCACAGAAATAATTGGTAGTTTTCTTAAAAGGTTGTCAAAAGAAAAATATGGACTAAGCCAAAAGAACTGGAAACTTACATCATAAATGACCTTGGCAATAACATCCTTGTATGGAAGTAATTCATCATGTATATTGAGATGGGCAATGTGACCTGCATGCATATGAAAAGAGAAAACATATCTTTATCACTACTAGGTTTCTCTTCTCAAAGTTAGCAATTATCATGTTTAACAGTTATCTTACAAGTGATTGATAAATCATATGGCATCTAATTAGAGATAAAGAACTTTAACATTGTCTTTTAATAACATTGATGGATTTGAGAGCAGGCCAATGAAAGATGGAAAAGAATATAACATAAATTAAATACTTAACTATTGTTTCAAAAGATGAAGGTACCTCAACTCCAGGAGGAAGAATCTGCTTCAGTATGTGATCTACAATGATTTCAACCCATGACAGAGTTTAGCTATTTGTCAATTTACAGACTAATATAAATATTCATGCTCAGTATCAGAATGAAGCGGCTTGATATGTTACTGAGGAGTGTCAGTCATAAATAACACAGTCCTAAAACTTTAACAAAACTTAAGCTTTCAGGTTCAGTGATTCTTTTGACATGATATCATAACTTTTACGTCTCAGATATCTTACATTCAGATAGTGCTACATTGTACTAAACTAAAAGAAAAATCAATCCAGTTTCAGCATAAGGTACAGCAGGTATGTGCTTTCTCCATACCCTCAGTCCAACAAGCTTTCATGTGAGAAGGCATATAATCCAATCCTAAGCTTCACTCAACATATTAGTGTTCATTGTATGCTTTCTTCATGATGCTTATGAAATGATGTTAGTCATATTGCAGAAAAGAATTTAGTTATAACTTCCATATGCTAGCATATGACAAGTGAAACCATAAGACAAGTAACACGTTGATCAGGGCATCCCTCTTGAAGTAATGTAAATTTGGCATGTGCCTAGTCAAGACAGGACTCATACTGGTGTACAGGGGCAATATCAAACAATTTCAGATTTCAGATAATAAAAATGGAACAGGAAAGGACTACAACATATATCTGCACTATTTGATATGCAAACTGGTCAATAATTGCATTTAAACATCAACTTTTGTTGAAGGGCAGATTTGTATTGGGGAAGCTTACTCTAAATTCAGCTTAACATAACTGAAACAATTTCTGTGCTATATTTTAGAATTGATAGGAATAGATTGCAACAGACCTGCACCCCAGTAAGAATATCCAAGAGTCAATGAATAAGGAACTACTTCAATTTTGCACAGCCTCTTCAGCTCATAAACCTTTTCCTCTGGTATATCAGTTAAATCTGTTGCCCATTAAGATACTTCAATCAAACAGAAAAAATTGCAGAAAATAAGGTGAGCAACTTGTTGGAAAGCAGCATCACAACTTTCAATGCATAATGTCATGAGCCAAACAATATACTTTAGACGGAGGTGACTAAAGAAACTAACCCACGGACTATGCACGTTCAATTTAGGAGCCTTATTTTTGCAGATATTTCTTACCAGCATTTTGGATTCTTTCAGACAATATCAGATAACGATTATTCTCACTTGTCGGATCTTCAGCAATAGGCTTCACACGAGCCTTATTGAGCAAGTAACTGCAAGTCCAAATATATGAGCCCAAAATCACATAACTAACATGGTAGCCAACTATAATAGATACTCAACAGAATAACGGTACCCATTCAGAATGGCAGTGGCAACTTTGCAGAGCTCACGGGGGATTCTAAGTGCCCATAAACTGAATATGACATCGAATTTACTTTCTTCCAGCATTTCACAGTGAGAGAGTTGGTTTTGAGTACTACCAAGAAGTCCACGGTCACACGAAGAGGCCTGCAATGTCACAAGCAGATATATATTAGTGGGAAAGCGATTGCATGCTGCCTATTGCAAGTTTTAAAAAGGATCAAGAAGAAGAAGATTGGAGCTTTTGTTGTACTTTTCTCTTTTTTCGGACATTCAAAAGTAATTTGGGTTTTACGTAATGGGGGGTAAGTTTTTCATTTTTCAAACATCATGCCACCTAGGACAAGATTTGAGCCAAAAATCACTTGTTCTTGAGGAAAGAGTGTCAACCATTAGGCTATTCCCTCAACCTAAAAGGTTGGAGCTTAATGTCTTAATGGTATTCCATTAGGACTCTAGAATATAATACTATTAGGCACAGACGTATTCATCTATAACAATCCAGAAACCAATAAAAGCATTCTATATAGTAGCAGAAAGTTCAGACATTGTTGATGAATTTGAGTACAAAAACAAAGTCTTATAAAGTGGGTATATGGCAGCAACCCAGAAATTGAAGTTAAATCCAGCAACGAATAAACTAACATCAGTTTAGAAGTACTACAACTGAGCATACAGAAGCAACAACCAATGACATCAAGGCTTAGAGCGGATTGAGATAAAAACAACTCGAACTGAGTGAACTGAAACAAAATCGTTGTTGAGGAATTTCATTCTTACAGTCTGATTCTAGAGAGTGACCGGCGGCATAAACGGACGAAGGCTGCTACAAGTAGAGACGCATCGAAGAGAAGAGCGGGAGACAGACAGCTGCCGGAAACAGCGACGCTTTTTAACCCAAATCAGGGAAGTTCGCAAATACACGAGAATATGATATTTAACAACCGCGTTTAGTTCTTAATTTTTTTTAACAAAATGGTTTTGACTTTTGACTTTTGAGTCGTCAGGTAACCCAAAATGGTCTCGGCTTCTGGAGTGATGATGGGTTTTGGGTTGTCGACATGGGTTTCAAAGGAATATTGTGCTGTTTTGATTGGTTTTGGGCTTATGGAGATTGTATTTTGTGTTGAGCTGAGGCTCTTGGCTGAAGAACGGATGAGCTTTTGGACTTTGAGGACACCCACTTGGAAAATTGTTCTGTCTGTGACTTTTTCTTTTCAATTGTTTGCTTACTTTCTGTGTTTAAAAGATCAATTCCAAAGGGTCATGTTGGCAATTGTTTCTGATATACTATTTGCTTAATTTTGAATTGGCATTTGGTGCAACTTTTTTGTCTGAATTGGCAGGTTTTTTCTTTGGGTTACAAAATTAGGGTTTTGTTCAATCCTGTAAACGCATCGAGATAGAATGATGCAAATGTAGCAGCAATAATTCGGGGAGATGATCGTAATGTAAAATCTGTTTTATTCATGCGATTTCCATTTATGATTTTATTTATTGATAGTTGATTAATGGGTGACATCTGTCAATATGTCAAGATGTTGCTTCTTTACTGAGATTTTCTGATTTATGAATCATTTTCCTTGTTATTGTCTATTAAAATTTGATTATTTTTATTTTTATTTTATTTTATTTTATTTTTATTTTTATTTTTATGATTATAATTATAATTATAATTATTTATTGATATATTTTTTAAATTTATGTTTATGTATTCAAAAATATTAATTAATTGATTAAATTAATTTAATTTTTTTCTATTTTTTTATTTATTTTATTTTAATTTATTAGTCAATTTTTATCCTATTATTTTGTCACTATTATCTTGTCACATATGCATGTGGATCTACTGGAAACAGCCTCTCTACAGTGTAGGGATAAGGCTGCGTACTATCAGGTCCCCCCAGACCCTATTTCATTGCGGGACTTCGGGGTATGATGATGATGATGATGAAATAGAAATTATTTTCAATGAAGAATATATAATAGAAAATTATTTGTTCTTAATTAAAATTCAGAAGAAAAAAAACAATTGTGGAAAGAAGAGGGAGTGGAGTGGTGGTGGAGGGGCATGGAGCTAAAAGGTCATGTATTCAATTTTTCTTACCTACGCTCTTTCGACTGAGCTTGTCGTATAGGATTTATAAAATGCAGAGTATCAAGTTAATGTAATCTACGAACTATTGTGTCAATTCGAAGATCTGCTTAATAGATATTTAAAAAATACTGGCTATGATTCTTCCATTTTATAAAAAAAAAAAAAAGTATTGCAAAAATTTTCACATAACCTTCTTCCAAAGGAGTACCAGGTACAGTTACGGAAAAACTTGTCATAAATTGCGTTTGGTCGTGCATGATGATAACACCAATGCTCATTCTGAAATCAACCTAAAAAATCAGAGTCCACATTGATATCAGTTGTATTGGACGGTCGTTGAAGACACGTATCATATTACGAAATTACAATTAGCTTCTTTATTATACAAAAAGAAACCAAAGGTTGAATGTAGTAATTCCCTTGAATGACGACTTGAATTTAGTAATACCTTTTATTGTCATACAACATGTGTGTTGTTTATATTTCATTGCTCATCAGTAAGTTACTTATATTATGAAAATATGCGTTTCTTGGAGTTGCTTTCCTCTGTAATGTGCTAAAAGGGTTGGGGCTTAAAAAGTTTGTGATTTATATGAAACTTTCAATGTCATTACTTTAAAAGTGGGGCTCCAAATCATGACGATATGAATATACAACTTGAAATCCAATTATCAAATTGTCTTCTCTGGATCTTTTACGCCTAATTCTGAGCTTGACTCACTCCTACGACTCAAACTTAAAGAGTTACGTGAACCTTGAAGATTAAGCTAAGGCAAAATGATGTCACACACATAGACATATACAGTTGGCTTAGAAATGTGCTAAGTTGATTGAATTTTGTACCACAAGAATGTAGATTCTTGATAAGCCCTAGTTCTTAGTCGGAACCAATTCTCTCAATTTTCATTGATCATCAAATATGTGTAAAAAAATGTATTCGTGTGTCTTTTAAAGCCACATACATTCATGGACCATAAAACAATTTTAAAAAAACTAAAGGGCTTGTTGGTGCTCCCTACTAAACCTAAAAGCTAACCCATAATGGTTAGCCTAAAGATAAGCTATTAAGCAATAAATAAAATAAACAATATTTAGCTTTATTTTATAGAGATTAGCCTATTACATATTGAAAAATTTAAAGAAACCAATTCCATGAAGCCTTATATGCACTAGTGACCATAAGGCCCAAATCATAATAAATACTCACTAAGTCCTATTGTGATTCACCATCTGTTCTAAACAGCTTTAAAACATCCAAATCAAACAATGTTAGGTTTAATGCAAGTGATAAAGCTATTGGAATTAGAATTACAATTCCTCGTAATCTAGTTTGTAGATTTGGCCCTAATGGAACACAATAAGCCTGCGAGTGCTTCATTCAACTTCTTTGCTTTATTTCGAGTCATTAGACCTCCATAGGCATACAAAGGATTAGAGCATAAGGTTGGTATAGCACCCCCCTTACTTCAGGATACGCATCGGGACGCCCGAAAGTCATTACGGTACATATCCTACGATAAGAGCGAGCTACGTTTGATCACTACACTCACTTCAAATGACATCGTATCATTTATCACTTCTAAAACATCAATAGAAAATTGCAATATTTTTAAAACTAACTTTTTCCTCATTTCATTTCTCACATCAAAAGTCTACATTGTGTCTTTCAACCTTTTCTTCCCCTACATTCACAAAACCTAGTACAAAAGTACTACATGAAAGAGAAAAATATATCAAATCTATCTAAGCCATCCAAAAATCCCAGCTGACCAACCTTTGAGCCATGACTTCTCTTGTTAAAACACAATCCACACAGCAGTGGAGCCTCTCAGTAATTAGGGTCGTCTCTCGGTCCTGAAAAGACAACGTTGCAATTTTGGTGAGTTTTGCGAACTCAATGAGGTAACCATCA
>JANVCQ010000008.1:34197345-34244049 GCA_025531925.1 Erythroxylum plowmanianum
ATTATAAGCAAACAATAATTGAGAGAAACTGTCTAGGTTACTCACAAGTTTCTCCCGAAGCTAATGCCTGGAAGATCCAGCAACGTCTGGAGGCTGATGTTCTAGTTGCTCCTATGTAACAAATAATATTCACAATATCACAATTTCTTCAATCATAAGTATCCAATGATGCACGTGTATGAAATAACTTACGTACAATGTATGTTCATGACAATCTCGAGTATTGTTCCCTTATTCCGATCACATTATTAGTCCTATATCTGAAACTCATCTAAGTATGATTCATGCTTAGTTTTATGCCTCACTAAAACCATCGAAATCACAATTTATTACTCATTTGGAATACTATAGATCCAGACATAATAGAAACACTAAAGTATGTTCAATGGAATAACCCCAGTTCATATAATGTAAGGGCGCACTCACCGTACCCGTTCCACGTTTCTCTCTCAATCTTTTTTAATTCATTTCAGCTAGCTATGATTTTTGGGTGGAGGTGTAGGGTAATGTCTTACGAGTCCAATGGTTTAAGAAGCAATTCATTTGGACTCCTATAGAAGAAATTATGGCCAGGCAAAGAAAGACAGAAGAAGCAAAAACCCAGAAGAAGCAAAATACAGAAGGAAGAAAACTCAGAAAAAGCGAAACTCAGAAGGAACCAAAACACAGAAAGAATAAAACACATAAGGAAGAAAACTCAGAAGAAGTGAAACTCAGAAGGAACCAAAATACATAAGGAATAAAACACAGAAGAGAGAAAACTTAGAAGAAGCGAAACTCAGAAGGAACCAAAACACAGAAGGAAGAAAACTCAGAAGAAATGAAACTCAGAAGGAATCAAAACACAGAAGGAATAAAACACAAAAGGAAGAAAACTCAGAAAAAGCAAAACTCAGAAGGAACTAAAACACAAAATGAATAAAACATAGAAGGAAGAAAACTTAGAAGAAGTGAAACTTAAAAGGAACCAAAACACAGAAGGAGTTCATGAACAGTAACACAGAAGAAATTCATGAATAGTAACACAGAAGGAGTTCATGAATAGTAACACAGAAGGAACAAAACTCAGACGATACAAAACACAAAAGAAGATGACGTCATCAGAGAAGAAGCAAAACTAAGAAGAAGTAAAAAAAAGACAGAAGAAGTAAATTTCACTTTTGAACATCTTCCCTTATAAAGACCCTGACTTTCAAATCAGATGTCCATAGTTTTCATACTATATATTGTTGGGAAGATGAAAAGGAAGATTTATAACTTTCATAAAGATCATTTTAACAAATCTATCTAGATTGGTACAAAAGTTTCATAGAAGCTTCATATCAAGTTATTTCTATTTTAACTCCAACTTCACTTTACACCACCAAAACATTAAAAATCTTCCAAAAATTAATTTTACACTATAACCAAATTTATTTCCTCCCAACCACCCAATATTTATGAATATACACTTAAATGTCACTTTCCATGCAGATGACAGTAACTCCTTAACTTTTTTTCATAAATCACTAACTCTAGAAGATTTATTTACTACTTACCTGTTGAAAACTTCAAAATCTTCAAGCCCTAAACTTCATGCAATTTACGTACTTCACTGAAGATAATGACCAGTTTCTAGTTTTTCTTAGGGTAAAAGGCACGAATAGCAAGGTGGGTTTGGTGTAGGAAGGAAAAATAGAGAAATCGCTTAGAAGGTGTTAGAGGAAAACTCTGCGGACGAGAAGAACATTTGGAGATGATCCCGATGAAGAATGAACTTAGACATATAACTTAACCTTTCAACTTTTAGAAAACAGTGACCGACTTCTAGCAAAGTACTAAGCCTAAGTGACTTTGTCACTTCCCTCACATCTAAGCTCTAACTTAATTTCTTTTGAAACTAACTCCCTTAACTCTCATCTTTACAATCCAACTATCTTCCATTCTTCATTTGATGTCTTTTTCCTATTTTCTATACTCTTCCAAAATCTATGCCTACATTTACCAAAATTTACAAATATAATACTCTTACTGTCCAATCGAATTTTTAGCATAGATAAATTCAAAATTATCAAAATAGTCAAAAATCACAACTCAATCTAATTATACCCAAAATTATTCATGAATTCATGCACAATTATTTTCAAGTGCAACAACTTCACTATTTACATATATGTATATGTCACATTATGCATGAGCATGCACAAGCATTTCTAAACTCTCATTGTTCACTCATATTTATAATTCTAACCTTTCCATAGGTAATGGGATGTTACAATTTAGGCTAAATTAGTCAAAGTTACTTCTGGAACTCTATATCTTATCTTTCTAGCTTTTCAACAGTATAAAGTATGAAATTTTTAGACATTAGAGTCGAAAATTATGATCCTTATAATTCGAGATGCTCAGGAGTATAGTTTGTATCGTCTGATGACGTCATATCATCCGATGAGGGCGCCAGACTTATCATCTGGTGAGGACGTATTGTCTAGTGAGGATGCTTCGTTTGATGAAGAAGCTTCATCTGGTGAAGACGTATCGTCTGGTGATGATGTGTCGTCTTGTGAGAGCGCTTTGTCTGGTGAGGACGTATCATCTGGTAAGGTCTGGTAAGGACGTATCGTCCAGTGAGGTCGTTCATATGGTGAGGATGTATCGTTTAGTGAGGATGCTTCATCTAGTGAGAACATATTTTCTGATGAGGACACTTCGTCTGGTAAGGGCGTATCGTCTGATGATGTCATATCATCTGGTGATGACGTCATATCGTCTAGTGCACTGTTCATCTGACCTTATCATCTAGTCCAAATTTGGCCCTCTAGACGATAGAATCTGTCTTCAAGGTCTACATAAAAGTTGTAGATCTTAAAGTCATCTTCAAAACAATCCAAAGAACACCCCAATATGATGTCCCTAGAGAAAATTATGCCAATTGCTCCGAGATAGATACAACATGATTGAGGACATCAACATGGTTAATTCTTTTGGCCATAACTGCAAAACCCGACCTCCAAATTAAGTAATTCTTAAAGCGATAGATTCCTGACACATTTTCCTATCTCGATAAAAATTTGTAGCTTCTAACGTCTATTTGAAAGAGATTGATGGAAGGAAAAGGAGGGATCGGTTGGAGGGGCATAACTAGGTTATGAACACACTTTGGATTTTTTTTAAACATATGTTGAGCTATAGAGCTCCAAATGAGATGATTCTTGTTTCAAAATAAACAAGAGGTAGAAAGCTACAATTGTTTTGAAGAAGTCAAACTGTGATTTGGTGTTTAATTGGTGTGGGCACATCACCCTCATAGGGCGATGGCTAATAAGGAGTCATTGAAATAACTTTACAAGGAAGCCCGCTCACACTTTATGACTTCAGATTGTTAGGCTTCGAAAACTACAAGGTATTGGGCTCACATCTCACGACTCCAATGTTAGGCTCCAGAAGTGGGGTCCAACAAAGGATGAACTAGCATAAAATTGCGGCGTCTATTCTCTAACTCTTATCTTTTAATTTTCTTATTGTTAGAAGAGTAGATAATAATTATTGCGATTGCATTACTTATCGACTTTAGTTAAGTGTTTTTCTGATCATCTGAATCTTGTAAAGAAATTCAAGAATTTCCTAAAGATTAATATATGAGAAAAATTTACACAATTCGACTCCCCTTCTTGTGTATTTTACATATTACGTGATTTCTATATTAACAAGTGATTTACTTCAAATAATCCCAACCTAACATTTCGACATTCAACTGCAAACTCAAGATAGGTGTCATTGAAATGTTTCCATGCCAGTGCATCTGATGGATGACTCATTACTCCATCTTCCTATTCGTGTTCAGCATATCATCTCATGTGAGATACAGTAACAACAGAAGCATAATGTCTTGGAGTTAGTGGGAAATAATATATCAACTTCCATGGTACTAATTTCTGTTTCATTGAATGCTTTCTAGGCTTAAACCTAGATTGACCACAAATTTGCACTCTTTTAAGTCCACATCATCTCCCCAATATAACATACATTCTAATTTGCAACAATCAATATTTTCAATAGGTAAATCAAGACCCCTAATAAGTTTTTTCATATTGTAAAAACTATCAACCATTGTATAATCAGCAGGCAATCATTCATTATATCATTCAAGAATTTTATCAAAATTACAGTTTGAAATATGCCTTTTAGACTTTATGTTCAATATTGGAGAAATTGAAGACAATTGGGTCATGGTCTCACAATTTGGCCACAATTCTTGGTCAGTTGATTGTAGTAAGTCGAAAAACTATTTTGCTTGTGGGTTAGGTTCTTCTTCAAGATTTTCCCTATTTTCCTCAAAGGTATAACTGGCCTATCATAAACCATTTGCATATACGGATTTTTATTTCTATCCACATAATTTGTTCTGAATCCAAACCCCCCTTCATACTCATTTCAGTTGACAGACGATTCTATTTGATTACCCCTTAAGGTACTACAAATGTTGGGTTCCCCATATCATGTCCACTCAAAATAATTGGGGACAAACCCTTTTCTCAAAAAATGCCCATTAACTTCATCAATAAGGAAACATTTGTTTTTGCACTTTTTACACGGACATCTGATCTTTGACCCATCCATATATACAGGTTTAGAATATGCATAATTAATAAAAGCTTTAACTATGGCAACAAATTCAAGATTAATGTAACCATCAGGTGTTAATCATCTATACATCCAAGATCTATAAACATAACTCATTTATGCAAAACTATTAATTTAAAACAGTGATTCCATAGTTAGTATCATTCATGTTCGCCAAATTTTACAAAACATCTAAGATAAGTCTTGTGAATCAAGACAACAAGTTCTCATTATGACTCCTAGGCTCCTTGTATATTTTACCATTAAGCCTCACAGGAGCTCCATCACGGGTTATAGGTTAAGGTTTATGGGTTCAAATCTAAAATATTTGTAATCTTAGGATCGAACATATATATTTGTAATCATATATATTACATAATAAGTTTGATATTTAACCTATATTAAATATGTACTAGTGCCAAATATAATAAGTATTCATAAAAATATGAACACTTATTTTAATAAATTTTTTTAACAATTATAATTTTAAAAAGATGCATGTAAAAATTTACATATGAAAAATAAAGAGAAGCTAATAAATTTAGAGAGCATCAATAAAATAACAGATTGATATAATTAAGGTAATTTGGAACAATAATATAAGTCAAATTTATCATATATTAATTCATTGATAAACCAAAGTTCATACCATAAACAAGTTTTAGTTCGTCCAAGACAAACATTAGCCATGTAATACGTTCAGATGGGAAGTTCAAACCGCAAATAAAGACCTAAATTAAACCAAGTTCAAAAAAAGTTATTAAAAAATTCACTTACCTCAACCAACACATAGAAGGTTCTTCTTGAATGTACGTGAAATAAGAGGATGGCATAGCTAGAATGACAATAAAGTAGATGCATATAAATTTAGATGAAGCAATTTCACTTAGACAAAAATAAAGGAGAATAATATGATATTTAAGATACATAAACCTTTTCAACTTTTGACATCAAACGTTTGTCATATTAAAGTTAACAAGCAGAACTCACGTCTTCACCGTAGTATGGTAATTTTATTAATGAGCAACCACAGGTAAGCATAGTATAGAAGAAAATAAAAGTTTTACTAGAAATTAAAAACACTAAATAAAAGTATGAAGCAGCTATGAAATAAAAATAGAGAATAATGCAAACAATATATATAATGAGTGATTGCTAGTATAAATATTGAGTTTAATGTGCTAAAAAGAAATACAAAACATAAGATGCATGTATGTTTATGTACCAAACTAATAACCTCAATGCATATGCAATAGAAAAGTTAAAGAGATGTCAAAAGTTGTTCAAAATATAGAAAAAGTTTAAGATAACCAATGAAATTTAAATTTAAAACAAACAAGGTAACAAATGGTTATATTGTTTCTTGGAAATAAAAGGATATGGATTTTGAAAAAGTGTAATAATTTTGAATTTATAATTAATGTCACTTGAATTAAATTTATAAGTAATTTTCTTAAAATACATAATTTACGAAATATTTCATGCACAAGAAAATTTATCTGGTATGTATATGAAAAATAATAACAATGCATTCCATTAATGTATAAAAATAAATTAAGTAATTATATCGTTATTCATGCTTATTTATCTCTAATTTGCAACTTGTTTCCAAGTTATTCTAGTTAAATTCTAATACTAATTAATTCTAGTTAAAATTTAATCCTTGTATAGTATTGTTAGGCTTCTAATTCTACCCATTTTTGGTGTAGGATAAAAGCCAATATAAGAATAATATAATTTATGTGGTATATAATAATAATAATTTTAAATATACACAAGTTTTAAAATTTTTTAAATACAAAGATTTTGATTTTGAATTCTTCAAAAAATTTTAAAAATTGAAATCTCTCAAATACTATTCATAATAAAAAGAAAATGCTACTAATTGTGTGATTAATTTCAACCAAAATTAGATACTTTTTTGTATTATGTACCAATATCATTGGTTGGGAGATGTTAAATACTATTGATTAAATAATTCAATTTTATATATTGAATCTTAAGATATTAAAGCGAAGTTATAGCTAAACAACTTAAGTTTGCATGTTACTAAATACTGTGTGATATTAGCCGTTCATTTACTAAAATGGGAATTATCTAGTAATAGCATTTTAAGAATGGTTCATGCCATTTGTTTTATTTTTTATATTGGTGCAATTTATAAATATGCATGGAATAAATAACTGCATAACTATAAATTATTTGAAAAATTAATAATTTAAAATAAAGTTACTATTTTGATTTAAATAATATTTGTGAACTTATGTATATCTTTATTTTTAATCAATTGACAAATTTTATTTTTGCACACACTTAATAAGATAGTAAATTTGGAAAATGCCATATGGATTAAACTTTAAAATCAGTGAATTATATGCGAATTTTATGATTGATATAAAATTCAATTTAAATTTGATATTTAAAGTAACAATTTAGTTTAATTGTTACTCTAGATTATAAAACTTTATTATTTTAGGAACGTGATTTTTTTTGTTGTCAACTATTTTCTATTACAATGATCATCCCTATTTGAATCCAAATAACTTTACTATGCCATCTTCTTACTAAGTTTAATGACTACATGATATATTAAGAAAACAATTGTTGGGAGTGGACTAAAAAAATCAAAATTAAGCTAAGAACATTTACATATACAAGTTGAATCACTTCATAAATGAGGTCAAATCACTTCACAAGTAAGAATAAAATCATCAAATAAGGCTAAACACTATAAGAAGTAATTTGATACATTATTCTTAATCATCAAATAAGGTTAAATCATCAAATAGGCTCACCCATTAACTCATTCTCTGATACAAATCAACTTTATATTCACACATTAACAAATTTTTCAATCAAGAGGCATTTTTTCAAACACCTATATGCATCAACAAATTATCCCAACTTCACAAGCAAATTTTTTTCCTGAACCTTATAACACTAACACAAGTGTCTTAAATGTTCTTATCCATTCATAAATTACTCAAATATACAAAACAAAATACACACAAAAAAAAAAACTCAAATCAAACCACGGTGAAACACTATATCTCCACGAGTTCGCAAATGGTGGGAGAAGAAATCCAGCTTCTGACGCACCACCAAACTCCTACCAATGCTGACGACAACGCACAATAGCTTCACCTGCAACCAAACGACGACTTATTAGTTTGGAGAGTTAGCGACGGAATTTTCCATCCCTACCATTCTGTTTGAAAAGTCCAAAACTTAACCTTTCCGCCACAAATTTTCGCCTTAATTGCCTATGGCATTTTTCCATTGCTAAATTATATTTTCCCTCAACTTTTCCGATGGACAACAAAACCATCACATATTCTTTATTTTCTTGTAGTAATTTACCGATGCATATCTTTACCGTCAAAAAATTCTATCGCAAATTGATTTCCCTCTCTATTTAGTGACCGATCTTTTCTCCACCGCTAAACGAATTTTTTTCCCGTCAATATTGCTGACACAAATTCTATTTCCGTTGCTAATTTGCAAGGGTTTAAATTCCGTCGGCATTTTTCCGTCGTTAATTCCAATCTTTTTTGGTTGTGTTTATAACAATCCTAAAACAAGAAATACATATGGTTTCGCACACAAGAATCTTATTAATCGAGCTTTGAAAGCATGATACTTCTACAGAGATGTCTGTTTATGCCTGAAAATCATGCACTGTGTTATTTGGTTTTAAAACTTGAATAAATGAATATACAACGTAAAGACCACATCAAATTAAGAAATCATATGTTGCAAGGACCACACCAAATTAAAAATGCTTATCACATTTCAAGACAGACAGACAAAGATTAACACACGAAAGCTTACCTATCATAATGTATTGTCTCCATGTTGAAGACAATGAAGAGATGATAGTAGAGATGGTGGCGAACGAATTCTCAATTGATTGAAATGGCTAACAATTTCAAAAGATCGTTTGATTAAGGTTCATAAAGGCAATTTTACAAACTAATATTTCATTGGTTTCATATCACATGGAATGGAAAACATTAAATTGAAAATTTTGTAGTAATTAAAATTTTTATTAAAATTAGGTTAATTAAGATTAAATTATATTATTTTGTTAAATTATGTTTACTAGTTTTAGTTAGGATTTATTAAATAAAATTAGCTTAATTTTAATTTATATTCAATTAAAATATGTGCATTTTGCTGAATTATCTGACTTTCATGTGGCATAGTGAAAAATAATAAATTGAAAGTGATATAATGTTTAAAGTCGTTAAAATTTTCCAAAATATTAAGATATGAACAATATTTTATGAAAAATTAGAACAAAAATGTACCTTTTTGCTATTTTAATTATTGGTATATTATCCCAATTCTCTTAACAATAAAACCTGACCAAATTAGATTATATTTTATGGGGATAAGATTTTCTGGTACCCATGATCCTGTACCAGATCGTATGAAACTGAATTTGATATTGGGCACACTGGATTTAATCCGAATTTTATGCCAGCAAGATTCTACAGGTACGCGTCATGGGATACAGAGCAAACTCATGTTTACGTCCAGTCGTCAATTTCGCGTAAGTGACATGGACGTCGATTTCTACGTTCTGCCTAATGATGTTTAGCCTAAGTAAGAAGAAACTAAAATGGGATATGATTGTACCGGAATTCTAATTTCTCCGATTTGAGTATGATTCTCTGTTTTTTGTAATTTTCTTCAATAATCATATACAAGAGTAAGGAGACATCATCCTCAGTTTAGATCAGTACTCACCGAGGACTTGTGAGGGAACTAACAAAAAGTTTAAGGAACCGAATTCCTTTCGCCAGCCCTATGTACAGTACTCCACCGGCAGTCCCGGAGAGGTATTTCCCACTCCAAGCCCAAGATGACGAATCACTTCCTCAGCCACCCAGTCTTCCACCAAATGACCAAGCAACTTGGAGAATTCCGGGATAAGCGTAGTTTTTCTGCAACCCAAACCACAGCAAGAGTGTTTCTGAGGAGAATTCAGTCACGAACAGCGTGGTCGTGCCAACACAAAAGCATGGAGATGCAACGTCCGAGGATGTAGCAACGAGTCTTGTGTTGCTTCACCACAAGCAAACACTTACTGGGAAGCCCATTTTTGCTGTGAGTTTTCCTCAAGTAAGGTATTGACATGGCGTTCGGTAATTGAGTTTGTTGATGCATACTTGTGTATACAACTACAAGTATATATATAGATGGATAGATGGGATATGGATATGGAGTCGACAAAGCAAGTAAGTTTGGACTTGGCATGCTCCCTCCCTATCTCTGGAATCTATCGTAGGATATGTCGACGGAAACTCTTAAGCGATAATATTACATTACTGCCCTTCATCGCAATTGCTGACTGGTGTGAAACATTTTTTTTTATTATAAACCGATTTACAATAAAAAGTAACGATTAAAAATATATTTCCATTTTTTTAGTTTAATTTTTAATTAATTAATTAATTTTTATTTAACAATATCTTTTTTAATTAAACTTTCCTTTTTAAAATAATCTCTTCTCTAATTTTATTTTTAGACTTCTTGTCTGACCTTCGTTCTGATTTTTAAAACATTCCAAAAAATGAGTCTAATAATCAGTCAGATAAACCTTCTTAATGAGATGAGAATACATTTTATTGTTTGAATGAAACATGAATATGTTTTGTAGATGAACATGTTCATATTAAAATATATAGTACAAGGATTTGTCACAGTTCTTAATTTAAGCGGAGATTTTCGGATAAAAGAGTAATGAAAAGAAACGTAACAGAAAAACAAAAGTATAGTCAAAAACGGCGTGAGCGAAGTGAAAAGGAAGGAGAGGAGAAGGCGTGTAGGGAAGCTCATGCTAAAAGAATGGGCCATTTTCCCCCATGTTTTCATTTTAATAATTCATCCTCTTGTCTCGATTTTCCTTTTGCCGACGTTTCTTTTTTTTTTTTTCCTTACGTGGACAGCAGTTTTCGACTTTTCCACTGCGTTATCTTTCCTTTTATTCATAATTATTAACAAATAACATACGACTGCACAGACAAGCTGACGTTCATTCATCTTTATCCGCCATCCAGAAGCCTTCAAGTGGTAGGGTAGTATTTGTCCAAGAGCTTCTCCGAGTATTCTCCAAATGTGAGGCAATGGTTGGCTAGCTTAAGCTGAAAACGAAAACAACTATATGAATGAAACTTGATGCTTGTTATAATTTAATAATAATAAAGAGTATTACAAACGCATCATAACATGCAATCAAGCATTCACTGACTATGTATCCTACTAAGCACCAAATTTCAGAACGAAGCTATTTTTAATCATTAATTGAGTACCGATTACTTTGTCCTGCTCCATCATTGGGACCTCTATAAACATTCCAGAAGGACAAACTTTTCAAAGGATTAAACAAAACCAACCCCCTAAAAACTCTATAAAATTTTGCCCAGAAGTATACGCTTTCATGTTTGGTCCCTTAAAAAGATCGGGTTTGTAATCAAATTCAAGGCTTTAGAACACACGTACCTCCTTATGTATATGCATTTCCTCTGGAAAGTAGAGCTTTTCATCCCTACAAGACATACATAACTTGGTCAGAGAATGAAATCATCATCATCATCATCACCTGAGAATGAAATCCTAAACAAAAAATCAGTAGAACTAAGGTTCAAATCAAATTGCCTTCTTTCTGTTGGATGAAAAAATGCAGCGAGTTAATCAATTCATTGGAAAGCATCTTGATATTAATACGTGACTGCTGAAGCTACAGATTTCCCTAGACAGTAAAGAATTTCAACTGCCAAGTGCAGTTCACACTCAAAATCAATGCTGAAAGCACAAAGACCCAGAGGTTCACGTTCTCACTCATCTTTTGTAAACTAACTTACCAATCAGGTTGCATGAACAATGCAAAAGTTGACCGGTCAACAGTAGAAGCATTTTCTCCTGAAGGTGCCTAAAATACAAATATTAGGTAAACATTAAATACGGCTACAGAAAAGTCAAGTGAGAATGAAATCTTTTGGAACACTCAGAAATTTAGAATTAGGATTATTGGTTACAATTCAATTATTATGAATCATTTTGCTCAAAATTCTAGTTCATACGACCTAACAAAATAGATATTGTTCAAACTTCCATTTTCATTTACAAATGTTTGAAATGTAAAAAAAAAAGATACGAATGTAGGAGGGAGAGATAGAACATTGTTTAAGTGATTTGGTTATGAAAGCTTATGTCCACGGACATAACAATCAATACACTACATATTTCTTATAAATATTACGTGTTTGTCACAGAATATAGGAAGTTGGTTTATAAGGATAATTATGTACATATTGATATCTCTTTCTTTATAGAATAAGATCAATATTTTTACAAATAGTTTTGTGTCTAACAAATTAAGCATGATTACAATGAATCTCCAAATATTCTAACACTCCCTTTAAAAAAACAAACTAATAACATAAAAGAAAACCAACTACGTTGGAAGAGATTCATCGACCCAATACCATAAAACTCTTCTCACTTTCATCTAACCAACAACAAAAAACTCTGCTTCCATAAAAGGAGAATTCATCAAATTAATAACTCTTCTAAATTAGCCAGGTCTTGAACTACCAAAGGTCCAAACAAAGATATATGTGACACACAAAAACACAACTAGACTGATAAGATTTAATCCGGTACCATGTTGAAGTATGAAAATAAAGGAAAGAATGTAGAAGGGAAGATGGAAGCCACATTTATAGGATTCAACCATAAAGTCCTACATCCACAAATGTAACATACAAAATGATACATTTTTTCTCTCATTTTGTGTATGTCTATTGCATAGTACCAAAAGCCTTACTGATAAGGAGGAATGATGTATAGATAAAAGTAATAATATCTCTTGACTGACAAAATAATATCTTATTCTACAATTAATTCTAACAATATTGGGTAGTTCTGCTTCCATTAACTCAAGATCTTATTGTCACTTAAGAAACTAGCACTACACATTCAGAACACTGAAATAGAAAGTACACACTTATAGAGTAGTGAATACAAACTTTATTAGGACTCCTACTTAAATTATGAAAAAGACTAAAACATAAGCAAAAAGACTTAAATAACCTTAAAGAAAATACTTGAGAAGTCCAAAGGATTGAACTTTTTTACACCTAGTCTATCTTATAAATTCATCTAATACATGCTCGGCAACAAATACATAGTAAAGATCAAATATTAAGAACTGCCATGAAACAACCACACAAAGCAAACAGATGAACACTTGAATATTTCAATGGTTTCTCAAGAAACAGGAAATATGTGAAGCCAACAATATAAAAAACTGTATAAAGTACCCGGACACAATGCGGCGTTGCACAAAGATAACCTCTCGACAGTACTTCAGTGGTTTCACCAACTTGGTATGCTATCTCATCGCTTCCAAAGACAACCTGATGTGCAAGAAAAATATGTTTCTATAAGAAGCTCACAGCATCGAGAATGCATTTAGAATAGGATTCGCACAAATGACTGAAGTATGCATCTTTATTATAAACAAGCACTTTATCATATAACTAGTATCACTCATATAATTCTTTTACACTGATTGATGTTTCCAGAGCCAATAAGGATTAAGAACAAGGCTACAAAATTTACTTTCATGGTAGGAAAAGTAAAACAAAATATGCCTGTTCAGTAAGTGTCACTGCATCTCACTCCTGTTAATTCGGAATTCCCAGTAAAAAATATAAGAAATCTGATTTCCTTTTTTCTTTAACTCCTTTAAAGTTTTATCCCCTTAAATACTTCTTCATGTAAAAAGCAGTTGACCCACAAGGTAAAGCAAAAAGACAATAATCACTAAACCTATATTTATATTATCAGCTTATAGAAAGTCAAATTTTCATCATAATCTTGCTTGGATAGAAACTACCCCTCCACATCTTCCTTATTCTAGGTTTTGATGCAAGAAGACGATTTTTTGAAAAAGAGAGATAGAACTCCAACAACGTAGTAAACACAATGATAGCCATTCCAATAGGCCTAACTTATTGGACAAAATCTCATCCATATTCCACATAAACCTTCAATTAAAGAAATTTAACCCTGCTGTTCACAGGAAGGTATCTTATGATGTTGCAACCAAAAGGGTTGCTCTGCAACATGTTACAGAATTTTAAACAAGAACTTGTCAGAATCTCAGCTTTTTTGCCAAACGTTCAACAATAAATTCCACATTTTGGCACATTAGTAGGTGTCTAAAGATCAATCAACATTTTATCCTGAAATCTATAGGAAGAAATTTTAGTTCAGTCCACGAAATATGCATAGAAGTAAAAAGTGTGAAATATCATATGATATACATCACCAACATCCAACACAACCATGCTTTGGAGAGAACATTTTATAACTGTTTGTATTGTAAGACAAAATTTGCACGAATAAGTATCAACGACAAGATAGTATACTTTTACAATTTGATCAGTTCGAGTTTTAATATAAAGCCCGGCAGCACTATCAGGGGAAGGTATTTCTACACCATCTCTTTTAAACATGGCACAGGTGAGACCTACATATTGAATTAAAACAGGAATAAGACATAAAATTAAAAAAAGACAATTACAATTTAGTAAACACATAGTTCTACCTCTGAGCTTGTATCACTGAAATTCAAATTCTAGTAAATGCACATATAATTATTAACAGAGGTTATCACGAGTACCAGGTGGAGTGGTAACTTGCTATGTTGCTAGACTCTTAACATGAATAAGTTCCTGGGACCATGTACCAATTAACACTAGAATTGTGTGGTTGATCTACAAATAATCACCTGTCAATGAACCATGATCTGTGTGCCATCCGCACCAAGATGACATAGAGTCACCAACTACGGCAGTATCACTGGAAGGCAAAATTAGGCTTTTAACACGGAAAGAATAGCTTAGAAATTATAAGTGTGACGACAACAAGGAGAAATAGCCTACATTTGTTCTGATGGAAAATAATAAAGCAGTCTGCCTTTATGACACCGAGACCGAAGAAGTATCTGTTCAAGGCCTTCATTTTCATTCACTTCCATTCCATTTGATACTGATCAAGACAACTATTTAAATAGATACTGAAGGTCATAATATTTGTATGTCTAAAAACGTGCAAAAGATTTAAGAGCACGGAACTTCATAGGCTATGTATTTACCACAACAGAAAACAAAGAAGTGTAAAGTAAATATGTAACATCCATATGATCACTTCATGAGGACTCGGTAAAGTATAAAGCAGGTTGTTTTGCACTCAGCTCAGAATGAACCTTGTTATTCTGATGTCATATGCTGACACTGCATGTGGACATTTAGACTAATACACTTCAAATAAACATAACATCCATTCATGCCCAAAGGTGTTGAGACCAAGCATTTACAGTCCTAATAAGCTAATACACAGATTATCTATCACAGAGGAAATTCTGGACGAACTATTCAAATAACTCCTTTCAAATACCATAAAACTTTCACTAATGACTTGCATGTATGCACCTGAGCATGTTATTTTTATGTATATCAAGAGTCTATATATATAAAGTAACAAGAGCGAAAGAAGAGAAAGCAATCTGCAGGAACTAGATGTATTATAATGGCCATAAACTCCAACCCCAAGTACGTTAAGGTGACCACAGACACTTTATTTTGGTGGATTTTTTCCGTTAAAAATAAAAGCCTGAAAGAGGCTATAAATCTAAAAATTAAAAGTTCGCATGCATGAGAAAGGTTGAACATTTAGTCTTGTAGAATTTACCGTATCGATCACAGTGATAAGCTAACATCAGTCCAACATCAAGGATCAGCTTTCCAAGTGCTTTGAAAGCTACAAACCAACAATTTTTTGCTTAGAAATTTCACAGCAGAAAAAATTGTAGTATGAAAGGAAGGTGGACAACCTAATTAAATTTATATCACATAAACTGCGAAATATTTCAACAGAAATCCATTACCAAAATACTACAGAATGGAAACAAAATATGCCATCTAAAATTCAGTAAGTATTCTCTATAATTGACATTTAAATATTATGCCATATGCAAACTGAACATGAATTTTACTAGGATGATTGCCTATTTCCCAGCAGTACATACCTGAGCATGAAACATGTTCCTACATGATCCGATTAATTCGATCAAGTATTCACCATCTATTTTTATTGTTCAACTCTTTGAAAATATGAAAAAAAAACCAAAAGCTCTACCCCCCATCTCTATTGATCCGAGGGATGGAAGGGTAGAGGCCTTTGGTGTCCCCTCCAATCAAGAATTGGGAACATACAATCATTAACCAATAGAATATGCCTTTATCTTATGTCTTTCTTGAGTATGATATTCTAGTGTCCTAGGCATAGAAAAACCATATCAATCAATCTCGAGTTTGGTGCTTAAACTCTGCTACAGTAAAGATACTGTAGAAATCCTCCAGAAAACAACTCCACACCAGGATAATAAAAAGTTTAACACCGTTCACTCTTGTTACTCTTTCAACATTGAAAAAAAAAGAAGAAAAGGTTGTCTAATTCCAAACCCAAATTATAAATCTCTTCTCTCCCACATAACACCTTGGAACACACCGTTCTTATATAGGAGAGATGCCTTTGCATCTTCTTAACTAGAAATGGCTGGGAAGAGGAGCTGCCATATAGGTTCTATTGATTTGATATGCAAGATAGCTAGTTTAAATTTAAGTAGAACAGAATCAGCATACCATGATTCAATGGGGAGCTGCATTATGTTAGGTCAATAGACTCGTAGCTAAAGACAGGATATATTTTACTTAGACTTCATATGGTGGCTGCAGCATGGCGCTAACTTAAATCTTGAAGGATAGTTGGTTAAGTCCATAGCATCAGTCATTTAATAACTAATATAAGACTGCACTTCAACAACTTATTGAATGCTTTAGGATGTCGAAATTTCAAGCTGTGTCACAATAAGTAAAACATATTTAAGTTCACGTATTCTTCTAAGAGATAGCTGAAACCCTAGTACTTGAGATGCAGCCTATACATACAAATTGTTGATCTTCAAAACATACCAAATTCCAATTCTGGCAAAGCATTCTCTGGCCATATATTTGACCCACAATATGATGGATACCTACAACACAGATTATAAATGAGTATGCTTAATTATGAACTCCGCCCAAACTTTGAAGGAAAGTCACTAGAGTATAGGAAGCTCATGTATAAAAATGCATTAAACAAGTGAGAAATCAAGAAATGCACTTGGGAAACAAAATTTTCACTTTCAACTTTTAATCTTTTGTTTCTCTAACTTCTCAATCAGAAGGCACTTCAGTAGGCCTTTATGTAATGATCAAATAATTCAATATGAAGTTTGGAATGAGTTAACAGCATCGTGTATTTTGAGAACCATTTGTGTGATTAACATGCACCAACCTTTCAGCACTAGAAAAAATGCTAACACAGAAGGATGGGAAAAGAGAGAAGATATGCAATAGGAGAAGAATGTCATCTTATTTTATATATCTCATCAATGGTCCAACTTTAATGATCTACAGTACCTAAAGCAATGACTCAGACATGTATATATATATATTGAAAATAAATATCATTTCCAACATTTACCGTTTTATCAAGTATGTATCTGTAGTCGGAACATCAAATATTGGATTTGCATAGAAGGAGCCCTTCCACATATCTGCAAAGAACAAAAGGAACAAAAAGGATGAAAAGTATGACTTACATAATTTAATCAAGAAACAATCATATTATTTTCAAATTATCATCAAATGTACAAAATAACTATTGCTATCAACAAAAGAAAGAAAGATAACATTGCCGCACTGCTTAGAGAATAGGAAGCGAGTGTTTCCCAGCATAACTGTTCTAATCATGAAGCTTGAAATGGTCTAAATTTTGATTTTTAGTAACATACTTCACCACACGATAACTATCTTTAAGCATTGATACCGAATAGAATCAAGAAGAGAAACGAGAAATCCTCCACACACACAAAAGGTAACATGCATGCATGTACCACTTCAAAACACCAAAGTTGAAAGAATTTCCACTATGATGTCATGTATGTCAAGTAATTGAATGTACATCAGTTTTCAAAGAGTAGGGACCAGAGTTATCCTCTGAAGTCCCAAGGGATGTAAAAATAATATTTTGAAAACAAGAATGAGGTATAAAAACTAGTTGGGAAATGGAGCTGAACCCTGGTTAAATCAAGTTCTGTTTAAAAGAATTAAAGACATAATTGAAGAATTGAGTTCCTCAACCAGAGGTAGGGTGGAAAAGTCACCGGTTTGACTAGTTGAACCTGGTAGTGGAATATGGCTTTTTAAACATCTGTAAGGAATGAAAGAGCAACATTTTGCTGTTAATTGAATGCCCTCACTCTAAATTACAGGGGACTAGTGCAGCTCTGATTCAATAATTACAAGTTAGAACTCAATAAAGAGAAGGGAAAGACAGCTCCAAGTGTGAACATAGGGCAAGAAGTTAGATGTCAAGGTAAGTATCTTTCATCATTACATCTAGACTTACAGATAGTCTTAAACACAAGTTTCTTCAAATTTTCACAGGATTGTGCCCATCTTAGAAGACATATTGAATTGATGATGTTTATCCTATCCCTACTTTCCTATTAAAATTAAAAGCTTGGGTTGCCTCATCTCATGGAAGACAACTCATACATACAGCACCAAAAACTGATTGTCCCATAGTAGATTGTTAAGCATTTATGCAGTTCTAATGATTGGTCTAGTTTTCATCTGTGGCACGTCCCAAGCAGATATCAATTAGATGATAGTTAATATAAATATGAGACAAGGCATAAGGAAGCAAAGCAACTCAATTAATGGTCCCTAATAAATCAAATATGCTTTTATATGTATTGCAATACATTACTATTGTGACTATGTGTGCATGCTTTGTGTACAAAAACACAACTGAAACCAACACCATTTTATCACTGCATTCGGTTCGAATATGCCCTTCAGTGGGCAAGCATGAGAATTATATACTAGCTTTTCATCCTTGGAACATTCTCCCAACAGTATGTAAAATATAGATTGACTGTTTACAGAGCTGTATAAATCTAGTTTACAGGATAGTTTACCAGCCTTCCCAGATTCAAGTTTCTCTTTTCCATGGCTCCATCCAAAGTTATACCTGTAAATAAATGACAGATATGAGAAACAAAAAGGTTGAGTCGAAAAATAACAGCAATGACTGAGCCAGATAAGATACAATACTGCAGGTCATTGAAAACTGTTTTATTCATCAGTACAACCTGCTGGAATAAGAGCATGACATGACATAAAAAATTTATTTGAAAAATTCTTAATGTCCATCAATTCCTAAGAAGTTGGTTAGAGAATCTGACTACTCTATGATAGATAAAAGTCAACAAAAATGTCCTTGTCTTCAAAGATTTTCACAGCTCAGAAGTTGCGTCGTAATGGATGAACATACCTGCCAATGAAATATAAATCCCAAAGACTGAGCAAGATGGGCAAGTGGATAACCTAAGCCATAAGAACCTAACGGAGTTGAGAACATAGGACGATGACAATTACCTACTATCTGGGTCTTCAAGATCCTTCTTTGCCTCTTCAGGAAGATTGGCTAATCTAACAAAACAGAAGGATGGATGCCATAACTCAGAAATCATTAAGTGTATCTCCAGTAGTATTTAAAGCAACTAAAAGATTTGGAGCATAAACCTTGATGAAATATGTAAAAGATTCTGACGCAATGAAGAATATCCTGGTACCTGTAGAAATAATAGGTCACATTCATTCATGCATTCTGAGCATTCAACAAAATGGGTTATCTGTAGGGATTAAGAGAATTTATTCTTGCAAACTACAAACTGCAGATAATAATGCAACATAAAGCATCATGGAACTTATGTATCTTTCCTATGAAGCTCAAAACAAAAAAATTGGGCTTCATATTTTTTTATGTCACTATTAATTTCAGACTGGTTATACTTTTCATTTTGAGGAAAGCTTATCTTAAATTTCCTGAGATCAACATAACATGAGAAAAAAGAATTTAATCATTGGCTCAATAACTACAGAAGTTCTTCTGAAATCCTAGTCCAAGCATATTTAATGTGATAGCAATCACAAAATCCCTTCAAAGTTTTATCTATCTACAAACATTTTAAGTGTAACATCCACTGGATTCCAATTTTATACTAAAATCAATTTCCTATCTGATTAACTAGGCTATATAACCTTGATCTGGCTCTTCATCTTGAAGCAATCAATATTTATAGCCACGCTCCTAAGGAATCACACTGAAATCCAGTTGTTTACAGGCATGCAATGCATTTGAGGGCACTTCAACATTTTCAAGATGCAAAGGCAACATTTTGAAGTATGTGCCCAAGTATAGTTAGGACAACCCGCGATGGGGTCATGCTGCTTACCATAAAGTCAACGTTTTAAAAGTACCACAGACAGCACACCAATTCAAGTCAATAAAGCCTTTAGTACAGCTAGCTTAGGCAGCTACATCGAAATCTATTTCCCCATTTCAATTGACAATGAAGCAAATGGGAAAAGGTGGAAAAACCACAGAGGATAGCCTCAATTGAAATTCATCGTCTTAAATCAATCAATGAAACGTGTAAGGTCCAAGAAAGTCATTCACTAGAATCCTTTCTGCATAATGTCACTTTAGTGCAATGAGTTGTTAGTGTAAATGAGATGAATAAAATTTGAAAAGAGAAAAAAAAACAAGGTTGAAAGTGTGCATACTGAAGTAGAGAAAATGAAAATAGAAAAAAGATGATGCAGCACAAGCACAAGCACAAGCATAGAGTACAGGTTTGAAGTAAGAATGCTTTGTACATCTGTAATTGACAGAATTCCCAGCCCATTCGGTCCAAAACCTTTCTCAATTGTTGATGACAAGTTGGCATGCTCGTCCTGTTTTAAGAATCAAAAGAAAAGACAGAAGAAAAGTGAAACAGAAAAATAGAGAGAAACATGCATATAGGCAGATAACAAGTCATGTTTTGAGTTAATGTTTTAAGTTATACTAATAATTTCTTTCGGTAGTTGATTAATAGAGTTCCATTAGAAATGTTCAGTTTATTAGTATGTAGCAAAATTAATTATTTCATCTTTTCAAACGTTTGTTTATGTCTCTTCCTATAGCTATGATTGAAAATTTCAACTATTTTAGTTCTAAAATTCTTGAACTATCTAATTTTTTAATTCGATTTTCAACATTTTGATTCAATTTATTTTAATAAATTTTGTTAAAAACCGATCAATTTATTAATTAATCTATCAATTTTTTTAATTAATAAAATCTTATAAACTAAAATAAATTAATTAATTTTCTTTTAATTTTTTTATTAAACTTTAAATTTAACCATCTTTTTTAATTATATTTTTAATTATTTAATTTTATTTAATTTTTAGTCAGTTCTTCTAATACTAATTAAATCTTAAACTAAAATCATTATTCTCTGCATCAAATTTTTTATTTAAAGTGTATAAAAGAGTTTAAGAAAAAAAGAAAGATTGAAAAGGTTAACTCAATAAAAAATTAAGAAAATCCGTGTATTAGATTGGAGAACAAAATATTCATATAATAGTTATGGTGCAATCTGTATTAGGTGATTTTTTTTTAGATAAAAGAATTTAATTAATTTACTAAAGCACCGATATCTAATAAACAAATTAACATGAGATAATAATGTAAAAAATAAAATAGCTCCTAAAATATAGTCGGCAAATTAACAACATTAAGGTCCTCAGCCCTCATTCCAGAATCCTCACACTCAACGAATAGGTTCTTGACTAGGAAAGGAAAAGGAGGGAGACGAACCTTGAGGTGGTTGTAGGATATGGTGACGGTTTTCAGAATAGGAACGGCAGTCTGCGCGGAGCAGGACATCGTCGGACACTGACACCAAACTTGAAAGGTGGAAGGTAACGGAGGCCTCTTGGAATTAAGGAACAAGAAGCTCTGACTATAGAGATTGAAACTTGTATTCATCTGTCGATTTATTGAGTTTTAAAGAAAACGGAAGAGCTCCTCAGTCCCCACGCAACCACCAAAGGAATTTAAGAAGAGGAATATCCTATAATAAATGAATTTAGGGGTAATGAAATCAGATCGTATCGTGTAATTAACAATCTCTTCTTTCTTTCTTTTTTTTTTAAAAAAAAGGGAAGCAAGGAAAGGATAAAGGAGGCCTGGCCTTGCCTATGGCCCTCAATTTCTGTCAATGGCTTTGGTAAAGAAGATCTTCTTCTTCTTCTTCAAGTGACAAGCAGTAAAGGTAAATTGAAGGATCACCTGGGTCGGGCTGTCGAAGAAGAAGAAGAAGCAAGTACGATCCATTATTCGTTTCTGAACCCTTCTTTGCCCTTTTCTTTCTTAACATGTTGGTTCGCTTCCTGCATTCCAACATATTCTGCATTACTGCTGCTGTTCAATATTCAACCCGACGCAGAAAATCTACTTATTCTAAGTTCATTTTTTTGCATGGTTTGGGATGGAGACGATATATGCAAAACATTTGCAGCGTCTACACATGCTTGTCCCTTCTTTTAACGTCGTAGAACCATCTCATCTTACACATCATTGTTACGTTACGTGAGTTATAAATTGTTTTCTTTACCATAAAAACCAAATTATTGTGCGTGAAAGGATCAATCTTCGGAAGCTTTCTGCAAGAACAATAAAAGAAAAGTCCATTCTCCACAACCAAGAGTAGCAATCACAGAGCCCGATAGATGTTTTCTTGTCTACAAGGACGATACAAGGAGGGAAAAGAAGGGGGCACTTTGAGTCGCGATCCAAAGGCATTCTCTTCTCAGCATCCCTTGATAGCCAATATCTTTGTTGATGACAAGATCGTCTTATTCATTGGAGAGCAAGATCACACTCTCAACTCCTCAACTTCAGGCATTAATGGTTTGAAAAGAGATTCTACTTCAGTCTGGTCAACTTCTTCTAGACTTGACGGATTCCACCTTGGGTTCTGCAAGGACAAGATCATTAATCATACTCCCAACCAAAACCATTGATGATAAGTGAAGCCACTTCATAACATCAAACTATGATGCAGTGGTATCCAAAATGGAGAATGAAAAGGATTCAACTTTTCTTCTCCGACAAGCTTTAACATACCACAAAGTATCATGATACTTGAACGCCCCCTTGAGCTACAACTAAAGTTATTTATGTATATGAAACTAATGATACAATGGTCTCCAAAATACAGAACTTGAATTTTTTTTAAATATTATTCATTTGCTAATCCATAAAGAAAAATATCTTAGGGTGGCCCTGCACTATTGAAAATGAGTTGAAAGATTCGAGGAACAATAGTCAAGCTTTAACGTACCACAAAGAATCATGATACTTACACCACCCTTGAACAAGAAGAAGAAGAAGAAGGAGCTCTTCTTTTCCAAAGTTGCTTATGTTTGCACTTTTGCTGCTTGTGAAAACCCAAATATTTTTAGGAAATTACATATTGGTGGTTGCGTTTTTTATGTTATTCATAAATGAAAGGGATTATCAAATAAAAAAATCTGAAAGGAAGAAAACAGAAAAAGTAAAAAGCTGTTGAAACAAGAACAACAAACGCATACAAGGTTGCAATTCATTAAAAAAATATAAAAAATCCTGGGAAAATCATAATTTGCATCATAAGAAGTTTTGTGAATAGAACCTGATCCTTGTCCACCAAAACGGCCCTTACACCTTCAACAAAATCGTTTCGCAAAGAGGACCTCAAGGCAATCCTATATTCTGTTTTCATCACCCCAATCAGCTGAATGACAGAAACATGCCAGAGAAATAGGGATGTTACTTCATAAACTCTACACAAAGTGAGTACTGCAGACTTAATCGTAAACAGAAATCACCAAATCAGCTCACCGTGGACAATTCGTTGTCAGATTTCCCATAAGCAGATGCAACTTTGGAGAAATAATTTTGTGTCAAGCAAAGCGAAAATGGAGCACCCTTTGCAAGTCCTTGAAGAGCTTCGCTGGCCCACTCCCCCACTGGAAAATATGCAAGATAGGAATACATGTCGAGAGCACCAAGCATAACAAATTGTTCCAAAGACAAAAATGTACCATACATCCACAATGGTATTACAGTTTGTTAAGCCTCCTATTCGTATACAATAGAAAAGGAGAAAGAAGAAGGAACCAACAGCTGGCAAAGCTGTCATTTCTACAGGCTAAGGGCCTTGTTTATCTTTTAGAGTGCTAGTACCATATAGAGGAGAGACGTCACAGGTTGTTAGGATTCTCTGTCAGGAATGTTGGGTATAATAGGGGCATGTATGAGGTAGGAAGGGGTAATTTGTCAGGTTGTGAGAGTGGGGAGTTGGTCACCTCTCAGATGTGGCCTTTAGTCGTCTGATATCTTCTTCCCTTATCAATACAATTCTAAATATTAGCATTCTTTATCTGGTTCGTCTATCTGTTTCTCTATTTCCTCTTCTATTGACATCTATTAGCATAAGTTTACTATCACAGTTTTACACGTAACCAAGACAAACACAAGACATTATATGTAGAAGTTTCAGAATTAACCGACTCACCTAGAGTATCAGCACTCTGCTGATGATTTTTAAGTTCTTCAAATATCTCCTTTATTGATTTGTTTGAACTGAAGGTTGAAATTATTCGAGGTAAAAGCAATTTCAACTGGGCCTCAGACTCTGGCTGGTTGCTGTACTTGCTCAAAAGTTCCTTAATGTCCTCATGTGGGTCTTGGGAACTGCATCAACTTCGAATATTATTTCTACAGTAAGATTTTCTTTTGAAAGTAGATATGCAATATCACCATTACGTATTATTTCTACAGAAACATATTTTTAAGTTGGCCAGCAATATCTCTTGTACGAAATTACAAATACCATCATATAATCAGCAAGAGGCAGTGAACTATGATCAGCAGAACTCTGCTTAAGATGAAGAGGATCCAAAAACGTAATTAGTATGTTGAAACTCGTTTGTCATAGATGGAACTCTTATGGCAGTTCAATTTTAGCTCCAAGCATTAAGTTAAAGAATTTTTTCATAATCCCAACAAGCAGGCTGATGCACACAAAACAATTATTTTGAGTTTTAACTGCTGCTATGTGCTAAAGTGAACAGCATGAAAATGGGATATCAATTATTTAGATCACATACAAAATATTAAGAGAATAATTAAATTTTGACCAAGTTAAAATGACTGACATACAAGGTACTTGCTAGGAGAGCTTCCTTCAATGAGCCCAACCGGCCTGATGGCACATAATGTGATGCAAGACCAACAAATAGTGCATCTGAGGGTGTAGAGATCCTCTTCCCCGTCAATCCAAGATAAGAACCTGCAAAACTTAACACTTCAAATCACCACGAGGTTGCTTTCATTATATTTTTGTATACAGGCAGAGTATCTGGGGGGTTGAAATTGGGAATACTGACAGTTGTCAACTATTTTCAGATGGCCTATGGTCTCAATTTTACTTGCACAAATTTATGGCATGATAGCTTAAAACAGGAAAAAATAACCGAAACGGTAAAGGGAATCCAAACTCTTGAATTTCAGATACCAGAAAGCACTAATCCTGCACCACAAAACTCATCTATATGATCAATATGTATTTTTTTTAATGCATTTATCTATATTATGGGAGTCACAGAGGGTATCAACATTGACACATCAAGCCAATCCCTCACATAACATGATCACCAGGCCTTAAGGTCAGAAGTGGCAGGAACCAACTACTACTCCTCTTAAGTCCGTTTTCATGCACAGATGTAGCAAAAGTACACATGGTAATGCAACATTAAAGTATGTCTTTACAATACTGATTGATAAAGCATACAATTACTAGTATATAAAACGAGCAATTCAAAGCCAACAGTACAAAGCATCTTCTCAATGGAATTGTAGACATAGTTCTGTCATTCCAACAAGAGAACTAAACATGCTAAAAGATTGTCTGTATGATGAGAAAATCATACCAACTGATCCTTCTCCTGGAGTTTGAGCTGCTATGTATGAAAAGCCAACATCTGGGAACAAGCCAATTCCATTTTCAGGCATTGCAAGAACAGTCCTCTGCAAGCAAGTTAATGAAGAAGCACCAAAATTTAGGGATAATCAATGTGGGATGCTATCCTACAAGAATTCAGGTAAAGATTATTCGTGTATGAAGATTTATACCTCTGTCACAATCCGGTAGCGACCATGACCAGAAAGGCCAATCCCAAATCCCATTGTTATGCCATCCATTAATGATATATATGGTTTCTTGTACTCAGAAATTTTGCATATCAGAGAGTACTCTCCAGTAAATACCTGATATCACATAAGACATTTAGAAGCTCATTATCAGACTATCCAAATGCACCTATTCAAAATAAAATTTTGGATAATATAAGATGTACAAAGCAACAGCGGCTCCATAAAATTCAATTTCGGGATCATCTACAAGAAAGCTCTCTTGTAATTTTCTATCCAAGAAAATAGCCTATATACACAAGTCACTGCACGGGCACATGTGGACACACAATAACATCATTATGAACCCTCATTAACTAAAGGGCTGCAGCTTTTCATCATTCAAGTACCATCTAAATCAATAAAACTACTACCAACTGTGGCATTTTCGTATCTTCATCATCAACACTTCACCATTCTGATGCAATAAATAAGATCCTCTGAAATAATTATAAGCCGCTATCAACGTAATCTTGAAATGGAACAAGTGATATGTACTGGCTATAAATCAGTAGTATGAACACTTAATCATTTGATGTCTTCCAAAAAGAAAGCTCCATTAGAAGCTTTCAGATGGATGGTTAAGGTCACTGTTGGCTGCAAACCAGTTTGCATTTATCATTGTATATTTTAGTTTGCATGTATTTGTATAAAGGATAAAATTTTGGCCCTAGAGTCTTTCAAAGGAAATATATTCCTATTTCTATGACAAGAACAAAAGAATAGAGAGAATTGCAATATGTCAACCACAGTTCTAAGTGCAAAATATACACATCAAAACAACCATGAAAATATTACTAGCAAACATGTCCATACAGAACAACAAGACTTTTACTTTTCCTGTGATTATTAATGTTAAATCCAAGTAGATATTATCAAGTTTGATAGCGCAATTAATAAGTACATCTGAACCAACATGGCTATTAGAAAAAGAAAAATTAAAAATTTTAAAAGGTTTGACACTGATGTAAAAAAATTCAAAAAAGTTTACACTAAATGAGACGTTATTCCTTTTCAATATCCAATTTCGATCTCTGTGTAACTTTGGATGACAAAATACAGACCTTGGTAGCCAAAATTTGAGGTGGAACCTATCAGATGGTTGAAAGAAAATAACATAATATGATCCCCTAATCACAACAATCACTCAACTCCTAAAATTATATGAAGAGAGGGTTAGGTTGAAGAACTATAAAATCAATTTGAATAGAATAGCAAGAGGAAACATGAATATTATAAACCAAAATAGCATTAACTTAATAACAAATAAATCATGAACAAGTAGATAACTGAAAATGCATTCAATTCTTGCCAAGTAGAACAAAACAAAACGCATGCGGTGGGGGGTGTTGATAATAGAACACAACAAGACCTCAATCATATCTGACAGTTGGTTTATGGCTGTAATACTCTTGACATCCCCACCTGCAGATAAACTAAGACCTCGGTAATGAATTAGCAACTACGACAAACAATGGCTTTGGTGCTTAAAACAATCCAAAATCAAAAAGGGAAAGAAGTTATAAGAAAAAGGCATGATATGCATGAGATTTTAGCATTTAAAAAGAAGAATCAGTTGCAGAGGAGTGCACAAAGGCACCTTTGGCACAAGAGGAGTGTTCCTGTCATTTCGAATTTCGGCAACAACGCCTTTAATATCCATTCCTGCAAAGGGGTCATGAGGACTCACTCTCAAGAGTCTCCTTACACTCATCAAATAGAATGCAACAACGACTAAGAAGTAAGTAAAATGGGTGAGAGATGATGATGATGATAACGCTTCTTCTCAGTCGTAAGCAGTGAAGATCAACCACACAAACACATATATCAACACTAAACCTGCACAAAATGCGCGAGGAGAGCTCCCCTCCACTAGCACGCACTTCACTTTTGGATCCGATTCCCATTCATCGAGAAACTGCTTGTACCTAAGATCCATATCTGCGAATTGAAACGAAATAGAATTGATTCTTACCAACTCAGGAACTTGAAACAAAGAAACTAAGTTGATATTGAAATAAAGTGAAAAGGCAGGGGATGTAATTGAATAAAGGACCTAAGGTCATAGCGTTGAGGGCTTTGGGGCGATCGAGAGTGAGGACTGCAACGCCATTTGGGGAAACAGCCCCATTAACAAACTCGTCGGAGGAGGCCATGGCTACGAAGCTTCGAGAAGTAGAATAGAGGAGGCTGTTTACTTTAGCAGAGATGAAATGGAATGATGGAGATGGTGATTTGGTGAGGACAAGCCGAGAGGCCGAGAGAATGGCTTTCATTTGTGTCGTTTGGTTTTATGCTTTAGTTTGCTTTAACTTAAATAACTGTCTCATTAACATAATGGGACAGTGACACCTTGATGATGAGTCGGACATCAAGGCAAAAGATTTCTTTGCAATTTTTTTATATAAAATGTGCTATTTAAACACTTGATTTGGATTGGCATAAGTACAGATCAGCTGGGTTAACAAACGAGGAAGCATCAATTAAAACTAGCTCTTCCAATCTTCGATAATGTGAGTCACATTAAAGGTCTAAAGATATGACATAACTTTAATTCATACAATGTCAAAATTGAATATAAAATTAAGATAAATATAGCCTTCTTTCTATTACGTAACAATATAAAATTTATTGCCACATCTACATGTAGATCTATCAAAAATAGCCTCTCTATTATGTAGAAGTAAGACTGCATACTATCAGATCTCCTTAGACTGCACTTTATTGCGGGACTTCGAGCTAGGTGTGATGATGATGACGATAATGATAGCCTTCTTCCTAAAGGTTGTTCACAAACTAAATAATAAGGAATGGGACTATTGGTTTTCTAGTTTAGGGCATTAAAAAATATTTTTAAATTGAACAAACTAAATAATAAGGAATGAGACTATTGGTTTTCTAGATTAGGGCATTAAAAAATATTTTTAAATTGCATCCTCTAATGCCGCAGTGCATCTTCACAGGTTAGGTAAAACACAAAGGTTTAATGTCTTCTTTAGAAGGCATTACTCATGTAGCAAGGAAGAACATATATATTGTAAAAATATACCTTCAATCGGTATTATAAATCCTATCAACTAATGTTGTAAATGTCACAATCTTATACACAAATGCGAAAATCATATGTACAAAATACCACTGCAATACTAAAGAAAAATATCTTAACCTAATACTTAAAATATCACTAGTTTGTGTTGCAAATATCACAATCTTATAAAAAATATTACCATCCTATAAAAAAAAATTCTATTACTCTTTACAAAGAATATTGATACGTGCTAATTACATCATATTTTAGCATGATTTTTTCGAATATTGTACTTGTATTTTGGATACTTTCATAAGATTTGGTACTTAAAATGATCTATATTTAATTTTAGTCTTATCTAGCCTCTCTAAAAAATGGATGAATTTTGGTAATATTTTTTGAAAAGTAATTGAATTAGAATACAATGTGGAATTACAAGGAAGATTATCCAAACAAAATAATTATGAAATAGCCAAAAACAAACAACAGTCCAGGTAAAGTATCCAGGTAAAGTATTGAATTTGGAGAATATTGGAATCAATTTGGAGTAAATTGGTCAAACTTGAAAAGAAAGACTCAAAACATGATAACATGTTATTGCTCGTGTTCTAACATCTCCTATTCATGTAGTTATAGTCTTTGTGGGATTGACATTTTATTCACCTAGACTATACACACTTTTATGTGTGATTTCTTTAGTATTGTTCTTTTTGTTTTGTTTTATTCATTAACATCACATCAAATACCATTATCTTATAAAAAATATTACCACTCTTTACCAAAAAAAAGGCAACAACCCAATACAAAAAGTACCAACACTTCGATACAAAATTTCTTTACTCAATACTATAAAACCACAACAAAAACTAAATCACAAGCTTTTGAGAAAAAACAAGCTTTTAGTAAGATTTATGCTTAGTGTTAATTTGGGACCAAGACAAAAAAGGTTTTTCGGTCGAAAAAGCTCACCCTTCATTTGTTGAAGTAAGTACAAATGGTCTGATTCGTGATTTCTTAAGAATCACTTAATTCATATTACAAGTAGTACAACCCTATAAAAATACTATCACTTTATATAAAACTACAAGCTCTCTTTATAAAAAAATATCATTTATCTCTACTTACCACTTTTATATGGAAAATCATCGATGCTCTCTACAAACATACCATTAGTATATAGAAAAAAAAATCATAACTATGTTTTGTAAAAACCACCAATTCATATTGGATATATAATTTGTCTATTAAAAGTGTAACATCTCGTTACCCATGTTAAGGCTAGAATTGTGAATTATGAGAAATTTCTAAGAAATTAGGAAAATGCACGTCATGTATAAGTTAATTGTGACATACACATTTCTGCACATTCATATGATTGTATATGCATTCATTGACATTTTTCGAGTATAATTGAGTTAATAAATGTGACTGGAATGTGTTTTGGCATTTTTGGTATTATTTAGGGTATTTTGAAATTTTTGGAGAAATTTGAGAAAAATATTGATTCATGGGCCAATTATAGAGTGACACGTGGCAATAATACATATGTGACAAATGGCCAATTAGTATTGTGATAAATGGTGAATCTGTGGTGACAATTGGCACACGTGAACATTGACACGTGAATGACATGCAAAACATATACGAATATGATGTTTTAAGTTAGTAACATTCACTGTAATTGGTGTTCTTCACCGGGAAGAAACACTCATCGAATAACAAATCATTGTGCTTTCTGTGCATGTGATTCATTTTCATTGCTGGAATTAATAACTGAATCAGGTAAGTAGTTCTGTGATGATTATTCTACAGTGTAGAAATAAACATGCATGCATGGGTTTGGAAAATTGAGGCATATATATGTTATGTTCTGTTTTAGAGAGAAAACCAAATATGGATATGTTGTTTTTGCATGTTTGTGGAATCAGATATTGTAAGATATTGTTGAGGTGAGTTGGAGCTAGAAGAATCATTGAAGTTGTGTTTAGGAAAAGTGCAAAATCCTGGAAAAATGATGAACTCATACTCTGTAATTTTACTATACATGCGTGAATATTTGGTTGATGTTACTGTTCATGCATAGATTTGTGGAAAATGAATTTGGTGAGGTTCTGATATTGGGATGAGTTAAATGGAGTGAAAGAAAAGTGAAAATATATGCATTGGATGAAAATCTAAGAATTTGAAATTTATAGTAGAGAGAGAGGAAGAACATGGAGTTTCAGATTTTGGTGTTTGAATGATAAAAATTGATTCTGATTTATTTAGAGATTTTTTTTAGAGTTAGAAATGCTGAATAGACGATTTTAGAAGTGAATAAGTCTAGAAATGAAAGAGTATTGGAAGGAAAAGAAGAAAAAGAATCGGTGAAGAAGAAGAAGAGAAAAGCACTGTCGTGCACTCTCCCAGAAATCAGAAAAGCACCGTCATGCACATCTCGAAAATTTTTTTGAAATGTCGTGATCGTGAAAAAGCACGACTGCGACTTCGGAGATTTGGCAAAAGCACGATTGCGATTTTCGCGAGTTAAGGTGAACGCTCGATCGCGACTTTCATCTGATTTTTCTGAAGGGATTTTTGTTTTAAACATCCTTCAATATTTTTGCTATAACTTCTTCACCTGATGTCCAAATAACTTGATTCTTAGACCAATAGATTCATAAGCGATTGATCTACATCTCCACCAAAAATCATAGCTTTTTGAATTGTTTTCGTTGGTGAATTTAAGATGGAAATGTGACTGTCCTGAAGTATGATAACTGAGAGGATTTTTACTAAACATACTTCGGTAATTGGACTATATCTTGACCTGTAGACCTCATAATGAGCTGATTGTTAATTTTGATTAATCTAGAGACATAAGGCTACAAGTTTTATGAAGAGACTAAATTCTAATTCTGCCTCTAAGAATTTCATAATCTGATTGGAAGTTGAGATAAGAATTCTGCTGAAGTTCATAGAACAGTATAGAGTAAATTGAGTATAACTTTTGGTATACTAAACCAAATGGTATGATTTTTTTGTCATTAGAAACATAAGACATTGTTGAACAAACTTCTAGAAGGAAGTATGGTTTAATTTTGCCGTTTACCTTATCTTATTACTTATGAAAAGTTGACCTGTATGTATAATAGAAGAAAAATCTGAAGTGGTCAATGAAGTTATTAAATTGTTTTGACATTGCTTTATTATGACCCAAATTATAAGTACACCTGCTATTAATGAGGGGTTTGATATTTGAATGAATTGTTAATAAGTATCACAATAAAGTACCCCAGAATTGTCATTGAACATGCATTGTGCATACTTTCTATACATTGATGTGCATAAAAGAATACTTGTACATTTGTGCAAAAATGTTATATTTGTGAATGTGTTGTGTATGTTATAGAAGAGCACATTAATTGGACGCCAGTCAGACATTGCCGGACCATCCAAGCAATAGCTTGTTGGAGCATACTATGAGTAACCTAACAACAAATGTGGAGTCTCATATGCGTCTGTAATGATATAAACTTATTCTGATTCACAAGAATTACATGTTATGCCATGTTCATGTGAGTATTTGGAATTCACTGAATGATTTGTAAAGTTGTAATGAAATGATTGACTGTATGATTGTGTGATTTTATGAATATTGTAATCGTTACTTGAGTGAACCATCGAGGATGGTTACTCAACTGAGTTCGCAAAACTCATCAAAATTGCAATGTGACTTTTCAGGTTTGATAAAGGTCTCTAGAAAGACTTTTGTAAGAGTTTCGGGTCAGGATCAGTTTGCGCTTGCATATGTATTTCTTTATGTTGTATTGAAAAGTGTAATCTTAAGTGTTGTACACTGTGTTTGAAAATGGTTTTTGAAAAGTAAAGATATTAAGAAAACAAGCATTTTGTTCTATAATGGGCCCAAGTGATTACTAAAGCTCTGATGTGTTCAATAATGATTGTAACTTTTGTGACTGAAATTGTTTAAAAATAAATCGGGCTGAAATTGATTATCAATTTTTCGCATATACGTTTATTGTTTAAAAAGAATTCAAAGAGTTTTAGACCATTTACTGTTTTAACACGCCACTCTGGTGGGATTCGTACTCAGGTATCACTCAGGATGTCGGGTATGTGTCCTGGGAGAGTGGGGTGCTACACTGGAGGCCACAATTGAGACTATATGAACCTTGGAGCCCTTACCATACCAAACAAAATGCTCCCGACCTGATAGATTGGAATGGCTAGCAAACCCCTCCAAAACATACACAAATGCTTCGACCTACTCTATCTTAAGACTTCCCAACCCTTGTGTCCCATGGTATAAATTAGTTTGGCATAAAAGAACTAGTCCAAGATATTCTTTGATCCTATGGCTTGCTTTTCTTAATAAGTTGCAAACGAGGGACAATATTCTCTTCTCTTATGTCCCAAATCACTGCTCTTTATGTTTCTTGGATAATGAGTCTATTGACCATCTGTTCTTTAAATTTTCCTTCTCCAAAACAGTATGGACACATTGTTTAAACTATTTTCATATCCACTTGTCAAATATGATAAATCTTCAAGCCTTTCTGAGTTAGTATAACCACTCTTCAAACTACACAAATATTGACCTCAACCTTCTTATCATTCTCCTCTCTGTGACTGTGTATAACCTCTGGTCCAAAAGAAACCACCAAACATTCAAAGATAAAGCCTTGGAAGTTGGGAACATAAATACTAGAGTGGTCTTCCAAGTTATGGAACTTCTCAGCTCAAACATCGAGGGAAGGTAAATATTGGTAAAGATTATTTTCTCTAATGGTCTGTTTTGCAGGTTATCCAATTCCACTTCTTAACAGTAGAAGATCCCTTACTCCTCTATTGATATCTTAAAGAATCAAAAGTACCCTTACAGGTTTCACCAAGGAAGGATGGGTGAGAATTATGCAAGTATACGATGGAGATCTCAAGGACAAGATGGATACAAGAAGCAAGGGGAAAGGGCTCTTCCTCCTCCTCATCAGTATCCTAAGCAAAGAAGATCCCACCATGTTCAGCAAAATAGAAGAACATAGTAAATAAGCTTTAACTTATGAAGTGTTGACTCGAAGTTCTGGTTTAGTAAAGCAAAATGATTGGCTATTTTACTTTACTGCTTTATAATGTGAGTCTGTAAAGGTTTGTGTTACTAGTAAGATGTAACTTTTCTACAAGGTCATCTTGGTTGATAGATATGTATAGGTTGATTGTTGTGGTTTGTTGTGTTCATAAGGAACAATTTTTGTAGAGTTCCTCACATTCTTAGGTAAGGCTATTTCTTTTGGTACTGGAAAGAGATTTCCATCATGGGCAATCTCTTGATTCGTACATTACTCTTTGATGTTTTATTTAAATTACTGATTTACCAAAAAAAAGTTAAAAATTACATATCACAACATATTGAGAGATTATTTTGCAATTTTATAAAATTTAGAAAATATTTTATATTCAAAAAATTTTCTGAAATAATACCAAATATTGACCAATACTAATATTGTACCATACTAGTACAAAACTAATATTAGGTCTGGTACGATATTCATAACACTAGTGGTGTATATACAGAACATGTTTATGTTGACTTTGAGACTTCTAGTTTCACTATTGGGTTAGGCTCTTGTTGGTTACCACTTTGGGTGGGTCAATTCGGATTCACTCTTGAGGGCCCAAAATGTGTACAAGTATATTGGTGAATAGAGAAAACCTCGTCTACCACTCTTCGAGTAACACCAAGACAAGTGTAACATCCCGTCCCTATATTAAGGACTAGAACTCAAGATTTCTGAAATAGAGAAAATAGCAATGAGAGAGTTAGAAAAAAAATTGCATTTCATGCTCATGCATAATGTTAGCATATATGCTTGTGAATTTCAATTTTTGCACACATGAAAATAATTGTACATGCACTCATTGACATTCCGGGTATAATTGAATTGTAATGGGGTATGTTGAGAATTGTGGATACAGTGATAAATAATTTTGGATGGTGGATTTGAGAATTAGAAATTGTTTACAACTGGATTAAATGGATTCTGGATGGTGATTTATAAAAATTTACGTAAGCTGAATGAAGAAGAGAAGTTAGAAAGGTTAGCATTGATATGAACTTCCATGAATTAACTATATTGATCTAGATAGATTTTGATAAAATTGTCTTCATGAAAGTTGTAGATCATTCTTCTAGCTTTCCATTGATATAAAGTGTGCAATTTTTAGAGTTCTGGATCAAAAGTTATAGAAGCTGAAAGTTGGGTATGTCACATTGGAAGCTGAATAGCGAAAATCGCGATCGTGCAAATGCACGATAGCGACTTCGACTATTGAATAGCGAAAATTGCTACCGTGCAAGGCAAAAATCGCGATCGTGCATGGATTGACAACTACATGAGAGGTTTGGCAGTAGAGTTTCGGTAAATAAATTTGAGGAATGGGTTAGATGAAAGATTGGTGAATTAGCAAATTGCAGAGAAAAATATTGACCATTTACGTTGCTTTGTGTTTTGTCGTGTACTGTGCATGCATGAAAACAAATAATGGAGTGTTAACAGAGGTGGACATGAATTAGTGATTTAGTGCTAAGTTTTTAAATGTAAAGTGTATAATGAAATGACGTTGTTGTTGAGGAGTTGAAAGTGTGAAAAAATGTAAATGAATGCATCAGAGGAAAGTAGAAAGATGTAAACACAGTAGTGAGAGAAAGCATGTGAGAAGTTTCGGTTTTGATCAATTATTATATAAGTTTGCATTTGATATGTTTAGAGGTTGTAATGGGTATGGAAAGACTGAATATATGAATTATGAATGGAAAGACTAGTGGGAAGATACAGAAAATGAGAATAAAGAAATGGAAAAAAAAATACAGTAGAGAGAGAGGTAGTAAATATGAGTTTCGGATTCTCAAGCTTTGGAGTACAAGTTTGATTCTATTTTGTTTAAAAAGTGTATCTAGTAAAGAAGTGCATTATCAATAAGTTAGAAGAATTTAAGTTGGAAAAGAAAAAAATGAAGATTCGAGGAAGAAGAAGCACAGTGGAGAAGAAGGAGATAATGCACCGTCGTACATAAGCACGACGGTGACTTTTGGTAAAAAAGAGGAAATGCACTGTCGTGACTTTTGGTAATATAGGCAAAATGCACCGTCGTGCTTCTAGTGAAAATGCGGCTTTTTGAGGATACTGGATTTGCATTGTTGTGACATTGGTGAAAAAGGGCGATTTGCACCCTCGTGCTTTTGAGATTTTCCTTTTTACTAAACAATCTTGCTTCTTTTGATTATAACTTCTTCTCTAGAAATCCAAATGGCTTGATTATTAAACTATTGGATTCATAAGACATTGCTCTACCTCTCCACCAAAAATCATAACAATCTGAAATCAATTGAGAGAGTTAGAGTGAAAAACGTGGGATGGGTCTAACAGTGTAGGTTCTCCAACATTTTTGTCCTTATCTATCACACCCATGACTTATTTCTCTCATGCCCGGGACTTCTGCACCCTTGTGACTTTCTTCACTCATGCCCGTGAGTTTAATTGAAAGAGTGATGTTTAATTTTTCCATCAAAACACTGTGCTTCATGAATTGTTGGCTGTGACTTGCTGTATTCTCGAGAGCATTGTGCAAGCTGAATCATCTTGTTTCTTTCGACTATAACTTCTTCTCTAGACCTCCAAATGACTTGATTCTTAATACAACAGATTCCTAACACATTGTCTTATGTCTCCACAAAAATTGGTAGCATTCTGAATTGATTTGAAAAAGATTGATCAAATGAAAGTGTGGAATCTGTTGGAACAATATAAATGGGAATATTTTACTAAACACACTTCAGTATTTTGATTATATTTGGACCTGTAGGATTCTAAATGAGATGCTTTTTAATTTTTAGTAAACTATAGGCATAGGGCTACAAATTATTTGAAGAAGTTGAATTGTAATTCAGTCTCTAAGAATTTAAATTTCTGGATTGAAGTCAAGCATAGTATACTGTTTTGGACAAGAGCAGTCTGAAAATGTTTGAAGTATATCTTTCAAATCACTGAACCAAATTGAATGATTTTTGTGTCAATGGAGACAAAAGACAAAGGGAAACATGTTTCTAGAAGAAAGTGTTACAAAATTACTTCAGTATCGGGGTCAGAAAGAACATGCAAAGTGACCCGAAATGATGTTTTATGGAAAAATCTGATAATGATTCAAGGAGTTATGACTTGTGATTTCAATGGTTTTATTAAGTCATAAACTTAAGTATAAATTATGATTAAGTGAGTTTTAATATAGGGAAGTGGATAAGAGGCTAAGAAATGGATAGGTGTCCAAGCTTTAAAGTTAAGTTGTAATATGTGAATGCTTTGGTCATGTTGATGTTTTCACTGTATATATATATATATATATATATATATATATACATGTAAGTTTTGGAGTGTTTTTAGAGATGATTAAAAATGAATTTAGAGGTAAGAGATAGGTGTATGGTGATGTCTGGAGATGAGAAAGAATGATTACAATGATAGTTAGAGGAAGAAAATGAAGTGATTGCAGAAAAATGAAAGTGAATTAGTGTAGAAAACGTGAGAGTGATTTTTTGTTTTGATGATTATGGAAAATGATAGATTTTGATTTGGTTGTGATATGTTAAGCTGAAATGAAATAGGAATGAGGAGGAAATATTGAGTTTTAAGTGGAAAGTTGATAGTGACATATAGATATATATATATATAAATACTCTATTTTTCCTCTTCACTAGTCATATACGGTTGTATATGGGAAAATTTGTGGATGAGTTATTGATATCAAAGTACCAAAGGATTGAGATTGTGATTCAAAGAATTGATGAGTGATTAAGTTATGAAATTGGTAAAGTACCTGGGATTATCATTGAGCATGCATTGTACATAGTACATATACACAATTGTGCATAAATAAATGCTTATAAGTGTGCAATTATTAATGTGTGCAACGTTTGTCTTACATAAATGGGATGTGCAGGTTAAACTTCCGCATTCAGGCATCTCCAGAATTTAGAAGCAAATGCTAATCTGGAGCGTATTGTGAGTAGACCTAGATGGTTCATTTCATTGTTTGTTTTGTTTGAATTTTTGTATTGATTGACTATTGAATGCTCATATGAATGTGATTGATTATGCTGAATTCCGGACAGAAGATCCGATGATTGTGAGATATGAATGAAATATTAAAGTGCTCATTGAATGTGAATTAGATGGAATAAGTGTTTTCTCAACTTAAATGTTGAATGTCGAACTAAGGTCTGATGACAATATGAATGAGAATGTGATCGTGAATATGATTGTGTGATATTGAGCACTTTCAATTGACTGAATATATGTGAGGCATTCCATTTTATGAATGCATAAAACATAATGGTAGTTGTGACCTAAGTAGCCATCGAAAAAGAGCTTAAAGCTCAAAGTGTGAAAAAGAGCCTCGAGCTCAGAAAGTGATTAAGAACCTAAGGCTCATTATGTAAAATGAGCCCTGTATCCCCATCGCATAAGGGATAGTTAGCAATGAATCCGGTATCCAAAATGGATACGAGACAATTTAGACACTCGGTCACAACAAAGTAACAAATGAAAAATGGGTCTCATATGCACTGTATATGCATAATATGAATAATTTAAGTGTATTGAATGTGAAATGTGAAATGATGTGAATTAAGTGTTATGTGACTGGGTGAGCCATTAATGATGGTCATTCATTGAGTTTGCAAAACTCACCCAAAACTTGCAAATATTTTTCAGGATTAGAAGAATACCCTGTTAGACAAACGGAAGTATACCTACTGCATGCAAAAGAGAGATAGAGGTCGGGATCAGTTCTTGTCTGCATTGTATTTCTTTATTTTCATACTGAATTGTATTGTCTACACTTTTTGTATCAAGTTATGTATTCCGAAAAGTTTTGTATAATGTGTATATGATTTATATTGTAATGTAAAGATATTGTGACTAAAATGTTTTGTATTTGTAGTGGGCCCAAATGACTATTAAAATTATATTGATTGTATTGCTATGATTGAAAAAGTTTACGAATAAAGTAGGCCCAAGTTGATTATTGACTTCCGCATATTATGTTTGATGTTGTATTCGAAAAAAATTGTACTGAGTTTTGACTGATTAAGTGCTCTAGCATGCCACCCTCGTGGGACATAGTCTCGGATATCACTTAGGATGTCGAGCACATGTCTTGCAGGAGTGGGGTGCTACATATGTGGTATCAGAGCCCAGAATTACTATGTTATATGGGCATTTTTGAAATATGTGTTAAGTTATATGCATTTTAGTCATGTCATAGCAGACAGCGGCAACTGATCCCTAATATGAGTCACATGCATGAGCATTCCTTAAGAGTTTGAACTGTTAGAAGCACTGAGAAAAAAATGATGATCTGACAGAATGTGAGGAAATAAAGGTTTATGGACATTTTGGAAATGAGAAATAGTATCTGGTTCTGTATGATAGATGAAGGTTCACTACATTTGTATAGATGGTTGTTTCCATTAAACATGATATCAATATTATACTATGATGGTATACCCTTGAATGTGATATAGGTGTGAATATGTATATTATCGTGGATTGATTGAGGAAAATGGGGGATATAAGTGAAAATGATAAAATTAAAGTGTGCAAGTAGAATGTAATGAAAACAGAAATTGAGGTGATCTTAAGAAGAGGAATTTGGAACCTAAATGGTTGTTTGATTTATGTGACAATAGTTATGGTCCTCCGTAAGAAGATATTAGGAAAATTAAGACCAGAATTTCATAATGATTATGCATTAACAATTCTGAATTGATTGACGATATACATATGAGAGATGAAATAAATGACAATAGGAAGATGAGATAAAGGAAAAGATGATCAATTAATTGAGAAGAGTTAAGGCACCCAATAGGGTAGTTGAATCATTGTGACTTAATGATACACACCTAAGCATGTGTGACAATAATGATGTTTACTACTTCATTGAGTTTTGATAAATAGAATGTTATGGCCTAGTAAGAAACAATAGAAAGTGATCTTTTGAGATACCAAGAATGGCTGATAAGCAATGATGGAAACAGTGGATTGATAAGAGTTACATAAATAATATTGATGTTGGGAATAAGAAATCTTCTTTCGGAGAAGAATTTCATCGAATTAGATTAAGTAGACTAAGTAGTTTATTCTTAAGAAGGATCAAGGAAGAAATAAGTCAGAAATGATATTGGAGTCCTAATCCTAACGGAGACTCAAGCCTAAGATGTAGAATATGTTACCGAGGGGGTATGCATTTGGTTTGATGTAAAGTATTCAATTACGCGAGTGGATTCATGAATTGAGGAGATACAAATTGAATCTGAGGAATGTGTTACCAACACAGAAAGTGAAGTTTTCAAATAGATTGAAAAGTGTGGAGAAACTAGTACGAATGAACATGCATTTGAATAAGTCAATGTGAAATAAGAAGAAACAGAATAAATGGAGAGAATTATTTGAGAAAAGAAGTCAATTGGGAAACTGAAAATAACATGAAATAATATTACCTTATTTGAGGAATTAGATACTTAAACAATTACGAGAACAAATCATGGGCACAAAGAGTCTTGGGTTATATCTGTTGGAGTTAACAATGCCCCCGACAGTAAGGTTAAGTGATCCAAACAAAATTATATCAGTTAGTGACTATGATCATAGATGGTATTTTGAGTGTATTCAAAAAGTAAAGAGAATATATTGAATACTAGAGGAAACAATATGTAAATCATATGAGTGATGCATGTAAAAAAAAATTTTAAAGGATTTATAACGAAGTTTTCCATTAGAGATTAAGATGCAATCTGTTGCAATATTATAAAGTGATTTTGTGTACATAGGGACAATTATAGCCTCATGAGTTGAATTTTGATACATGATTTGAAACTTGCGGCAATAGTAATTGCTTTGAAGGCTTGGAGACATTATTTGTACAGAAACATTTTGGATATATATATGAATATACAGATCAATAAAGATTGAGGTAATTATTGAGTTTGAAAGGATTGAAAGGATGGTGCAAATGAGTATTTCCCAATAAAGCTAGTGTTGCAATTCAATGCATTGAATAGAAAATTCAATAGCAGAGTATCATAAATTTGGATATTGAGGTTATCAAATCTAGTGTGATAAAAAGTGTAGAATGTCGAGCTAAAAAAAAGGGGCAAAAATGAAGTATTATGAGCTATTGAAATTTAAAATCAATTTTGCATAAAAGGATTTAGCAAAACCTAAATTGAGGATTTAGAAATTGTGAATCTTATCAAGGAAATTGAAAATGAATCCGACTTTCGAGTTAATGATATTTTGTGATTAAATTAAGAAGTATGTGTACCTGATAAGGAGACTGTTAGAGAAAACACAAGAAACAACCGAACTATATGGCTAAGAATGTAGAACCAAGTGATTTCATGTTTAAGTTACCAATAGTCTTGACTGTTGGAGACAGGTGTAAAGCTTATATTTCTGGAGTTCATAGGAATATGAGATTAAATTATAGTTCAAATTGACTGCAGGCATAACAATCATTATGTTGGTGATACCATTAGAATATTGTATGAGGTGTCATACAACAAAAAGAGTCGTTCACCTTTACATTGAAATGAAGAGGGCCTAAAAATGGTCAAAGGCCATAATAAATTTGAGATACTGTTAGTGAGTGAAGTGAATCTATAATAAGAATAAAGTGACTTATGAAAGACAAATAAATTTTGGTGGATCACCTCGAAGTTATGGAATATAGTGAGAAAGACTTAAGAGTTAAGTGTATTAGCAATAAAGAGATGTGAAATACTAAATGAGAGATGAAATATAAATATGATCTGACAAAGAGGATTTATCGACACATGAAGTGAAAATTATGAGTAATCTGAGATATATATTGAGAAACTGGTTAAGAAAGTGAATGATTAAATAAGTGATTGATAGATCGAGTGAATTCCATTGACTATAGTCTAGTGGAGGAAATTATTCAAGTGATGAAATTAAAGGGGAAGCAGAGGAGCACATGAGGAAATAATGCCCCTGCCTCCTTGATCAGTTAGATAAAAATTTCGAGGACGAAATTTATTAAAAGGGGAGAAATGTAACAACTCGTCCCTATATTAAGGGTTAGAACTCAAGATTTCTGAAATAGAGAAAATAGCAATGAGAGAGTTAGAAAAAAAATTGCATTTCATGCTCATGCATAATGTTAGCATATATGCTTGTGAATTTCAATTTTTGCACACATGAAAATAATTGTACATGCACTCATTGACATTCCGGGTATAATTGAATTGTAATGGGGTATGTTGAGAATTGTGGATACAGTGATAAATAATTTTGGATGGTGGATTTGAGAATTAGAAATTGTTTACAACTGGATTAAATGGATTCTGGATGGTGATTTATAAAAATTTACGTAAGCTGAATGAAGAAGAGAAGTTAGAAAGGTTAGCACTAATATGAACTTCCATGAATTAACTGTATTGATCTAGATAGATTTTGACAAAATTGTCTTCATAAAAGTTGTAGATATTTCTTCTAGCTTTCCATTGATATAAAGTTTGCAATTTTTGAAGTTCTGGATCAGAAGTTATGGAAGCTGGAAGTTGGGTATGTGACATTTGAAGCTGAATAGTGAAAATCGCTATCGTGCATTACTTCAACTGTTGAATAGCAAAAATCGCTATTGTGCAAATGCACGATAGCGACTTTGGCATTTTTAGGCAAAAATCGTGATCGTGCGACAACTGCATGAGAGGTTTGGCAGTAGAGCTTCGGTAAATAAATTTGAGGAATGGGTTAGATGAAAGATTGGTGAATTAGCAAATTGCAGAGAAAAATATTGACAATTTACGTTGCTTTGTGTTTTGTCATGTACTGTGCATGCATGAAAAAAATAATGAAGTGTTAACAGAGGTGGACATGAATTAGTGATGTAGTGCTAAGTTTTTAAATGTAAACTGTATAATGAAATGATGTTGTTGTTGAGGAGTTGAAAGTGTGGAAAAATGGAAATGAATGCATCAGATGAAAGTAGAAAGATGTAAACACAGTAGTGAGAGAAAGCATGTGAGAAGTTTCAGTTTTGATCAATTATTACATAAGTTTGCATTTGATATGTTTAGAGGTTGTAATGGGTATGGAAAGACTAGTGGAAAGACACAGAAAATGTGAATAAAGAAATGGAAAAAAATACAATAGAGAGAGAGGTAGCAAATATGAGTTTCGGATTCATAAGCTTTGGAGTATAAGTTTGATTCTGTTTTGTTTAAAAATTGTATGGAGTAAAGAAATGCATTATCAACAAATTAGAAGAATTTAAGTTAGAAAAGAAAAAATGAAGATTCGAGGAAGAAGAAGCACAGTGGAGAAGAAGGAGATAATGCACCGTCGTGCTTGACTTTTGGTAAAACAGAGGACATGCATTGTCGTGCTTTGAAGTTATAGGCAAAATGCACCATCGTGCTTGAGGTATAGTGAAAATGCGGCTTTTTGAGGATATTGAATTTGCACCGTCGTGCTTATTGAAAAAGGGCGATTTGCACCCTCGTGCTTTTGAGATTTTCCTTTTTATTGATCAGTCTTGCTTCTTTTGATCATAACATCTTCTCTAGAAATCTAAATGACTTGATTCTTAAACCATTAGATTCATAAGATATTTCTCTATCTCTCCACAAAAATCATAACAATCTGAAATCAATTGAGAGAGTTAGAGTGAAAAACGTGGGACGGGTCTGACAATGTAGGTTCTCCAATATTTTTGTCCTTATCTGTCACACTCATGACTTGTTTCTCTCACGTCCGTGACTTCTTCACCCCTGTAACTTTCTTCACTCATGCCCGTGAGTTTAATTGCAATAGTGATGTTTAATTGTCCCATCAAAACACTGTGCTTTATGAATTATTGGCTATGACTTGTTGTATTCCCAAGAGCATTGTGCAAGCTGAACCATCTTGTTTCTTTTCACTATAACTTCTTCTCTAGACCTCCAAATGACTTGATTCTTGATCCAATAGATTCCTAACACATTTTTTTATATCTCTAAAAAATTTATTCGGAGTTGATTTGAAAAAGATTGATCAAATGAAAGTGTGGAATATGTTGGAATAGCATAAATTGGAATATTTTACTTAACACACTTCAGTATTTTGATTATATTTGGATCTGTAGGATTCCAAATGAGATTATTTTTAATTTTGCGTAACCTAGAGGTACAGGGCTACAAATCATCTGAAGAAATCGAATTGTAATTCAGTCTCTAAGAATTTAAATTTCTAGATTGAAGTCAAGTATAGTATATTATTTTGGACAAGAGCAGTCCGAAAATGTTTGAAGTATATTTTTCAAATCACTGAACCAAATTGAATGATTTTGATGTCAATGGAGATATAAGACAAAGGGGAACATGTGTCTAGAAGAAAGTGTTATAAAATGACTTCATTATCAGGGTCAGAAAGAACATGCAAAGTTGACCCGAAATGATGTTTTATGGAAAAATCTGATAGTGATTCAAGGAGTTATGACTTGTGATTTCAGTGGTTTTATTAAGTCATAAACTTAAGTATAAATTATACTTAAGTGAGTTTTAATATAGGGAAGTAGATAAGAGGCTAAGAAATGGACAGGTGTCCAAGCTTTAAAGTTAAGTTTTAATAACCTTGAAAGACAAGCTACTGTCCTTGTCTGTATCTTTCTTAAAGCTTCTTTCCCTAGTTTTTCTTTAACATAGAGTTTTTCATCAAATCTCCAACAGAGAAAAATCTTGGTTTCTCCTATCCACTACCACTCATACTTTGTTATTTCTTTCTTCTCTCCCAAGAAAAACTGAACCCCCTGTCAACTTTCAAGTTGATGTACGTGGTTGCATGAGGGATTAGGGTTACGTGATTTTTTGCAGATGTTAGAGCTTCAAAAAAGTAAGCTTATTATGATTATGTATTTTTGTATGAACTAAAGCATGCATCGTGAGTTCACTATAAAATGGTTAGGAAATAGTGACATTCATATTTACTAGAAAATGAGTGAGGAGATTTTGAGTGTGCTGTACATGTTGATTTTTCAGATTTGATGATCAAAATGTTATAAGAGGTTGTAGAAATGATTTTTGAAGTTGAAAGATTAACTAAAATGTGTATGTGATGAGAACAGAAAAATTTGGAGAAATGAATATGTGAATGCTCTGTTCATGTTGATGTTTTCATTGTGTATATATATATATACGTAAGTTTTGGAGTGTTTTTAGAGATGATTAAAACTAAATTTAGAATTAATAGATAGGTGTATGATGATGTTTGGAGATGAGAAAGAACGATTAAAATGATAGTTAGAGGAAGAAAATGAAGTGATTGTAGAAAAATGAAAGTGAAGAAGTGCAGAAAACTTGAGAGTGATTTTCTGTTTTGATGATTATGGAAAATGATAGATTTTGATTTGGTTGTGATATGTTGAGCTGAAATGAAATAGGAATGAAGAGGAAATATTGAGTTTTAAACAGAAAGTTAATAGTGACATATATATATATATATATATACACTCTGTTTTTCCTCTTCACTAGTCACATACGGTTGTATATGGGAAAATTTGTGGATGAGTTATTGATATCAAAGTACTAAAGGATTGAGATTGTGATTCAAAGAATTGATGAGTGATTAAGTTGTGAAATTTGTAAAGTATCTGGGATTGTCATTGAGCATGCATTATACATAGTCCATATACACAATTGTGCATAAATAAATGCTTATAAGTGTGCAATTATTAATGTGTATGCAACGTGTGTCTTGCATAAATGGGATGTGCAGGTTAAACTTCCGCATTCAGGCGTCTCCAGAATTTGGAAGTAAATGCTAATTTGGAGTGTACTGTGAGTAGACCTAGATGGTTCATTTCATTGTTTGTTTTGCTTGAATGTTTATATTGATTGACTATTGAATGCTCATATAAATGTGATTGACTGTGACGAATTCCGAACAGAAGGTCCGATGATTGTGAGGTATGAATGAAATATTGAAGTGCTCATTGAATGTGAATTGGACGAAATAAGTGTTTTCTCAACTTAAATGTTGAATGCCGAACTAAGATCCGATGACAATGTGAATGAGAATGTGATAGTGGATATGATTGTGTGATATTGAGCACTTTCAATTGACTGAATATATGTAAGGCATTTCATTTCATGAATACATGAAATATAATGGTAGTTGTGATCTGAGTAGTCACCGAAAAAGAGCTTAAACCTCAAAGTATGAAAAAGAGCCTCGAGCTCAGAAAGTGATTAAGAGCCTAAGGCTCACTATATAAAATGAGCCCTATATCTCTATCGGATAAGGGACAGTTAGCAATGAACCCGATATCCAAAATAGATACGGGACAGTTTAGGCACTCGGTCACAACAAAGTAACAAATGAAAAGTGGTTCTCATGTGCACTGCATATGCATAATATGAATGATTTAAGTGTATTGAATGTGAAATGTGAAATAATGTGAATTAAGTGTTATGTGAGTGGGTGATTGTAACACCCCACTCCCGTATGACCCGAACCTGACATCGATGGTGATATCCGAGCTCGTGCCTTGCGAGGGTGGCGTGCTACATCACTCAGTCAAAATTCAGTATAATTTTTTTTTGAAAACACAACCATACACCATACGGGAGTCAATTAACATATACAATCAATAGTAAGTACAGTGACCACGTGGGCCCTTTCATATATACAAATCAATTAGTCATGTGTACAAACTTTTATACAGAAATAGGAAGACACTAATGCAGACGCGGACTGATCCCGACC
>JANVCQ010000008.1:34260318-34281884 GCA_025531925.1 Erythroxylum plowmanianum
GTAGCATATTGAGTTAGCTTTCCATTTCCACTGCTCTTGCTAATTTTCGAGTTGTATATTGGGAGATATGAACTGATATCTGCGCACTCGATTTGTTTTCAAAAAAAAAATATATTACCGAGTTTTAAACTGCATTGACTGCTCTAGCATGCCACCCTCGCGGGTCGCGGACTCGAATATCACTGTCGATGTCGGGTTCGGGTCTCGTGGGAGTGGGATGCTACAGTTATAAAATGATGTTGCATAGAGGAAGTAAAAATGGGACAATTTTAAAGTTTTTCATAAGGGAAAGAATTGTATTATGGCTTCAAGAGGAAAACTATATTGATATAGGTAGAAATAGACCAAGTTGTCTTCAGGAAAATTGTAGCTTATTCTCTTAGCTTTCCGACACTATAAAGTATGTCAATTTTTGGTATCGGAGTTGAGAGATATGAGCATTATAAGTGATGATGCTACATGAGAAATATGAACAGGATAGCTATGGTGAATGATGAGAATTATTATGTGAGATGAATTATTTGAGTTGAGATTTGGGGGATTTATGAAATCAAATTGGTAATTGAATGTTTTAGAAGTGTTATGACATTAGAAGAAGTGAACTTGGGAAGATTAAGAGTGAATATGAAGTTATATTGGATGTGGGAAGCATTGGAGGGGCTTTGGAGGGGTTTGGAGAACCTCTATGTCCGTTTAACGGACCTTCTCGGGTGATTTTAGCTCCCAACCCCGACAATGTCCGTTAAACGAACATTCACAGGACAACTATAGTAAATTACGATTTTTGACTCTTTTAGAGGCAGAATCTCGTTTTGTGGTCTTCATAAAAGTTGTAGATCTAGAAGTCTTCTTTCCAATAGTCAAAGAACGAACTCAATCTGACACAGGTACAAATTGAATAAGAACTTAAACATGATGGATTCTTTTGGTTATAACTTCCCCATATGACCTCCGAATGAGGTGATTCTTGAAGCGATAGCTTCCTAACACAAGTATCTATCTCCATAAAAATTTGGGATATTTTGGAGTTGATTTGAGAAAGTTTGATTGAGAGAAAGTGAAGGGTCAGTTGGGAGACTATGATTGAGGTATGAACATACTTTGACTTTTTAAGCACAACTTCTTTTATAGAGTTCCTATTGAGATAGTTCTTGCTTCAAATTAAACTAGAGATTTGGAGCTACTATTGTTGTGAAGAAGTCAAAATGAAATCCTGGTTTGAAGATTTCCAAACTCCGTTCACAAATAGGAGAAATGAGTTCGAGTATGGTGACTAATTTATGTGGGCACGCCATTGAACAAATTGTGAGGAAAAATTATTGGGATGTTATGAGAATGAAGATTAACTGATAATGGCAAATGAGGGTTAATGAAATAACCCTACAAGAGGACCTACTCACGCTTTATGACTCCGGATTGATAGTTGGGCTTCAGAAACGGGATCCATCATTTAGTATTTTGATCTTTTTATGTTTGGGTCAAATGCGCTAAATTCTTCTTAGGCTATCTACAATTTTACTTTATTTTTGTTTTGATATTCATTTATTTCTATGAAAACAAAATTATATGGATAAATGTTTCTTTTTGCATATTCTCTTTAAGATTCTTCTTTTTATGAAAGAAAAAATTATCCTAGTTTAAAAGTTATCCCCTTTCCTCGAGGTTTTGTAATAGCAGCATCTTTAACAAGAGTTTTATAATTAGACCTACTGAGAAGACCAATGTTTTCAATTTAATTGTAAGTTACTTTTGCTAAATGGATATGATTTTGATAGTTATCCTATTATTTACTTATTTTTAGGCATCATAATTATGTTAAAATGAAAATGTAGAATCAAAATCCAAATAGTTAAACATATAGTTTTAATTTTAAGACTTTAACTAAATGATAAAGATGATTGATTTGTTTTTTGAAAAATTTTCTAAATAAATAATGTATTAATATTTGCCTTTTTTCTAGATTTTGATGTTAACATTTAATTTTTAATTTTATGTTAGGTCAAGATATGCCTATTTAGCTACAAATAAATTCCAATTCTCTTAATGATAAAATTATTTTATTATTATTGATTTTTGGCTTTTTTAAATTCTACTATTCTATTATCTTTCATTTGGTTTCATTATCCTTTAATTTTTTTGTTTATATCATCTTAATAATTTGATTGATTTAAAACTTGAAATGCTTTTATGATAAATTAAGTAAATATATTAAAAGATGGAGAGACAAAATTTGTTCCAAAGCTTATATCTAATTGAGTTAGATAAACTCAAAATTGGTATTAAGTAGACAATAAGAGCAATAACCAAGCCAAGTGGCATAATCCAAATTGGTAAAACATCATATATGACAAAAGTTAAGAACTCATACGACTAGATGAATTGAAGCATTATCCATTCAAATACTACTTCCAGTTCACCAAAATAGAGGGAGAAACAAATGGAAGATATGTTTTAAGATGCATAAATTAGCTTGGTTCATGTACTCCTAAGGCTTTTGAGTAAATCAGTTCCTCCTTAAGAGCTCCTTTGGTTATCCGTCTTGCATTATTGCAAATCAAATGCAAATAAGGCATTAATAAGAGTGAGAAGAAAAAGATAGAACATAATGTTGTTCTCTTATGGTCTATAGAGTATCATATCTTGTAGTTCTATATTCTTTTAATCATTGGAACTCTGCCACTCAGTTTCAAGTGAACAATACTATGCACACCTTTATCTTTAAATAGGCAACTTGCTTCCAAGTTACTTTACCCATATGATCCCCACTTGCATTTCCAGTCTAGAGGAAACTTTAGAGTAATTTCTCTATTTAATATTACTAGTTGGGAAAGCAATATAGGTACGATGTATATGCAAGGAAGTCAACAAAATTAATTAATTAAACTCTACCAGTGAATGTGAGGGAAGCATTGCACCAGCTCTTAATCCTCTTTGGTATTCTTACAATTAGGGAAATAAAAACCATATAAGATGGCCTTTTTGCAAAATTGGAACTCCAATGTAAGTAAATGAAGTTGTTTTATATGAAGTCACATTTAAATTAAATATCTAGTTTGATAAATGTGAAGTAATAAAAGAGGCATATATATGGCTTATATCTTTCTTCTCTTTATTTTATAACCCAAGCTCAGAGAAGGAAGAGAAAAGAGGGCCTTATGGTGGATTTGGTCAGAAATCCATAATAGAGTCTAACCATAACCACCAATTCGTGGCCAAACCAAAGAGCTCCTTGAAGGTGCTATGACATTCATAAAAGCACTTATAAAATGGAATTCAACTCCTAAAAGAAAGATCAACTCATCATCAAAAGTTAACTAATATATACCAAATTTCATATATTTTTATGGTACTTGAAAATCCTTTCTTGAATGATAACATGATTAATCAATCTAGCCAAAACTTCTATGTTAAAGGTGAAGAGGTAAGGGGATAAAACATCCTCTTGCCTCATTCCCATAGCCTTTTAATAAGATTTGTAGGAGCTTCATTGACAAGGATGCTAAAGGAAATAGTTTTTACACATTACTCAATCCAATTAATAAAAGTTGGAGGAAAACTAATGATGAATTTCTAATTAATAAAGTCAAAGGCCTTTTAAAAATCCACTTTGATAGCATAACTTTTGAATAAGCTTTTCTTTGTAGTTATTGAAAAGTTCTTGTGCAAGGAGATTATGATATCTAACTTTTCTTCCATCTATAAAAGCTCCTTGGGTTCTATCTCGACCTACACCCTGATTAAACATATTTTAATGATTGGTTGTTATCAAACCTCTCCTAGAAACTAATAATCATAGGTTAATAATTAACCTGAGCTTTCCCTTTGGTAGTGTTTAATCAAGATAAGATCGTTAATTAAACCTAACCACTGAATAACCTAGGATATAATCTCTAGATTCAATTAGGTAATAGCATTACGAATTAGGAAAATCGATTAATCAAGGAAAAAACCATATATAATGTGTCATTTAACCTAGGTTATGTTATCCCTAATGATTATGAATCATTAGTCGTTACAAATGAATTTCAAATATAACAATTACAGATTATATCAAAATTCTAGTAATAAGTTTGTAAATAAACGATCCAATGAACGAATTAAAATCATCTTTTCACAATACCTAAATCCATACATATCAGATAACACAATCAATTTCTAAAGAGAAAGAAACAACAAATAAAAGGAAAGAATGCTTCACCGGGTTGTGGGCATTGATATCGCCTCCAAACTGACGTCGGAAAGCTACCCCTCCATGGGTCTTCTCATGGTAGAGAGCTTACCTCCCTCTTTGTGATCTCCCGAAGCTCTCTCTCCTTTCAGTTAAAAAACACCAAAAACTTTCATGTCTTTGTGCCATTACTCAAACAAAGATTTTATACCAAAAAATGATTACGGTTTGGGTGAGTTATAATTGTCTTAAAGGCATGCTTGATAGTGATTTGTCACGTTCATAGCCGTGAGATTTGTCTCACGACCATGACAAATCATCCATGGTTGTGTGCTTCTTCACCATTGTCTTCATTTTCTTGTCTTCTTCTTGTATTATTCTTACTGTAATCTTCTTCTTCTTACTCCATGAAGACAAGCAAGTGTGAATCTTCAGAAAATGACCCAATTATAATGCTTTCACCTCACTTTAACCCCTTTGCTTTTGAATTGTGCCTAAAATCACATATGTGTCAAAGTGAGTATCTTAAGCAATTTCATGTCATTAATCACTAAGTGTTATGGAATAATTATACAATCAATTAAGCACATATCATTATCTTCCCTTTCTTTATTGGGTCTTTACTCTTTTAACACTTATCTTTTCAAGGAAATTGCACCATTGAGTGGAACTAATCCAAGCTTTGACTTTAGCATTTAAAATTAACCAATTCAACTTGTGAGCAAAAAGTTTAGAGTGAATTAAGGAACCCATTTTACTATAATTATCAAATTATAAAAGGCCTTTTCACCACTTCCTATCTTGCACCTGATGCATCTTTGTAGGCTTTCCATGCTTTTCAATAACTTTGAAATGAACAAAGAGAAAGAAGGACTAGGTTCTACTTCCCACAATCTCCTATCCTTTAAGAAATTATATATGAATCCATCTTATCTAGAGGGTTTCTTTATTCTCTATTGGCCTCTATAGTCTTTTCACCATTCAATTTTTTTCTTAGACTAATTGGAGTTACTCTTAAACCCCTTTCCTCTAATAGTCTACAAACTTCAGTAATTGGAGCACCTAATGAAACAAACACAATTATAGACATTTAAGCAGACACAATTTTTAGCCTATATATTTTTTATGATTCAGAAGACCTAATATATAATGATGAGTTGTCAATATATTTAGTGAGTTAAGGACATTCACCAAATTTTTCAAGATGGTTTAGCTTCCTTATTAGCTTTAATAAGATTAAATTCTAACTCTTCTATCTATGAATGTAAAAGAATCAATGATTCATAACATGAATGCACATAGGAAACTAAAAGAGGGATAGATATTAGAGGAATATATATCTACTACATATTATCACTAGCATCAATTTCAAAATTTTATTGTAAACCCTAATGGATAAAATATAAAAGTTACTAATAACTTAAGCACAAGTAACTTCCCTATTGATTCTACAATGTGTGAGCCAGCATCATTCCTTAATAATAAGCAACCAAGTAAGGGAAATGAGTGATAATAATGAGAGCAAAGGTGATGTGAATAATGAACCCCCACTTGATTCTAGCGACAATGAGTGATACTAAGTCCCATATAATGTCCTTAATAATAAGTAATCAAGTAAAGGAACTGAGTGGTATTAATAAGAGCATAGGTGATGTGGATAATGAACTCCCACTTATTCTAGCAACATTGAGTGATACTAAGTCCCACATAATGTCATTTGTTATATGGCATAACTAAGACATGTGATGTACTATATAAATCAAACCTTTTAATACATTATCATTTTGTTGTATATCTTTATTTTTAATAATAGAGATTGATGCTAAGTTAACAAGCATAATCTAACCATTCCAGCAAAATTTGATGAGAAGAATGATGAATTAACTCTTAATGACATTGACCTTGCATTTAAGGTTGAAGGATACATGTTTGGACCTCATATAAGAGTTAGGCATGATTGGAAGTAAAAGGAGTTTAGAGTTCAAAAAAAGTGGAAGGGATTCTTATCCTCATTAAGATGATCATATTTTCCTTTAATGGTAAAAGCAATCTTGAAGTTATTTAAGTGAGAGAAAAATATAGAGTTGATTTTTGACATTCGTAATGACTATAGGAAGAATAAGGTAGAGTTGACAGTAGTGAAGTTTATTGATTATGCAATAGTTTGGTGAGATCATATGGTTAATAATAAGAGAAGAAATTGTGATTAACCTATAGAGACTTGGAATGAGTTGAAGGCTCTTATGAGTAAGAGATTTTGTACCAATCCATTATTACATTGATTTATATCAAAAGTTGGAAGGTCTTTTTTAAAGTTGAAAGATAAAGAAAGAATATTATAAGGAGATAGAAGTAGTCATGATCTTAGCCAATATTGAGGAGGAGAAAGGAGTAACTATAGTAAAGTTCTTGAATGGGTGAATAAAGATATACTCAATGTAGTGGAGTTACAACACTATATAGAGTTAAAGGAATAGTGTATATGGTTATAAAGATAAAGAAATAGCTAAAGCACAAAGGAGTATTGAAGTACCCAACAAATCTTGGTGATTTTTAGAGGCCTAATTGGAAAATTGATGATAGAGGTTTTTCTAAAGCAAAAACTATGCCACTTAAAACTAAAGATGATGATTATAATCAAGGAATAATAAAAAATGATTCTCAAGCATCTCGAGATAGAGACATTAGATTTTTTTTATTATTTAAGAACAAGATATATTACATCTGAATGACCAAATAAGAGGGTTATGATTATGAAAGAAGATGGAGAGGTGGAAAGTTTAAGTGATTATAAAGAAAAGAGATTTAGGCCAACGTTTGAAGATTCTAGTGATGAAGAGATTGAGTAACATGTTACATTCATAAAAAGGTATGTAGGATGATTATTAATAGAGGAAGTTGCATTAATATAGCTACCACTACCTTCGTAGAAAAGTTAAGTTTGCCTGTTATGAAGCATCCAAATTCGTACATGCTTCAATAATTTAATGAATGATTGGAGATCAAAGTAAACAAATAGGTGATGATGTCCTTTTCTATTATAAGGCATCAAGATGAAATATTGTGTGATGTTATACCTTTGTAAGTTGGTTAAATCTTATTAAGAAGGTCATGACAATATGACATAAAGGTTATAAATGGAGGCTTCGAGAATAGGTACACCTTCTTAAAGGAAGATAAACCCAATAGTATTGTGCCTTTAACACTTAAGTAGGTTTATGAAGACCAATTGAGATGAAGAATGAGAAAGAAAAAAAGAAAATTAAGAGGATGAATAAAGGGAGTAATACAAGAGCAGAGTTTTCTTTATATTGATAAGCCCATGATTGTACCTTTTTAAAAAGTAGCTTGTTTCCCTTTAGATATAGGTGACAATTTAAGGATGAATCTCTTTTAAAAGTGGGGATATGATACATGACTACTCTAAAAGGGGATCCATTGCATATATATTTTGAGTCAATTATAAGAATTAGAGTTGGTAAATATTTAGAGGTAAAATAATAATCTCTGGCTGAATATGAGTTGACTTAGGTGTATCTTAACTCATGCCTTCTTTGGATGTAGGAGTTGAAGTTCCAAGAAGAACACAATCTCCAACATAGATATGACTTAGACCGTAATTGCAAATGGATCCACAATCTGAGTCATAGACATGTCTCAGATCATGTCCAATTTCACAAAGTTATAAGAGGACCCACGATCTTAACCGCAAACGTGCGACTATGCTTACATTATGAAATTATAAAGAGATCTATGGTCTCATATATGTGTGTTCCATATCATGTCTGCTGGTGTTAAAAAGTTCGTAACCAACATGGCTTATCCCACAACTATATCTTAGATCATGCTTACTCGAAACTCTAGTTTTCTGTTATTTGATATTTCAAGTTCAGTTAAAATAACTTTGAACGTCTTTTTTATTTTATAGTTGTTAGAGCTTCTTTTACTTGTCCTTCAATAAATTTTGAACTTATCAAATAATTCTTTTTTTGGCTTTCAAACTCTTAATAAATTTGGTTCTTCAATTTTATAGTCAACTAACTAATTCTTTTATAGTTAACGTATAATTTAAGTGGATTCATTTCAATGACCGTGGCAAATTTTTGAGCATCACATTGTTAATAACTGTAAAAATGTGGTCTTGCTTCATAAAATTAAAATTTGTAAAATTGGAAATAAAATAAAAAATCAAAAAAGTGGTGAGCATTAAAGTAAAAGGAAATGCTTGGTTAATTGTGGCAATTCACAATTTTCCATCGGTACAATAAGCGCACAGTGTTTTTTGATTATTGTTGCTCAATTAGCAAGCAATCAAAGCAATCCATTATTAACTTGGATATAAGCATGAATAATACAAGTATAAATATCATATTTCGTTACACATGTTAGATTATTATGAATTGCAGTTTATTAGGATAAGAAAATATTAATTATTATGATCTTCCATATTAAAAGGGTGGTGGTATAAACTAAAATTATTATTTACATCATGTAATGCATTTATCCTCATAAATAAGAGCTTTTATTTAAAAAAAAGTTTACAAACAAGTTCAATGAATAAGATATGACTTTAACCCTAAGGCGTCGATGAGTTGTTAAGAGGCTCTCCTGGCTTAAATGGAGTCGTGGGTTCGAACCCTTTTCATGTATGTAGCCATTTAAAACTTGAGGCCAAAGCTTTGTCTCTCATAAAGAACTTACTCAGTTCGAACAAGGATTAATCTGGATGTGGATGACTTAAAGGTACCTTCATATAGTTGAGACCCTCCTAAAATATCTCGTGAGTAACAAAAAAAAGAAAAGAAAAGATATGACTTTATAATTTTGTTCGAATGAAACATTCTTCCATGCACGACATAATAATAATTGTGAGTGGGATAATCGTGAACAATGTTTTTTTATTTTTTCCCCTTGAGATGAAGTATTCGCCCCGTCAGTATGACGCCACAGCTTAGGTCCCATGTCTACTCGAAAATCAAACACCTTAGATATTATAACGACTTATCTTTAGATTGTTGCGTGTAAATATCTTTTCAAAATAAAGTTCTCGTGCAACTCCGCTGGAAAAGCCAAAGCTTCTTTTTTCTGTTTGGCACATAGGGGAAACCAAATCTTCATCCGATCTGAAGGCACCGTAGTCTCAATCACTGTCTTGTCGTTCATGGCATCCTTTAAAAAGAAAAAATCTTTTTCATATATATGTATGGCAAGAGAAGAATAGAGAACAAAAGACAAGCAGGAGTCAACCACGTAGAGAAATGTGAATCAGAACCGCAGCATTTGTTAGTTTTACATTTGTGTTGGATGATATTTCTCACCTGTAAAAAGTCAATCTGTTTGAACAATACAGTTCAACTCGACAATAGAACAAATGGACGACTTAAAGGAGTATTTATAATCAATCAAACTTTGACACAATTATAGATTGACGGAGTTATACATACACGTTTCCATATAAAAATAGTTTAGCATCGTTGTCTGAAATATGAAACAGGGTCATTAGAGTATGGTCATTTTTAAAGATATAGAATCCTAATAACTGGCGAGAGAGTGATACAGAAAAATATTGAAACGTCGCAGTCAACTTGGTGCAACGCATCTACTGTTCAAAGGCCATTTATTGTGAAGCTGGTGTAGCGTTAACATTCATTATCCCTTTCCTCAGCATTCCTCCAAGACACAACGGACAACCAGAATTGGCCTTAACTACACTTTACAGGTAACAAGCATCTTCTTCTTTGGACCTATCTATCAGTGGGGTTTATCATGCCAATTGCCAAGTCTTAATAATTAATTTACCCACCAGACTTCCCCTAGTAACTGAACTAGTCCTATCCAATTAAAGCCTTGCATTTCAGATATCTGTTTGTTATCATATGTTAGGAATTCTGTACGTTGGGACAAAGGGATTGGAGTAATGAAAGAGTCTAATGTGTGTGTAGTAAGTAAATTAATCATTTCCAGAGTAACAATCGTATTTTAATATTGGACTTCGACATCAAATAACAGCCCTTCCCTAGTTAAACAGTATCCACATTCTTTATTTAAATGAATGCCGAAATACTCGACAATGCCGTGCTCAGGCTTAAGTCCTTCGGCAATATATAGTGTGTTTAGTTGGTTCTTTACTATTTGCCGGCAGCTTGCCAGAATTATGTTTCCTATGTTGCTTCCAACAACGTTAGGACATTAACTTCGAAAATAATTGACAGCATTAAACTATTGCCGCTCACGTTGTTTGTCTGAGGTAATGAACCATTTGAATTATTTAAGGTTGTAAATCTCTTTAAATGTAGAGTATAAGTTGAGACGCTTTTAAAAAGTAAATGTGACAGCGACATCAAATTATCATATTATTTCGAATTTCAGCTACCACTAAAAACTATCGAACTAATTCTAACTGTGTAAGCATTAAGGACAAAAGTTATATTTTTATTTTGCATTTCTTGTCATAATTATATTTTTACTCTTCATGTTGTTTAGTTTTCTAATTGAGTTTTAATTAAATTTTCTAATATTGTATATTTTCTAATCAAATATTTTCATTAATAAAAATACAAATATAACATATCACGTTAGCATAATAATAACAGTACAGCGACAACGAGGGGTGGACCAATTGGTCCAGATTCTTCACTTAAGACTCTCCCCTAACAAGGAGGTCTTAAGTTCGAGTCATGCCAAAGGAGGGGAAATAGGCATGTTCCTATTGATGATCCTCTAACTCCCTAGGCAAAGCTCCTTAATCGGATCAATTACGGACGCCTCGCTTCCAGCGACAGTGTGGAAGTTGGAGCTACTAGGAAATTCGGGGGCTGATATTGGGAACCTGATGCTGAGCAGGGGGGAGCCAGTGATCAATCATCAGCTGAACAATCATGTATGTGAATACTTCTTGTGCGCAAAAGTGTACAGGCTACGTAGGAACTTGAGGGATCTTGAGGTTCCAGATTTACATCCTCTCTCTAAATTCTTGGGATGGGGTCGTAGGGACTTAGGATTAATCTGACTAAACCGAGATACCTAATGTAATTAAAAAAAAAACAGTACAGCAACAAAGCAACCACCTCTGCATCACATTAATAACACATGACGTATGGAGCCTACAAGAAGACAAGGACATGCCATTGTATATTATTTTCTTTTTGCTAAGTATATGTAATCGTATAGGAGTTTTAAGGTCTAAATATGAAATTAATGTCTTTTATTCTTTATCATTGGATCAATCACATTGGGTGTTTATTTGGTCTAATAATATTTAAGAAACATAATTGTCTATGGCTTAGGTAAGTTAATATATGTAACTTTTGTTGACTAATATTGTAATATTTATTATTATATGATTGATTAATATTTATTATTATTTTGGCCTCACTTGTAATATTTTGGAGTCATACAAAACGAAAAAGATAAGTAACCAGGCTGATTTTAATAAATTATCAACTAAATTCCTTATATCATCAATAAATTTTCAATTTTGGAAAAATAGTACTTATTAAAGGAGACAAGTGAGTTTTATTACGGTTAGTATTATAAGATCCACCATGCCTTATGTTATTTACATAAACGCCATGTTAATATCATGGTGACATAATATGTTCGCATGACATTGTACAGCTCACACTGTCTTGTGTATTAATATATGCTAACATGTATCCTACGTGACTACCAAATCATTGTTGTGTACGTTCATATTTTTTTGTTAACACCGTTAATGAAAAGCATTTGATTACACTACAAGAAATTATATTTTTAGTGAAAGTAAATGTAATTGCTAAAAATAATAATATTAGTAACTATTATTTATAGTGTCTAAATTTTAAAGTCGTCACTTTCTATTACAAATACTCCGTCACTAATGAAATAGTGATTAATTTAAAAAATTGGTCATAAATATGCAACACTTTTGTGACAAAAGAATTGATACTAAAAACTATGGAATGTGTGACAAAACTATTTGGTTTAAATAATTTTACATATTTATGACAAGTTTGTCAATATAAACAATATAAAGTAGTGACGAATAAAGTCGTAACAATACTTTATTTTATTCTTGGCCACTAAAATAATTGAAAATAGTGACAAAATATTTGTTACTCATGTTTTTTTATGAGTTTTTATTACTTCTTAATTACTAATATTTTAAGGAAAAAGTGTCAACATCATTTTGTCATAAAAATGAAAATTTGATATTGTCACTAATGTGTTTATTATTGTCACAAATAAACTATTAATTCAACAATATAATTACATTAGTGGTAAAAGAAATTTGCATCAGTGATCATATCGTCTAACAGGTTTCGTCACAAGTATAAAAGTTATAAGTTACAATAATGTTGTCACTAAATAAAGATTATATGTTACAATAAATTTATAAAAAATGTACAAATAATATTATTAGATTTAACAATTTAATAGCTTAATTGATAAAACGTTTTGCTTTGGTGGCCGTAAAATAAAAGTCACAAATGATAAAGATTTTTAGTGCCAAGATACTGTCACACAAGCAAATAAAAATTATTAATATATATACAAAATATATAAAAATCACCAAAATGTACAAAATTCTAATTTCCAATATAAATTGGAAAATTAATATTCATGGAAATTATATTTATTACAATTATCCTAATCTACTAAGTACTAATTTAAGTTAAAACTCTCCGAGATAAATTTTCTTAGCTATTCTTACAAATGAAATTCACAATTGATTTTTTCCCTACGAAATAAATAAAAAATAGAATCAATTAATTAGTTTATAAAATATTAAGCTATAAATTTAGTACTAACATTTTTTAATAATATAATAATAATGATAAGAAGTAATACTAACTATTCTAGATTTTATAAATTTATAATCTCACATAATTAGTTGGGGTATTTGATATTGTGGCACTTGATGGATCTCCATTTGAGGCAGAAGCATTAATAAACTAGGAATTACTCAAGTATTTGCCAAATGCGCAAAAACAACTAAAATTTATTTCATTTCCTTGATTTGGTGTTCAATAATTGCATCTTAAGCTTGAATCATCTCATTTTGATTTTGAATATTTTCATTTTGTGTTTTTATGATTTGAGTAAGTCTTGCAATTTCATCATCTAAATCACTTGCACGTTTCTTTGCAGCCTCAACTTCAATTAAAGTTTGACTTTTTTCTCGGGACTTAGATGTTATCTCTTTAACACCTAAAGCATGTGAAAGAAGTCCATATGAAAGATCTTTAAGTTAGAAGTTAGATGTGGAGTACAAAAATGTATCCCAAAACAACTTCCCTCAAACATTAATTTATTATTTTTAGTTCCTATCAATGGAAATGGAAACCAGTATAGTATTACATATCACATGTAACACGAAAAGCCACAAACTAACCTGCAACTTATGGTTATCACCAATAAAAAGTGGTTGTTGATTTACCCCAAGAAAGAACACACATTCACGAAAATTGGCAATGCAGACTCATTTTGACACTGTAATCACACGAATTCATTCACAATGTTCAATCCTTACAGCCTGTAAAGATATCAACATCTAAGAAAAATACATTTGGGTCATATTTAATCATGACATACTACCTTCCCAAAATCTAAGATCAAGTTATAAATAAAATCATCGTAAGAAAGTAAGGAATTTTGTTACAAACACATGAATAGATATTTGCATTTCACAGCAACATATACAATACAAATGTTCCTTCTTAAAGTAGTTCCAATAGTCAATATGAAAAAATAAAAAATTTATATAAATATCATACAAAGAAAATAGCACAAAATGAAAGAAAAACATATAAAAATGAAGAGTGGTCATCAGAACTATCCATTGTCACGACATGCAATAGGATACTGTAACTATCTGTCAAGAGTCGATACGGAGCTCATTCTTTGGTGGTGTGTGAAAGAGAGAAGAGGATGATGACGAGGATGAGGAGAGATTTTGTTTCGTTTGGAAGAGCATAAAGAAGTCGAGGGAAGATTTAATAGCCTGAGACCTTGGAATCTTTGCGCAGGCTAAAATATGGAAGTGAAGATATCAAGAGGGAGAGGATGAGTTATGACATGTGAGTGGCGGGCAATGAGGCCATGGTTACCCAATTTTTATATTCAGAGTTTGATGTTTGGGCCTACTTCTAGTCAATTGTTGTTTGCGTTAGGGTGTGGTTAATGTGCTTGTTAAAATGATAATCTGATGAAATTTTGATTAAGATGTTAGGAGTTATAATTATCTTGTTTGCGTTCCATTGTTTATATACTGTGTTTCTAAGTTTTTTGGTTCCTAGGGCTCAATTGTTGTCTGTACATAGTTGATTATGACTCTGTAAAGTTCTCGTGTTGGCTATAAATACATTAATACGTCACCATTTTGATTGAAATCTTGAGTTTAGACTGCGTTGGACCATCCCACAAACTTCAATGTGGTCATGCTCATCTCTTTCTCATGATACTAGCTTACGATTAGTCAATTTCAAATTTAAAATTTTAATCGAGCTTCCCTAGCTGTTCTTGGTTATTGTCCATAATTTTAAGACATTAAAGTTGGATTGTTCAAGAACTTTCCTTCGAAATTTTATGAATTGCATATTTAATATACATTTGATTTATTACATATTTAAAATAAATACTTAAAAATAAATTCAATATATAAGTTCTTTAAATTCTAATGTGTTTTCCCCTTTCAAAAGGATAGCATCTCCAAAGCTTGAAAATTTTCTTCTTATAAAAAATATTCCTATGTTAAAAGAAAATTTTTTAGTATACTATCATACGGAAGACTTTTAAATTATGAAATGTAAATTATATTCCAATTGCAAATAATAGTAATTATGATTATGAGCAATACAATTATAATTATGATTATATTTACAATAAAGAAACTACATTCACAATGTAGTGTAACTTAAACCCAAACATGATATAACGAATTTAAAACCATGCCTAATTACAAGATGATCAAGGCTTGACTTGATAGACTAATTTTGATATAATCAAAATTTTAATTAAATCAATATTATTTTAATTATTTATTTTTATGACTGATTATGAGACAAATTCAATAAGTGAAGGAAGATGATGTTGACAATGATTGAGCATTGGCAAGAACTTTGTTTTTAAATTTTGAATAGGTTAAGAGTTTTTCTTAATATTTTGGAATATGAATTTCAATATATTTAAACATTTATTTATTTTGATGAAATTTCAAAGTTATGTTTAGCAAATATCTATTGATATGTAATTCTACTTGTGAATTATCAATATATGTAGTTTGACCATTTTATAAGAAAATATTTAAATATGTTTGCGAATAATAATATTAAAAATATCGTGAGAAGTAGTTTCTAGTTCCTAAAATTCATACAATAATGAGAACATTAATCATTAGAGAGGTTAATTTTAATATGTTATTATAACAAGAAATAGTTATCATTAATTTGTTACGTTTATATTGACGATAACCTTTGTAACAAAAAGTTGATGATCAAGTAACAATAAAATTTCTTGTCACAAAAATTAAGAATAGTGGTGATCATATTGATAGTTATGTTTTTGTGAAAAAGTTAAGTAGTCACTAACTAATTGAATTTTTGTTGATAAAATTTTTTGTCACAAAAAATAAAATATCATGTGATGGTACACTGGTTATAGTAAGAGAAAAATATTAGTGACCAAATTATGTTTTGTCACAACAAATAGAAAATATTAGTGACCAATATATGTTTTATCACAATTACAATTCATTCCCACCAAAATTATTTTGATGCCAAATTGCATATGCTTTTAGTGGCACAACTTACTGATAAAATAAATTTTGGCACTTGTCGCTATTAATGTATTAATAGTGACAATTTAATTGTGAAAGATACAAAATTGTCACAATTACCATTTTATTAGTGGCAAAATAAATAAATCATCACAATTAATGCAAATAATAGTGCCAATCAATTATTTTGTCATAAAAAACCTCATATCTATGACAAAATGATAGTCACAAAAAAGTTGTCACTAAATTATGAATAGTAGTGACCATAGTGATAGTTCGATTTTTGTGATAATATTAAGTAGACAGTAACTTATTGAATTTTTATTGATAAATGTTTTTTTCACAAAAAATAAATTATCGTGTGACAGTAAAATGTTTGGCCACAGTAAGAGAAAAATATTAGTGACCATTTGTCACAACATATAGAAAATATTAGTAACCAACATATGTTTTGTCACAATTATAATTTATTCCCACCAAAATTAGTTCGACGTTAAATTGCATATGCTTTTAGTGACAAAACTTATTGATAAAAGAAAATTTGGCACTTGTCACTATAAATGTATTAATAGTGACAATATAATTGTGAAAGATACAAAATTGTCATAATTACCATTGTATTAGTGACAAAATAAATAAATCATTATAGTTAATCCAAACAATAATGCCAATCAATTATTTTATCACAAAAAACCTCAGATCTGTGACGAAATGATAGGTAGTCACAAAAAAGTTGTCACTAAATGTCTAAACTCTTGTAGTGTTAGGAAAATCGATAACATTAAATAATTTCATTGAAGAAAAAAGTAATAAAAATACTTTATTAAGAGACTGAGTATAATACATAGACTAGGAGTATCTACCCATGAAAAATTTCCCTTTCATAGATAGACGGACTTTTAGGACTTAAGAAGAACCCTTTCGTTAAAGTTTTACTAGTAGGAAGGTCAAAATTTGTACTCTACTTGGAAATATAGCCTAAGTAACCTATGAACAAGACTTAAATCTTACAGAAAAAGTTAAACTTTAAATTTTAAGGAACTCACTCATTGATTACAAAGAATAAAGAATCAAGTTCGTGAAGTATTTTGAATGTCACAAAGAAGAAATTCTTTGATCAGTTTTGGAGTTTAATGAAGAATAAAAGATAAAACACCCTTGACTCTTAATATTTTGTAACTTAAATAGTTCTTTATCAATTAGAAACAACCCTTTCATATAGGATAAACATAAAAATGTGACAACCATCCTAATTATAAGTGTAACAACATTTCCTATTTAAATTAAAATATTAACTACTATTACTACTTGAATTGGAATTCTTTAGTCCACATTCTTGTAGGAAGCTAACTAATAGTTCCATTATTCTTAGGACTCTAGTAAAATAATTTAACTGAGACTCTAGGAATCCTAATCCAATTCAGATCCCTAATATCACAAGAAAAGTACTATTGTTAGAGTTTTTCTAATGATATTAGAATTTAACCACATAACAAGTTACAATCCAAATAAAAAACTAATAATTAATAATAAATCCACATTAACACACTTTAGGATTTATAGTTAAGAACATTGTATAACATTTGTACTAAAATGAATATTAAGAGACTAATTAAGAAAATATCTAATAAATTAAATATCATTAATATTAATTCACCAAGAAGCTCTAGCTTATAATTATTATCATTTATCCTCTTAATGAATTGAAATGGACCATCACCTCTTAGTAACAATTTGGAATATCTTTTCAATATAAATCTTTTCTTTCATATATACACCCAAACATAACCATCATGATCAAAGACAATAAGTTTCTACCTTAATTAGCTTTGGTTAAGTATTGCTTATTTTCCCTCTCCTTTTGATGTTTTATATGTTCATTAAGTTTTATCACCATCTCAACTTTCTTTAAAAGCGTTATCCTTTTGTTCCACTACTTTACCATTTGATATAGTAGTTGAGTTAGTATTCATAAGAATAGCATCCTCAACTTCATTCCTCATTGAATCTAGATTTATAAGCTTTGTATAGTTACCTTTAATAAACCTTTTTCTAGTTACTTTCCACTATTTCTTTGGTGTTTCACCAATGGCTTCCAAAGATAGGAACCTTAATTGAGCCTTCACGTATAACTTCATCCTCACCTAGCCTTATAATTGGAATGTAATTTGGCATTTCCTTCATTAATTTGATATTTACATACCTTACAAAACCAGTCCTTCTTAAGGCATTCATTTTGATATGCAAGTTGGTTTACTACAAAACTTGCAAGCATGCTCAATCCTTTAATGGACTAGTACTTCGACGGTATGTTATGAAAGTTAATCCATATTGGGATGCTCTCCTACTTGACATTTTCCAAAAAATCCTAGGTCTCTTTAGCTGAAGGAACAAAGGGAGGTTTTGAAATATGTGATGGTCTAACTTTTAAGACATTTTTGGAACTTGTCTTCGAATAGAACCTAAAAATAACTAGATTTTCCTTGGACAGTAGGACTTTTGACATGCCCATACATTTCCCCAACACAGTAGCATAACTATTAACTAGAGGGAAAGGAAGGCGTTTGCCTACAAAGAACCATATTAGAGCTGAAGTCTAACATTTTGCAACCTCTTTTAAAATCTAAATGTCTGGGGCAACAATGGGATGATCCTTTGATTAAAAAAAGGTGGAAAAGACCATACTAAGTTACCATTGCTCTACCTTACAACTTTCTTTTGACTTTGATAGTAATTGGATAGGTTGAATCGAGTCTCAAGGTTTATAGGGTATAGCCGTAGATTGGTCTAAGTCTCCAAGATTCTAGGGTGGGGACACAATGGGAGTAGAAAAAGAACGTTAGATGGCATAGGGTTGGTAGGTAATCAGCTAGGAAGTGGTAGAAAGGTAAGATCCAATGGTTCAAAGAATGATGATCTATATGCCATAAGCTAAGATCAATTACTTCTTTTTCTTCCACTCTAGAAAAGCTTATAGATTGTTTCTATCTTAAAAGGAGGATATTTTAATCCCTATGTTACAAAATTCCTACCCATGCCATCTCACTCTTTAGGCTACTTCTTATGCTCCCATTCAAAACATCTAACTCCTTTCTTAGGCCTAAATCTATCCCTTTTAATCTTAGATGTTGATTAAATTTATCAATATTTAAATTATCATTCTCATCATTAATTTACATTTAGGGTATCAGATTGCATAGTATGCCTCCTTTAATTAAGGATATGAGGTTGTTTTCTCCTTTAAAATTAAACAATTTGATAGAAATGCTTCTTCAATATGGATTTTATATGATTACATGTCATAGTCTCTTAAACTGTTATATAGCCTATACAAAAAACATGTTTTTTTTCTTTCTTTGATGTTAAGCCACCTTTAGAAGAAATATTCAAAGGCTACAAGAGAAAGAAAGTAAAAAATTTCCCACACACTCCTTTACGTGTTTATTCTCAAAATATATCAAAGAACTTATGTTGTACTATTTGCTTAGCTTTTCTTAATGCTATCACACACTTTTACATTTATTACTCTTTGCTTCCTTCCCAAATCCTTTAAGGAATGTATACAAAACTCAACCAAATAAGTTACCTTTGTAAACATTCAAAAGTAAGAGAACTAATGGTCAAGGAAGTGAGATTGATTATGAAAATAATAAATAAAAGTATGTTAAATAGTTTTTGTTCTAAAATAAATGTTTGATAGTAAGTTTATTGATAATGACAATTATCATGAAATTTCATTACTATCATCCATTGAAGACAATTTAATCTTTTACTTACCTTTCCTTTTCAATTAATTTTTTTGAAAAAAATTCATGGGTTAAGTAAGAAGAAAGGGAATTGAATGAAATAAAGAAAAACTATTAGTAATTCAATTTGATCAGATATTCAATAATTAAGATATAGATTATAAGCCCCCAAATTGTACCCTAGTTGGAATGATACATGTTCATAAAAGTACATGTATGATAGGTGTAAAAATTGTGATATGATTGAGAATTGCATATGACTTGAATTTTGGGTTTAACGATCCTACGTAGTGAACTGAAATTAATTGATACCATTAGAGAATTGAGGCATTAAAATGTAAATTTAGACTAGGAAAATTTTCAAGTTGCAAGATAAGTTGGTACATGAATATTGGAATGACTACGCCTATGAGTTAGTGACATTTGGTATAGTTGATGCATTGACAAATGACATAGTTAATAAATTGACAAGTGGTAGCAATAAGAGAGAGACAAAGGGCTTAATATATTGATGACATTTGGCATATCCAATGTGGGACAAATGAAGAACATGCATAGTGACACATGTTGTTACAATTTCATGACACCTAACAATGGAAGAGGCAAGATTCTACTAGAGTCATTTTTTTTTGGTTCATTCTTCATTATCTTGCAATCTCACCACCAAAACTCTCTCATTTCCTCTCAACTTCTAGAGTTTTTGGGATCATTTTCTCTTGGAATTCTTGTAAGTTATTGCTTCAAGAAAGCTACTTTATACTACCTTCTATGTTGTTATCATCTTAATGTTAAGATCATCTTACATTTATCTAGATTTTCGAAGTGCTTTGGTTACATAAGGGCTGGTTTGATTATTTATTTGAAGAAGGAACTTGAAGGTAATTAGGTAAGGGATTACTAAACTTGATAGCATGTATTAATACAAGCTTTATGATAATTGAATTGGCTTGAAATATCTGTTAAGATGATGATAAATGACTGTTGGAAAAATGATCTTTGTATGACAACTTCCGGTTTGATTTTGAAGTATGGAAGGTATTGATTTCTAAGTTAATTAATGAATGATTTTTGAATTGGTTTGGACACAAATTTGATGAGGTATTGAAGCATGAATATGGTAGAATTAAAGTGAAATTGATGGACTTTGGTTAAGGTATGTCGAATGGAAGTAAAGAAATCAAGTTTTGGAAACAATTTGGAAGTTGTTCACTCATCCCACGATCGTGGGACTTATAAAGATCATTCCCATGATCATGAGAAGTACTTAGTAAGTGGAAAATGTTGGTTTTAGACAATTATTGGACTTTATAAGGTTAAGGTTGTAGCATCCCACTCCCGCAGGACCCGAACCCGATACCGTGGTGATATCCGAGTCCATGCCTCACGAGAGTGGTATGCTAAGGCACTCAATTTCACTAATCACATTACAAATACAATATTTGTCATTTGGGACCCACTGAAATAAAAGCACTAATTCGCGAAAATACAAATTTATACAAAGACAGAATCACTCTAATATAGACGCGAACTGATCCCGACCTCAAACGCTGACTCTCGTGCAGTAAACATATTCCCGTTTGTCTAACGGGGTACTCTTCAATTCCTGAAAAATAATTACAATGTTGGGTGAGTTTGCGAACTCAGCGAGAAACCATCATCGATGGTCCACCCAACTCATGCATATACAAATAACACACAGATAATCACACCATATCATATTCAGAAGCATCGCATGCATTTTCAGTTTCACATATAGGGCATCTCGCCCTTCACACAGTCTCCATTTAATCAATTTGCATATGCAATGCACATGTGACACTTTCCATTTTCATTTCGTTGTTGTGACCGTGCGCCTGAAACTGTCCCAGTGACGAGCACATTGCGTTGAGCCTGAGGC
>JANVCQ010000008.1:34297560-34312722 GCA_025531925.1 Erythroxylum plowmanianum
ATAGTTTGGAAATTGCTCTGTGGATACCATCAGAGGCTGGACACGTGGACAGCTAGTGATTGATCGTTCAGAGAAAAATTTCTAAGTTTTTCTTGGGAAAGCGAACAAGGTAGGATTTCTAATCCGAAGTTTATTTTTATCCAAGTTTATTCAATTATCGGGATCCGCTCGGAATTCGTAAAATTTTTGTTTCCACTGCGCCCGTGATTCGATCACGGTTGGATTTCAACATATACATCTAAAAGTAAGTGTTTTAAAATGTTATATATGGGAGTAGTCATATTAACTAGGATGATTTGGGAGGAGGTAAGATGTTTGAAGGCTTGGAAAGCATAAACAAAAGGATGTTATTATGCCCCTTTATATACTTAAAATAAAAGATAAATTTAGTGAATCATTTACTGCATACCAATAATTAAATAAAATGGTATTTCTTTGATTGAACAATAGTATATTTAGAGAAGATGATATGTTCATTTCAATCTAAAGGTTCTGCCTTGCCAAATGAAGCTCTAGTTTTTAAAAATTACACCTTATAGTTATAATCTCTTTATAAGTTGAGTGATAATATATCTCTAAGCCTTTAAATCAATACTTTTATGTGCACATATATTTAATTTTTACTTCTTTTTCTTGTAAAAGATAGTTTCCCAATATTTTTTACTTGCATGAATAGATTATTTTACCTTTAGGGGGAAACTTATGAGTTGCCAGAATGTTTACCATTTCTTTTATTTGTTAGACATCTTTAGCTTGGTTGCATAACTAAGGTAAGAATTTTTTTTTTCAAAAGTTGTGTCAGTGGATAAGTATATTGAGATAAACTTGAGATGGAGTCGTTAAGATATTAATGTTATCAATCGAATAATTAATAATAGAATAAGAAAATAATGAATCCACTTGGAAGCCTTGATTTGGAAATTCTAGAAGGTTAGATTAACTTGATGCTTCCACTTTTTGCTCTTCTCCTTTATTGTATACAACTTATATATGTGCTTTTGCTCTTCCTTTTCAAATGTCTCTGTCGACTCTAGTTGCCTCTCTCTGAATTCAATCACGTCTAATCTGCCTCTTTTCATGTAGTCTTCTTAATATCCTTATATATCAACAGACTAGGTTCTTGAGATTTACACGGACAATTACATAAACATGTAAGTGATTGTGAATCTCTAAAAATACCTCGATTATTAACTTTACATGGTTATAGAGACTTATACGGGCAACATACATAGTTTTGTATATCGGATGTGTAACTTAACACAAGCAAGAATTGTGTCTTTAAAGCTTCAAACATTTATAGTAACTTACATGGTTACTATTCATGGCCGTGTAAGTTCACAATTATTCTAATTCTTCCATTCCATGTTACGGTTTCACCCAAATATATATCCTCTTAGTCTATGAAGGTAATTATTACCTAAAAAATACATTTGAAGCAAATTAAGTACTATAAATACTATAAAACTCGTAAATAACATGCAAAACATATTAAATATGGGTATATAAATATAAACAAATAATCGTTTATCAAAGGACATAGAGGCTAGTGATGGGCTTTAGGCCAATGTTGAAAAATATCTTCCGTATGAGCCTTAAATGGTGGAAAGTAATTTTCAAAGTATTACATTATAGATCTCGTAGGTATCTAAGTAAAGTGTTGAAATTGAGAATCCTTATCTTCTTAGTGATGTTTGAATATCCTTTGGAAGGGAATTTTTTTATGCTTTTCAATTTTAGGAAGTTTATATTCTTGAAGTGATGAAATAACGAAATTGTTTGATCTAGGATATAAAATATAATAGTCAAACTTGTTAAAGACTTCTACAAAATCCAATTATGAATCTCCATCAAGATATCATTATTTTGAGAGATTTTTAGAAGAAATCTTAGATTTTTGTCATCAAGGTTAGTGACTTTCATCATCATGTTTCTTTGTATTTTAAATAGTATGAACAATTGAAAGCATTTTAATAACAATATTTTTTATCTAAAGACAAAATTAGCTCATCTTTAAATGCAAAAGAATAAACTAAAATAGCATTTTTTTAAGCTAATTTGCCAATATAAAAGTAGGAAAGAATTCTAATGATATATGAAGGAAAGAGTTCTACTGGTGTGTCTTCCTCGATTGACTTGAACTAAATCTCTATATTGGAATCTTTCTTTAAATAGAAGTTTGCATATTATGTCAACAATAATTTTATAATAATTGAAATAATTTCTTATAGCTAGTAACCCACCAATTAAGAAGGAGCTTAATAAAATTTTTAAGAAAGTTTTTCCTTAAATTTAGAAACAATTTAGTGCTTAAGATTAATGTTTTAAAAACTGGACTGAACCAACCAATCCGACTGAAATAAATATAAACCATTCTGATTTTTGGTCTGGTTTTCACTTATAACCGTTATAAGTAAAGACCAGTTTGTTATGTAATAAAATGGCCGAACTTTTAGAAACCGGACGGTTTTATTTAACTTGGCTAATAACTCAACCAACTTTTTCTGCATATGGGACCCACCACCCACCCTCTCTTTTTTTGACAAATCTTGGCTGTAGCAATACGTGGGACCCACATTGTTCTTTAATATGTGGGACTCACCATGAATTTCTCTCCCTTCCACGTAGTTCTTGAGTTTTAATACGTTGTACTCTTAAATCTTTTGAATTTCCAATCAACTTGTTTTTTTTTTAATTTTCAATTCTCACAAATCCTAATTAACAAATTATATTTTTAATTTATATTATTTATTTATATATTTATACTTTAATTTAATTTTTTAAAATTATTATTGTTAAAAATAAATTACTATTTTTATTCTTAAAAAATGCTAAATTTATTTAATCTCACTAATAAATATTGAAAAATTTTAAATTATCATTGTTAAAAACTAATTATTATTTTTATCATAAATTTTTTTAATAAATTGAATTATTAATTAGTATATATAAGTAATTTTGCTTAAGATAATTTAAGAATGTGTTAAAAATAATATTTAAATTATAAAGAAGTATGTTTAGAGGATATTGAAAAAGAAGTTAAAATAAAGTTAGAGTCTTTTCTATTAACTTTTTTAAATATACTTCAATTTTTACGAGTCTTTAAATAAATGATAATATGTAACACTTCACTTTCGTAAGATACGTACCTAACACTCTGAGTTATATCCGAATATTTACCCCGCAAGAGTGATATGTTAGAGTACCCACATCACTAACTTAAACATAGCATTATCATTAATAAAATATCACAATATTGAAAATTCAAAAGTCCCTCATTTCATTTCATGAAAACCGAACGTATATATATTGTAGCTTTCAAACATCCATACATGTACATCATCGAAGCCTAATACAAAACACGCTACATGAAAGAGGAATTATACAAAAAATTTTAAATAATCCTTCAGTCTCAGTTGACCGACCTTTGAGTTATTTCTCTGATCCAAAAGTACAAGAACTATGCTTCTTATAGAGTCTCTTTGTCACTAGTGTGATCTCTTGATCCTGAAATGTAAATTTGGCGAGTTTTGCGAACTTAATGAGGTAACCATTCTCAATGATTCACTCAATTTATACATCACATCAATATATACTATCACATAATTCACGTCATTTTATTATCATCAAGTAGGATCACATAACACTTTATTCACAATTCTCACATTCTTATTCAAATACAAGTTAACAATACATTACAATCATTCAAACACATATATTAGATGTATATGCAATGTTCATGAGACTCATTCCGATTATTACGTTGTTGTGACCGAGTGCCTATAACTGTCTCGTATCCATTGTGGATACCGGGCTCATTGATAACTGTCCCTTATCCGTTAGGGATATAAGGCTCATTATATATAATGAGTCTTTGGCTCTTAATCCCATTATGAGCTTTAAGCTCATTTTCGGTGACTACTCAGGTCACAACTGTCATTATTTATTCATGCATTCATGTAATGGAATGTATCACATTCACATTCATATTCTCCATCAATCACATGATTTTATATTCACATTCAGAATATATTTATCATCGGACCTTGGTCTGGCATTTAATAAAATTATCGAATACACTTATTTCAGTCAGATTCATATACAAAGAGCACTCCCAATATCTCATTTATGCATCAAATGCCTCGGACTTTCAAAGTCCAAAATCAACACAATCAAATTCACATTTATAAGGTAATTCAGAACATAATTTAAAACAAACAATCAATTAAGTGAGACCATCTAGGTTACTCACATTGCTCCAGAAAGTTATTACCTCGAAGTCCTGGCAACATCTGGATGGTGACACTCTAAATGCTCCTCTATATCATGCAATATACGTTTACACATATCACATTTTTACACAATTATATAAATACTCATTTATGCCTATGTGTATATGGATTATGTATAATGCATGCTCAATGACAATCCTAGGTATATTTCCTTTATTTACATCGTATGATCATTCATATATCAACACTCACATATGTCTAAACTGAACTTAGGTTTACTCCTCAATTATACAAGATTATTCTATGTTCATCATTCAATCATGCATCAAGGTCATTCAAGCATTAAAAGATCACAAAATATCCAATTTAAACACTTAATGTATAACAATTCATGCTTACTTTATATCCTGATTCATCACCCTAAACATATCACTCCTTTGGTTACTTATTCAAACATCATTTAGGTTCAATTCAAGCTTCGTTCAAGCCTAAAGGCATCATATGAAAGTACCTAACCATTTATTATCCCAAACCACACATAAAAGAAGTACATTTGATGTTTAACCTGTTCCCACAATCATGGGTTATGCAAATCCAAAAATCCCATTAGTTTATCTTCCAAATTTCTAGCTTTTTTTTCCTTAAAAATAGACTTTTGGGTCAGCTTTTCATGATAATTATGACAAGTGACAAGTAAAATGGAGTATTTATGTGATATCCCACATAGGTTGGAGAGGGGAACGAAGTACGCCTTATAAGGGTACGGATACCTCTCCTTTTTAGACACGTTTTTCATAGCCTAATGCACCGGATCCCATCAAAACTCCGAGGTTAAATGCGCTTAGGTGAGAGTAATTCTAGGATGGGTGATTTCCTGGGAAGGCCTCTGGAAAAGTAAAACCGTGAGGGCTTGGCTGGGCCAAGGCTCAAAGCGGACAATATTTGTGAGCGGGTGATCTGGGATGTTACAAGTGGTATCAGAGCCAGTACCTGAACCATTGTGTCAGCTAGGCTGGACCCCAAAGAGGGCTGGGCCCTAAAGGGGGTGAAAAGTGTGAGATCCCACATCGGTTGGAGAGAGAAACCAAGTACGCCTTATAAGGGTACGGATATCTCTCCCTTTTAGACGCATTTTTCATGGCCTAATGCACCGGATTTCATCGGAACTCCAAGGTTAAATGTGCTTGGGTGAGAGTAATTCTAGGATGGGTGACCTCCTAGGAAGGCCTCCGGAAAAGCAAAACCGTGAGGACTTGACTGGGCCAAGGCTCAAAGCGAACAATATCTGTGAGTGGGTGATCTGGGATGTTACAATTTAGGCAATACTTTCTTCTAAAAAATTGTTCATCTATGTCTTAAGTTTCTAATGACATAAAGATGATATAATTTGATTCAGTATTCTGAAAGTTATACCTAAAACACTTCGGACTGTTCTTAAACTACACTACACCCAGTACTCAACTTCAAGTCTAATTTTGGAATTCTTAGAGACAGAATTAAAATTTAATGTCTTTAGAAAATTTGTAGCCATATGTCTTTAGTTTAATATAAATAAAAAATCATCTCATTTAGATATCTACAAGTCAAGTTATGGCTAAATTACATATACATGTTCAGTAAAAATACTCCATCTAGCTTATTCCAGCACACTTCATCACCATTTAGTCTCTCAATCCTCCCTTAAAACAACTCATAAATACCATTTACATTAAAACATAACATGCATCTATTTATTGCAACATCAATGTTACACATATCTCAACTCCTCTATCATGATCATTAAACACTAAACTATCATCATATATGCTTCATTTAGCAAAATCATGAAGATTAATAATAATACATTTACTTGTTTTGGCTCCAAAGTTAAAGATCATGTAGCCCTAACTCCCAAAAATCCCAAGATCATCTTCATTTATGAAGGAGAGATTAGGTTTTTCTTGTGACAAGATGAAGAGATAATAAGGATCTTAAGGAAAGAAATGAAGGAGTTGGCATAAAATCAAAAATCGTGAGGGTTGGTGAGTGTCGTGAGTTGAGAGAAGAGAAGAATAAGAAGATGAGAACATTTGGCGAAAGAAATAAAATGAAAGACCAAATGGTTGTCTTTCATTTAGGCCATATGAAAGTGAGGTGTCTAGCAAGGCAAGTGACACTTCTTACTTGTCACATGTCACCACCTTATAGTTTTCACTTAGTCTTTTAAACTACTAGTCCATTTGTTTCCCCATTTTTACTCCTATTGTCTCTCAATTTTTAATGACACTTGTCATTAATTTCCAAAGTCATTTATAAAAGTTTCCACTATCATTGTACCGTTAATTCTACTACTATTTATTAATTGTCTTGCTACTTGGCAATTTTCTAGTCTAAAAACACCCAAAAATTTTCGAAAATATCCTAAAATTTACCAAAAATTTTAAATCAATAAATACACTCTTCAAAGCAAATTTCAACATAAAAAAGCCACAATTCTCAATGCAATCAAATTTATAAATCAATTTTACCCAGAAAGTGTCAATGAATGCATGTCCAATCATTTTAATGTGTAAAAATCAATATTCACGTGTATTTGTATGTCATATTATGCATGAACATGAAATGTACTTTCTAATCTCTCAATAAACTCTCGTATAAACTATTCTGGCCCTAACATGGATAACGGAATATTACATAATATAATACAATTTTTATATTTATTATTATTTAAAAATTTATGTTAGATTCAACCTTAGTCTAAATTATTATAGATTCAATCGGAGTCTAAATTGTTAGATTTATTATATATATTAATAGATATTACTAGTGCACTTTTATTTCAATAAAGTATTTTATTTTATATTATATTTTTTTTACTTATTCTTATAATTTTTACTTCATATATTTATATATATTATATACTAGTTTTATAGCGGTTTAATACATGCTAAATCTTTAAATTTTAAAACTTTGCTTTAACCGATTCGATATTTGATCCAGTTTTTAAAACATTGCTTAAGATATTGACTTACTTTGATAAATACTAGGTATCGCCTGAAAAGAAAGAGTAAGATCAATAGTATAGTCTTGTAGCATATAGATCATTTGGTATTGTATATTAGTTATAAAACTTTAGTCCTACATCAAAGCATCAATATTTAGATTTGTTCTTTTAATTCCTTAAGAATATTGTGATGTTGAAAAGAAATATTTGGATAAAAAAGTGTTCCAAATGTTATTGTGAAATTTAGAGTAGTTTGAACATTACCTATATGATCATATTGGTGCCATTTGAACATTACCTAAATGATCATATTGGTGTCGTGTTAATCTAGAATCAAGAATAATGATTTCAAGAGCTAGTGGCAAGCCTTTCTTATATAAAGGTGAGACCAAAATGAAAATTTTAAATTAAAGGCAAGTGTCCCATTTATTCAATTTTTAAGAAAATAATAAAGGATGTTAAGGAAAACAAAATGTTCCTTAGTAGTGACTAAGATGGGGAGTATTAAACTTAAAAAGGTTGGATGTACTCTTCAATGTTTCTTGAAAGAAGATGATTTTATTAGTCGGGGTTATGATCTAGGTATAAAAGAGGAAGATGATAGGAATTAATAAGAGATGGAGTCTTACTTAAAAATGAGTTTATTATTATAAGTACATTCAATTTCACTAAAAGAAGTTGAAATAATAAAAAGAGAAAACTATGTCTTTAGAATAGAAAGATGAGTTATCATAACGTTATTATGAAAATGTCTAATTTGGAACCCTTAAGCTCTGATAACATTTTGAGGGTCCATAATATAATGGTGAAAACATGAACATAATGTTTAATAGAGTTAACATGCTAAAGGTCTTTTAAATTTAGAAAATAAGAAAAAGAGAAGACATATTTTATTTTCTTAAGTCAAAAAAAGTTTTATAAGATTATCTTAATTTTAAATTTGAATAATTTGTGAATTTCCTTTGTATATGTTATATATAGATATGCTTAATAGTTTCTTATGGTATGTATTTATCAGTTGGATTAATAAGAAGGTTTAGATATAAAATACATTTCTTTTAATAAATCACGAATTTGTAAGGAGTAGAAAATTGTTTATAAGACTTCACTTTGTTTCCAGTAAGACTTTGAATTGTCATGATAATTTCAAACTTTTTAACTAGCGTATCCTTTAACTTATAATTGTTCTAGTAGGATCGTACTATTGATTTTCATTATTTGTTAACGTATTGTATCTTTAACAGTTTCCTGAACTAACTGGTACTAGTATTTTTATTTATTAACATATTGTATCTATAGTAACCGGTACCAGTATAGATACAAAGGGTTGGAGGAAATTACGATATAAATGACATTTGAGCAGCGAACTGCACATGCAATAAGATGGTTACAAGTTATTTTTATTGTTAGATTTGTAGTTCCTTATTATTATTTTATAATATGGACAAACATTTGTTAACATGGGAATGACAAAGTATCCAAACAAAAAAGACAAAAGGATGAATTGATTGACTATTATAGTTCTTGAAAAGGCTAGACAAAATGGGTTAATTGAAAGAATGAATTGAACGTTGAATGAGTGAGTGAAGAGTACAAGAGTTCATGCAGTTAGTACCCTGGTATACTTGATAAATAGAGGGTTGTTATGCTTTTTAGGTTTCAAGATTCCAAAAAAAGGTGTAATAAGGAAAAGAGATAAATCTTTCACTTAAGAACTTTTAGCTATGTGGCTTATATGCATGTCGTCTCTCATAAGACGATCATAAGGTTACGGAATCTTTTTACATTGGATATGGTTATGATGAGTTTGGTTATTGCTTTTGGGATGATAAAAATAGAAAAATATTGAGACATTATGACATTTGAAATTCTATTAAGTGGGAGTAAGCTATGGATGAGGATATAAGCTCCTTAGAGAAGAATAACATTTGAAAATTAATTGAATTACTTGTGGGAAAGAAAGTACTACTCAACAAGTGGGTTTACATAATTAAAGTATAATTAGATAGTAGTGTGAGATTTAAGGAAAGATTAGTGTTTAATATGTATTCTCAAAAAAAGATTTGATTATACCGAGATATTTTATCCTATTATAAAGCTAACCACTATTAGAATTTTGTTGAATATTATTATGGCTGAATATTTGCATTTAAAGCAAATAGATATGAAAATTACATTCTTACATGGTGCCCTAGAGGATATATACATACAACAACCATAATGCTATGTGGTTTTGGGAAAGAAACATTTGGTGTGCAAGATAAGTAAGAGTTTATACAGGTTGAAACAAACTTTGCAATAGTGGTATAAAAGTTTGACATCTTCATTTGTAGCAGTGGGTTTAAAAGAAGTGACATGGGTCACTATTGCTACTTTAAAGAAGTTTAATGATGGTTATATTATGTTACTTCTGTACGTAGACAACATGCTGATTATAGGTTATAGTATGAAAGAGATTAATAATTTGAAGAGGAAGTTGTCTAAAAGATTTAAGATAAAGTATTTGGATGTGGTAAAGCAGATATTTGGCATGAGAATTTTTATAGAGATTTCAGTTGGAGTATTGAAGTTATCTTAGGAGCAATTTATTGAGAAGGTGTTAAATAGATTTCTCTATGACGATGCTAAGCCTAGCAACACTCTATTAATAAGTCATCTCAAATTGTACAAAGAGTAGTTGCTTAAAATTGTAGAGGAGCGAGAATAAATGTCAAAGGTGTTGAGTATTCAGCCCTTTTTTTAAGACTTTCAGTGATCGTAGATGCTTTTATGATTCATAGGAATGACGAATAAGTGAAGACAAGACGGATAAAGCTTTTATAAGGAGAAACACAGCCATGTAGTGTGCTACACACTCAGGTCTTGACTTATATGACTAGGTGGATTAACCATGTAATGCATGAAGAGTGAAGACATAAAAGGCCATGTAAACATATGTATGAAGATACATGATCACGTATGGAGATTGTATAACTTGTTGTAACTGTGTACAACTATGAGTGAGGTGATGTTGAAGATACATAATCCATGTATAGTGCAAAGAAACCTATTTCATGATATGAAAAAAAAGAAAAATACGTAGGTTTTTAGACAAAGTGTAGTCATAATGTCCAAAAGTGAGGAAAAATAGAGAGAGGGCAAATTTTTTTGTATTTTCATTTTTGTTTGATTGTTTTTGGGATTCGTTTGTTGATTATGATATTAACTTTGGTTTCAATCTTGAAGCTTTGTGAGAACTTGTTATTCTTGGGTGAGTGATCAACTTTTTGTAAATCCTTATTGAGTTTAGTGGATTTACTTGTCGATTTGTCCCATAGTTTTTCCCTATACACTAGAGGGTTTTTCATGTAAATCTTGGTATTTGTTTCATTGTTAGGTTTCGTATTCTCATATTGTTTTGCTAGTGCAAATTGAAAAGTTCTTTCTTGTAATTAATATTTAGATAATTATGTTAATGTATCAAAAGTGGTATTAGATCCCTCATAACAGAAGGTGGAAATAACTATATAGTCAAGTTGATACCATCAAATTACTCGATTTAGGGGCTCGTGATGAAGGACTTTCTATATTACAAAGATCTCTTTGATCTTATTGATGTGGACAAAGGTATGAAGGATGATGTTTCTTCAAAACCTAAAAAGATGTCAAATAAAGAATGGAAAAGATGAAGTAGAAAACTCTAGGCACTATTAAACAATAGATCGAGATTGGCATATTCTACCATATGTCTTAGGAAATGGGTCCTTTTAAGTTATGAAAGAAGCTAGAAGGTCTGTCTGAAAGGAAAGCTACTCATAACAGGGCTTGTCTGATTAATAGTCTTATGAACCTAAAGTTAAAAGTTGGAAAATCAGTGTTGGAGCATCTAAATGATTTCTATGATAAAATCAACAAACTTACTATAATGAAGATTATTCTTGTTGATGATCTTCAAGCCTTATTCCTATTAAGTTCATTATCAGATAGCTAGGAGACGTTAATAGTGATGATTAGCAACTCACCTGCTGCTCTCTTTGGATATAATCAAAGAGAGTATGTTTGATTAAGAAATAAGAAGAAAGGAGATTGAAGTTGACAACCTGTAGACTTTCATAACAAAAAGCAAGGAAAGGAACAATAGTAGGGATCTTCAAGGTCATGAAAAGTCTAAGAATTGTTCCAAGTCCAAAGGTGAAAAAGACATAAAGACGTGCTGATTGACTTTTTCTAAGTTAGTTAATATTGTAACAATTGCAAGTGCACAATGTAGTTGAAGCTAGTACTAGGAAGTATTCGTCGATCCCACAAAGATAGTAATTACTAGTAATTATCTTTTTCCTATTATGTGGCCTATGAGTTGATTTTTGATTTTAATAAAGAAAATAAAAACTTAAACAATTAGAATGAAATAGGCAGCAACATTGAACACAAAAACAAGGAATCACTTAAAAACTATCAATATAAAAAATTAGTATCTAAGTTTCGAATCCCCCTAAAAACCCTTAATTTTAATTAATCTTTTATTATGCAATTATTTTATTGATTTATTGGATCGTAGAGATTCCTATGGTATGCCAATAGCTGATTTTGAGTCTAATAACAACTAATCTTAAAGTTTTCAACGAAATTACTTAGGTTAAAGTTTATAGGATTGCTTTATTGATTTATGAAACCCTTTATTAGGTTTTACCATAATCTGGAAGATTTATGTCATCTTATTTTCGGGGTCTTTTCAATTACGGTAGATATATTCAAACCTAGGATTTCTCAATCTCTATGCACGAAATCTGATTATGGTATAATATTCCTGGGTCTATTAAAATATATATTAAACATGTAATTGAATCATAATAGATCAATCAAAATAATTGTATTAAATAAAAAAATGAAACATATTATTGCACAAACTAGGGTTCATCTAGCCTAGCCTTAAAGAAGTTTAGCTACACATGATAGAAAATGAAATCAAACATAAATTGGAAGAAAAACAAATAGAAAACAAATAGTTCATAATTCTAAATCTCCCTTTCTCTTCTATCGATGTTCTTACAAGGTAGAGGTTTGATCTTATATTTTGTTAGAGCTTTCAATGTTTTCTTTGTGTTTCTATGGTCTTGGAACAATATTGTCCTTTTTGGGCATTCTCTGCATCTGAAATTGTCTCCAAAAGTCTCTTACCCTCATTTGAGGCTAAACATGTCCTTTTATATTAAAATTTAGGGATTCTAGGACTTATATAGTTTGTTATACAGCCGTGTATTAGACGGTGTATCTCCAAAAACACTTAAGATCGTGATGCTGCATGACCTGGGATAAAATGCATAGGCTAGTGCACAACTATACTTCCCTTTTGTGCTTCAATTCTTCATTTTATGCTATGTTTTTGTCTAAATTCTTCCCTTTTAAGTCCATGAAGACAATTATACCTTATAAAGACACTTAAAGCGAATTAAATACCAAATATACAATAAAAGATATCAAGCCAAATACATCAAATATAAGTGTAAAAATACAGTCAAATATTCATCTATCACATGCCACTATTGCTGTAAGCTAGGACACATTAAAAGGTTTTGTTATTGGTGGTAAAGGGAATAGAAAAAGCAATATCATCAGAATGTTAGTGATGATAAAAATACAACAACAATAACTTTAAACACGAATGATGAGGCGTCACTAGTTTATGCAACTAATGAATGTTTCCACGTCAGGAATTTTAATTCTGAATGGTTAACTGACACAGGAACATCTTATCATTGTGTTCCAAAGGTGAAGTACTTCTCAAATTACAAGAGCAGAGATTTTGGGAGTGCAAAGATAGGAAACTAAAGTTTCGCCAAGATAGTAGGTATGATTAATATCCGAGTTTAAATAAACATTAAATGCTTACTGACCTTGAGAGATTTACAACACATTCCCAATTTAAGGCTAAATCTGTTATCAACTAATATGTTATATCAAAAAGGATTTTATTACACTTTTGGGGTAGAAAGTGGAAATTGTCTAAAGGCACAATGATAGTTTCCTGACAAGAGTTATGTTGCTCATTATACAAGATAAACTTAAAGGTGTGTGGTAGTGGAGAAGTATACACAATCGAAGAGGAAACTTCACCAAATCCTATGGCATCGATGATTAGGACATATGAGTGAGAAAGGATTAAAGTTACTGATTGGAAAATCCCTTATCCTAGTTAAGAACTCATAAAGTTTCTTTCAAGAGAAGATCTATAAGGAAGTCAGAGATAAAATAGTTGGTGTATTTAGATGTATATGGCCCTATTGAGGAGGAGTCACCAGGTAGTAATAGATATTTTATTACATTTATTAATGATGCTTTAAGGAAGGTATGGGTATACATGTTGACATCTAAGAGTCAAGTATTTAAAACTTTCTAGAAGTTTAATGTTATGGTAGAAAAAGAAGTTGAGAAGAAGCTAAAGTGCCTACGAACAAATAATAAAAAGGGAGTATATGTAAAATCCCATGTTCAAGGCTAGACCCCAGAATCATGAATTGAGTGTACTATGAGAAATTAGAAGTGCATTTGTTGGATCCCGTTTTCAAAGCCCAACAATCCGAAGTTATATTAGAAGTGAGCGTATTATCCTATAAGGTTGTTTCAATGAAATCTCCTTAGTTATCATTCTCATAACATCTTAAAGCACAAGGGGAAAGCCCACACTAGTCATATGCCTGAATCACCACTTGACATCTTCAGAATATTTGTAGCTCCATAGCTCTAGTTTATTTCGCAATAAGAATAATCTCATTCGGAGCTCTACTGATCGAGATATCATCAAAATACCAAAGTATATTCAGTAAAATATCCAATTTATGCTCTTCCAACCGATACCCTTACTTTGATTCAATCAATATTTTTCAAATTTTCATAAAAGGCTATCAATTTTTATGAGAGATAGAGAATGTGTTAGGAATCCAATGCTTCAAGAATCAAGTCATTTGGAGCTGGAAAACCCTTTAGGTGCAATCGTGACAAAGTTATGGCCAAAAGAGTCAAATATGTTCAGAGCTGGAAAACCTTTTGGGTGCGATCGCAAGGATGAGGGTGTGCTCACAAGGAAGGCTGGTACGATCACAAGGAGAAAGGTACGATTGCGAGGAGGGAAGGTGCGATTGCGAGGGTGCTTGGTGCGATTGCGACCAAAGCTGTCCTATATATATATCCTCTACAACATCACTAACTTTAAATGATCATAACTTTTAACTCCAATGTCAAAAAATTACAACCAATATATCATTGGAAAGATAAGAGGATAAACTACAACTTCTATGAAGAAACCTTTGTCTAATTCTACCTTTATCAATCTATATTTTCCCCTAAATTCAAAATACAAAGTTTTCTCCTATAAAAAATTAAAAATGTAATATCTCTTCATATCAATTCAACTACTAAGTACTTTTCGTTAAACTCTTGAATCTCACCTCAAGTGACTCATGCCATACAACCCTTCCAATCACTAACATGCTATTCTAGAACCAACAACAAATTGGAGATCTCAACGAAGAAGAATATGCATAGACACATTTCACTTCCATAATTATACACAAAAAGGAAATCCTCAAATTCTCATTCTCATTACTAAGCAAAATAAATATTTGAAAAAGCTTTACTTACATAGATACATACACATCACTAATTTAAAACAAATTCAAATGGACGCTTAATGTTTGGCATGCTTAATAAGCTATCCAAAATGTTCAAACTAACTTAGTGCAAAAGCTAACTATCTCGGACTTTGTCCAATTGCCTTGCAAGGATTGTTAACCTTCTCGTTCTGCACCTGAGGAGGGAATAGTGGGGTGAGCTACACAGCTCCATGGCTAATATATTTATAACCATCGGCAATTGACCACAAATTCAAGCATATGTTTATGTATATCTGGCAATTCAAGCATTTTCAATCTATTCTAGCAATTCAAGCATTAATCAATTTAGTTCAAAACTCAT
>JANVCQ010000008.1:34312822-34324548 GCA_025531925.1 Erythroxylum plowmanianum
AGGTTTGAGTTTTCATACCGACACCTGGATCCTGGCTTTCGGGAAGGTCCCGGTAATAAAATTTTTGTTTTTCCGCTCCCTGAACATGTGATGTTCTCCCGGGATTTTCCTACATTAGATACAAAATTGAAATTCATTTCATCCAAATAAAGAATCTTCTCATTTTGATAACTAGAGAAAATGTTGTGGCTAAAAGACTGAAGCATACTCCATAACCATTTTCCAGATCAACCATCCATTTTGTTTCACAATCTTTTCTTAACACAAATCATACTAAGATCCCCTTTTCTACTTCATTTACTCCTCATTCCCAACTTTATTTCAATTCAATATCATCCAAAGAAAATATATAGTCCATGATTAATCATGAACACTAACAACCGAACATACACATATGTACATCAACTTACTACACAAATGCAACTTCATTTTAGTTTTCTTTCTACTTCTAACTTTCACCTTAATTCTTCTCACTTTAAAATCTTTTATCCACCAAAAGCACCAAGGTAAAACACAAATTTATCCACATTTCCCATTCACTACTTTACTCTTGTCTATCATTTCTGATTTAAGAATCTTCATTCATTTGTTCTTTACTTATGAATAATCTCCAGAATTTCTCATCGAAAAAAATTCTAACTTCTATGAAACGTTCGGGGTCTAACATGGAATACAAATGATATGTACATCAGTGTATGACAGAAATATACCCGAGAATTTGTCATTGAACATGCATGAGATATGAAACATTGATACATGTGTTTATTATGTTACATAAGCACTATAGTAATATGAAATTATTTTTATTGCATATAGATGAGCAACTAGAGTGATCGCTTACAGAAATTGCCGAAACATCAAGGCAATAGGATTAAGAAAGCAACTGTGAGTAACCTAAGATGGTCTCACTTTATTTGTTATGTTCTGTATATTATTGAACTGTATTGATATATTACTAAACTGGATTGACTAATTGTGTACTGAATGACGATATGATGGTAATTAGAAGGTGAGATAATCATAGTGCCATACGTAAAAGTTGCTAACGTTAAGCTGATTTGGTATTATGAGTACATATCTGATAATGGGATTACCAAGACAAGTGGGAATGATGAGTACATATGCACTATATGTGTGGAAATGATGTAGGCAATAGTCCATGACTTATTAAATAATTGTTAACTATGATTCCCATGTAAAGATGACGTAGATTAATACATGAAAGTGCTTACAGTGATGAATCAAGGATAGATTGAGATCATTAATGATATTACTATGGATGATAAATTTGAGTAAAATGAATCGCGATCATAAACCTTTTCACGTTGATCGTGGCAGACAAAAAAATGGACATGTTGTTTAGCATTAATTGGAATCCAAGTATCATTAGCATATATTAGTAATTGGAGAATTGTCATAACTACATCTTCAAATAAGATGAAATGATCTTGATGGTACAAAAATTGAGCTTCTTGAGGTATAAGCAAGGATGAAAATAGTTGACTAGTAAAGACTACATGAATAGTATAGATGTGGTAGCAACAAATCCTCTTTTGAAGAAGAATTTTCCTGAATTTACTTAAGTAGATCAAATGGTTTACTTTAAGATTGATTAATGAAGAAACGAATCAGAAATGAATAAGGAATGAATTAAGAGTGAATATTGGAGTCCCATTTCTAATGGAGACTCAAGTACAATAGGTTGAATATGCTACAGAGAATACATGTAGCTTGTTGATGTAAGGTATCCAACTAGGTGATTGGATTCTGGAATTTTCGGTAACACTATTGTTACTGTGAGGAGAACTTAAGTTCACACTATATTCTATGTAAATATGTTCAGGAGATACAAATTTTATTTAGTGAATGTGTTATCAATTCAGAGAGTTAAGGCTCGAAATAAATTGAAATATGTGGAGAAACTAATATGAATGAACATATATTAAAATAAGCTAGTATGAAAACAGTGGAAATTGAATGAATTGAGAAAATCATTCGAGGAAAGAAGAAACCAAAATCAGTAAGAGATGGTATGGCCTCATTGAGGAAATAGTTAAGATAGTATGATATCCGGATAAGCGACTAGAAAATCGAATGATTACATTGACTATTGTCAAGTGGAAGAAATTATTCAAGTGACAACGTGGGAAATTGAAGAGCATATGAAAAGGCAATATCCCCACCTATATCATCAATCAGGTAAGAATTTCGAGGATGAAATTTCTTAAGGAGGGGAGAATTGTAACATCCCATGTTCGGGGCTAGACTCCAGAATTGTGAACTGAGCATACTGTGAGAAATTAGAAGTGCACTGCATGCTCATGCATCATTGTATATTCACACACATGTGAATATTTATTGTTGACTTTTAAAATAATTGTTCATGAATTCGTTGACATTTTCCTTTTATAATTAAATGAATAATATGACTTAAAATGTGAATTGTGATGTATTGGCGGTAAAAATTTTATTTGGAGACTATAAGTATTATTTTGAAATTTTGGTGAATTTTTAGAAATTTGAAGTTTTTTAGAATAAGAAAAATGTTGACGTTGGACCAATGATATCATGACATGTGGTAGCTTATAGATGTGACAAATGGCTCACATGCATGATGACATGTGGCAGTCTTATTTGGGAGACATGTGTATTTCATGCAAAGAATACACGTAGCTAAGTGTTTAGTAAAGAAGGTTACTGAATGTCGTTTGTTCTTCGCTGGAATCACCAAAACACTCTTCTAGTTATTCATCACCTAATAGCAAATTGTTATTCCTATCGGGTGTCATTGATTCACTCTTACTATTGGGAATAGCTGAATCGAGTAAGTAACTCTGACGATATTTTACTGTGTAAGTATATACATGCATGTGTGGGTTTGAGAAATGTAGTTTTGGTGATGAATGAATTGTTTTTGCATATGTGAGGAACAATATGTCATAAGATAGTGTTGAAGAGAGTTTTGAGCTAGAATAGTCATTGAAACTGTGTTGAGGAAGAGTGTAGAAATTCAGGAAAAATGATTAACATATACTATGTTTTTCACTATACATGCGTGAATATATGGTTGTTTTTACTATTCATACATGAATTTATGGAAATGAATTTAAGTGAGTTTAATGATATGAAATGAAGAGTTAGTGAGGTTGTGGTATAGAGTTGATAAATTGCTAAGTTGTTGATGAAATGAAAGTATGGAAAAAAGAGGAAAAATGCATCAAATGAAAGTAGAAAGAGAAACAAAATGCATGAAATGGAACTTACATGTAGGAGAAATCGGATTTTTGATGTTTACATGTGAACCTTGGATTTTTGATTTGTTTTGTGTTCTTGAGCTGAAATGAAGCTGGAAGAATTGGTTTAAGTAGTGTTTTATATGTTAATAGAAGAAGATTGAAATGAGAATAAAGATCTAAAAAATGCAGTAGAGAGAGAAACTATATGTGAAGTTTCGAATTTGTGATTTTTGAAGTGTAAACTTGAATGTAATTTGTTTAGAGTTTTTAATGGAGTTAGAAATGTAGTATAGATGATTCAGAAGTGTGTAAATATGGAAATAAAGGAAAAAGGAAGGAGAAGAAGAAGAGAAGTAATCGGTGAAGAAAAGGAGCACGATCGCAACTTCCCTATTAAGGGTCGTGAAGAAGCATGGTCGTGACTTCGCAGGTCCAGGTGGAGAATCACGATCTTGTAGACGCACGATCGCGACTTTCAACTTTTGTTTATTTATGAACATCCTTTAATCTTTTTGTTATATCTTCTTCTTCAGACATCCAATTAACATGAGAATTGAACCAATAAACTCATAAGACATTGATCTTCATCTCTACAAAAATTAGGACTTTCTAAAATGGATTGATTGAAATTTAAGACGAAAATATGACTATATTGAAGTATGATAACATGGATGATTTTACTAAACATACTTTGGTATTTTGATTATATCTTGGTCTGTAAAGTTCCAAATGATTCTTGATTCAAATGAAACTAGAGACGTAAATCTACAATTGTCCTAAAGAAGTCAAATTGTAATTATGGTGTGAAGAATTCCAAAATTTATTCTGAAGTTGAAGTAAGAGTTTTGTTATAGCTTAAGAATAGACTGATGTATTTGGACTATAACTTTCAGTATATTGAACCAAATTGAATGATCTTAGTGTCATTAGAGACCTAAGACATAGAGGAATAATTGTTTAGAAGGAAATGTTACTTAAATCCTTCATTTTCTGGATTTTACTGATCATATATAGTTAACCAGAACGGAATGTTTTTGGAAACAATTGAAATGGGAATAAGTGATTGAATTTTGATACGATTGGAATACAAATGATATGTACATCAATGTATGATAAAAACATACCTGAGAATTTGTCATTGAACATGCATGAGATATGAAAAATTGATACATGTGTTTATTCTATTACATAAGCACTCTAGTAATATGAAATTATTTTTATTGTGCATAGACGAGCAACTAGAGCGACCGCTTCCAGATATTACTAGAACGTCAAGGCAATAGGCATAAGGGAGCAACTATGAGTAATCTAAGATGGTCTCACTTTATTTGTTTTGTTCTGTATATTATTGCACGGTATTGATATATTACTAAACTGCATTGACTGATTGTGTACTGAATTTTGGACAATATATGTCCGAGACGTTTGATGTATGCAAACAATATTGAAAGTGATAATTGTATGTGAATGAGACTGCCTGATTGAATATTTTGATTCTCAACTGAAAAGTTAAATGCCGGGCCTAATTCGATGACTATTAATACTGGGAGTGTTATATTGTGATAACACAAGCAAGTGAAAGTGATTGAATTAATGACTGAATTGTGATATGCATATCATTTCAATGCATGTAATATAAAGGTGTTGTGACCGGAGTAGCTAGTACAAATGCACTTATACGTAGAGCTTTGCTTCGTGATTACTGTTTCTGCATATAGAGCTATACTCTGTGATTTTGTTCTGACTGAGCCTAATGGGCCAGTATCTATATATCTATATGATAGGCAGTTGGTCACAACAATAAAAATGAATGTGAGTCTCATACATATAGCATTCATATATGATTGAAATTCATTGAATGATTTGCAAAGCTGAAATGAATCATAAATTGATACGAACTATTTTGACTCTATGAACTGTGTGATTATATAATGATTGAGTTTTGTTATATGAGTGAACCATCAAGGATGGTTACTTAACTGAGTTTGCAAAACTCATAAAAAATTTCAACATGGCTTTCAGGGTTTAGTAAAGGACTCTAGAAAGGGTCTATGTAAGAGTTCCAGGTTGGGATCAATGTGCGCATGCATATGTATTTCATTATGATGCATTGAAAAGTGTAGTCTTAAGTGTTATTCAATGTGTAAAAAATGATCTTGAAATGTAATGTTATTATGACTACAAGTGTTTCATTTTTTGTAATGGGCCCAAGTGTTTACTGAAACTCTGATGAGTTAAATAATGATTGTAATTATTATGATTGAAAATGTTTATAAATAAAAATTGGGCTAAATTTGATTATCGATTTTCTACATTTGCGTAGATTGTATCAAATAATTTGTAATGAGTTTTGATCGTTTACTATTCTAACATGCCACCCTTATGGGATACATATTCGGATATCACTTAGGATGTCAGGTACATGTCTTATGAGAGTGGGTGCTACATTTTAGAGCGAGTATAAATATGATGCCATATATCTTTAGTCAAAAATTAGGGTTAGAAGAGTTAGAACCCACTACAATGCTAGTGAAGATGGTGAACAGAACAGTTCATTGCAACAGAACAGTTCATTGCTCGAAAGGGATTATCAAGGATGTGCAAGTACAAATTGATATTTTTACCTTCCCCACAGACTTTTTTGTATTGGATATTAGAGAAGATGTGGAAACCTCTATAGCCGTTGGATGATCATTATTGGCTATTGCTTGCTCCATAATTAGCGTTGATAGGGTGAACTAACTCTGAGGGTCAAAAAGCATCAAAACTTTAATATGTCAAAGATCCCTTACTCCCAGTTAACATCAAAGAAATCGAACCTCAAGGATGACAGGCAGATACTGAGGATCTTGGGAATGCATTTGGAAAGAAGTAATCGTGGAGGAGAAAGTGAAGGAAGGAGAAGCAAAAGGAAGGTGGAACCCAAGGTATGATAGCTTATGTGCAAATGGTATGATTAATGATTACACTACCATTGCATCATTCATTTGAACCACCTTGAGCACAAGAAGAGCATCGAGATACCGATGTTAAAAGAAGCACTACATGAGAGGCAACCCATCGATTGTTAATTCCATGTTATTTCCTTTAACTTTTAGATAGTTTGAATTCTGTAATTAGGTATTTTGTTTTCAAATGAGGTTGGGAAGGCATAAGACTTCGACATAAATTAGATGATCAAGGAAGTAAGCAAAAAAAAAAAGAGGTGAAAGAGCTATAAAGAGTAGGAAGTGATCTTAAGAAGGTGTAGAAGGATAAAAGAAGAACAAAAATCAAGAATTGGTGAAAATAGGCCTACGGTAGTGTAAAACAGTCCACACAATTTTTAGCTAAAATTTTTGCCATTTTACCCTTCCTTCACCTATATATTCATGTCATACTTCACTTTTTCACTCACTTTGATTTTATCTTTACTCTCTAAATTAAAACCTCCAAACACTCTCACTTCTCTCTAACCAAACTTCCAAATTCCCATTTTATTCTAATCTCCAACTACTTGCAATCCAGTATGTTGTGCATTAAGCAGTCAGTGAAATGTAACCAATCACCGGGACAAAATTAAGTCTTCAGATAAGGGCGAAAGAACAGGGTGATGAACTTTAGAGCACCCTTCCCAATCTACATAGAGGAGGAAGGTATTCGTTTCTAGTCCCTTAATGTTAAACAAATAGTAGTCCCAAAATATTTTGATTTTGATACGCTTGATAGGTTAGAATTGCGAGATAGGGTAGAGAATCTAGAAAAAAGAATTCAATGGGCGAAGTTTATACACTTCCACTATCTTGTTTACTAGGAGCTCACTCTCTAATTCTTCACTTCCCTTTGTTTTGAACCTAGTAATCCTAAGGAAATGTGGTTTAGGTTGCAGGGGTGAGCTTATAAGCTAAACATTGAAATAATGTGTGATATTTACGAGTTCCCCGAATCTTCCATTATCAATCAGCATGACAATTTTTGTGCTTCTTGCTATTGGAATGAACTCACTAGATTAGAGCGACTCAGTGCTAAGAATGCCCACAATAATATTATACGAACCCATGAGCACTTGCTATTGCATAAATTCATGTGTCAAATGGTTTTTGACAAATCAGAAACCAACAAGTGCTCTATAAAGGAACTTTTTTCTATTGTGGTGCATGGATAACAACATCCCAGTGTGCACCTCCATACATGTACTGAATGCTATTATTCCAACTTTTCATAAGAGGAGCAACAATTTGGGTATGGGGTACTTGGTTTCCTCCATTGCTGATTACTATGGCGTGGATGGTAGTGGTCTAACTGTCTATCTCCCTGATTTTCTAAATCTCCATCATTTGTGACGTGATGAAATCCTAAAGTCTCATGACATGGAACTTCGGGACATAAGCCAAAAGAATTATGTGAAGATTAGGACTAGTCAGCCAAGTTTGAGCACAGCACCTCCTCGGCAAGTAGAAGAGGGCTCGACTAGCGAGGACTTCGAAGCGGAAGAAGACACAGAAGAACTTGGTTGGAAGAAAGTGTTTGATACAATCTTTGCCAACACCAAGGTAATTACAGATACATTTATGGAGAACTCTACAAAGATGAAGGAGATGGACCAAACACAATGATGTCAGAGTCGGGATATACGTTGTATTCATCGATACTTCGAGGCTCAAGGCGTCCAATTGCCACCTCCGATACCATCCCTGCCTCCATCACTGTGAGGCTTTGTTTTGACCCTTTTCTTTTAAAGTTAGTCTTTATTTTCGCTTTTGTTTTATTTTGTTTTATGTTTTTTCCACCATTCGTGTTTGTGTCTCCTTTTCACACTAAGGACAATGTATTGTTCAAATGTGGGGAGGGTTATGTATTTTGCTTTGAATGTGAATTTTGCATATTATATGGTAGTTTGATAGGTTGCATTTTGTGAATTGTGCGAATGTTATGATGGCTTAGATGGATTGAAATTGATTTAATTTTAAGCATAATCTATTAGGTTGTGAAGAGTCATTAGCTCGTGCAATTAGTAATTTGGGTTCTTTGGCTAAATATGTAGGTTAATTTGGATTTAGTGTTAGTTTATCACCTTATAAATTGTCACATTCATTCATAATTTTAGGTCTTTCAACCAAAGTAACTTTGCTAGTATTTTTTCATGGAAACGAGTAGCTATAGCAACAAGGTAGGCAAAAAAAATTTATTTGCTAATTTTTGACTAAATAACTATTGCACTAGCTTTGGGGTTGTGAATAGAGTCAGTAGCCAGTTGAGAATGTGATGTAGTTGAGTAATAGGGTCGACACACATAACAAATGTGTGCCTTCATGTCAAAAGGCTATAATGACGTTATAACCAAACAGCTTAATAAAAATATGACTTAGTTGAGTAACTGAATCGACATTCATCACCAACATTTGCCTCCATGTAAACGACTAGGTCTATATCTACAAAAAGTAAATAAAGAAAATTTTTTTCTAATAAAAACCTACCAAACTTGTAAATAACTTGACTTTTCATGAAAACAAACTTAGGAGTAGTTACAGAGTTTGAATGACAAAATAATTATTAATTTTTGTGTACAATTGGAAAGGATGAATAACTTGACATTTGGGTCTTGATTAATATGCATGTTTAGTCCAAAGCTACTAGATGTAGATTTTGCATGTTAATGATTCAAAATAACTTGAATGATTATGTTTAAAGTTAAATTTATTTCATGAAGTTGAAGCCATCTACTCTTTATTGTATTGTGTGCTTCGTGATTTCTACGTATTTGTTACTTTGTTTGCTTGAGCATAAGAAATCATTTAAGTGTGAGGATGTTGATAAGTGTAAATTGCATCGTGTTTTAAGGCATAGTTTAATACGTGTTTAGTTTTTTATTCAATCGTTTAGTATGTGTTTAGGTTAGAATTGTGTTAGTTTGTTAATTATTTACGTTTTAAGTGTTTTATGGGTTAGTATAAGCCTTTGAACTTAAATATTATGTTTTTGAGGTACAATGATGTGTTTGCTAGTGTTTTAAGGTCAACATCAAAGAACAGAGAAGTTTTGGAGACATTTGAGATGAAATAACAACCCATGATCATGGCATATTAGAGCAAGGAATGACTTATATGTGGCCCACGATCATGGCCTACAAGAGCACAGTTGTGGCTTGTGTCAGGTAGATGTATAGACACTCAAGAACGTCAAGTTTAGAGGGATTTTTCAGACCTTTCGGACCCCAAAAAACCTAGAACTTGTAACATACCACTTCTATAGAGCATATGCCTAAACATCCAGGGAATATTCAAGAACATACCCTATAAGAATGGCACGTTAGAACAGTCATATAACTTATTATGGCATCACACATAACACAAGTATTCAAAAGATCAACTTTTCCCATGTCATTCACAAACATAACTTACATTGTATCATTACACTTCGTTATCTATATATTTACATTACCAAAAACATTTGAGAGTTTACCGCTCTTTTACAAAATGTTCTACATGAAATGAGAAACTAAATAAATATAATCTACTAGGCTCCTCAGATATTAGATGACCAAACCTTTGAGTCTTGTTCCCAAAAATTGACAGCATTAAACTTTTACTAGATTGCCTTAGAAGCTAGGTCTCCCTTGTACCTAAAAATCAATGTTGCAATTTTGATAGGTATGCGAACTCAGTGAGTGAACCATCATTGATGTGCTCATTCAAGTTAGAAAACAAACATCACAGGTGTAAAACCAAATTCACAAGTATATCATAGTATCCAATTTTGCATACCACATCACATTTCATCATATTTTAACAAGTATAACAGGTACACAACATTGCATATCACTATATTAAAATAATTCAAAAATTCATTACAATCATTCACACAATACATGTAAAGTTATCTATGCAAATGCACATATGACTCCACTTTTATTTTACTTTCTTATGACTGAGCACCTATTTACTATCCCGTATCTGTTGTGGTTACCGAACTCATTTTATTTATTGTCTTGTACCTTTTATGGATATTGGGATCATTAATAACCGAGGCTGTGGCTTTTTGTATGCATCCGAAGCTTAAAGCTCTTTTTTAAATTAGTCACTTCGATCATAACTCCTTTATCTGATCATGCATATCAATGTAATGGAATGCATTAATTCATATAATATGCTATCAATACTTTTGATTCAATGTGCTCATGTCATTTATCATATTCTTCAGATCTAAGTCCAGCAATCCACTTCAATTAAGTATACATTTAGTATTACACATACAATTTGAAAGCACTTTTATTACATTCCCTAATATCAAATTCCTCAAGCCAACAATGTTCGGAATTATAACAGTCACATAAGTAACAATTCAATAACTAAAATTTAAACAAAAAAAAAATCAATCATAGTGAGAAAACATCTAGGTTAACTTATAGTATACTCCAGAAAAGCTATTGCCTTGATGACTCGGCAATATATAGATGTTGACGACCAATTTGTGCTTCTTTATTCATGCAATGCATACATATTTTACATATTACTAAGTTGATCAATCATATAAATATTCAATCATACACATGTATATGTGTCATGTTCAATGTATGCTCAATTGACTTTCTAGGTATGTATCCTTATTCACAAATCTTAACCATTCATACATCATAACTTGGATATAACTAGTTTGCAATTAAGTTTATACTTTAGGTAAACTTGATTATCTTAAATTCATCAACCATACATTAACTAACCCATTTTAACTATTATATATTCACACAATTTCCCAATTCTCATTCATTCATTCCTAATACATTACTCATATCATTTGGATCACATTTGTATTCAAAAGAACACCTTTATTCCTTTAACAACTTATAATTTCTAGATTTAGATACATTGATATCAAAACAATCCATTCCTTAAGTTATAACATCAATTAAAAACCTAAAATTATCAAACCCTTAACCACTTAATCAAGCAACTATCTAAGTTCAGTTTGAGCCTCAATCAAGTCCAAATGCACCAAAGTAAAGTGACTTATCCTTAGTTAATTTAACAATCACAGAAAATAGAAAATTTTTCACTTCAAAGCATTGCCCATGGTCGTGGGAAGGAGATAATGCAGCTTACGATTGTGAGATGGGTGAATCAACAGTTCACCATCCATTTCCTTCAATTTCTTTTAGATTCTAACACTTTTATACCAAATTCAAAACATGTTCATAATAATCCATGAATTATACTTCAGTTATACCTTAATTATACTCTAATTCCTTATCAATTTCATCTACAATTCCAACTCAAAATTATTCAATTGGCAGCTCATAAACTATTGCCTTTCATGCATCAAAACAAAACAAAAACTACATTCACTATCATTGTTGGACCCCAAATTTTCTTGAAATTTTTGAATTATAAATTGACATTAAAAGAGGAATTTGTGGTGAATTACTCATGTGTAAAGAAAAAAGAAAATTCAAGAATGTAAATTGTTACATGAGAATAAGATAGGTGAAATATGCTTTTGTTATTGAGGTTTATG
>JANVCQ010000008.1:34354083-34368707 GCA_025531925.1 Erythroxylum plowmanianum
GGATCACCCAAACCATCTCTGATGTGCTTATGTGTTTATGAATTGTGAACAAGTTGAAAAATGCATAAATTGTGTTGATGTGATTTTGATTACATGACAAGAATTTTGAGAAACATGTGTTTTATGATTCAATAAGAATTTTTTATGAGATTGAACTTTTTGAACGGTTTTGCTTATTATTTGTTATAAGCATGTTACCCACGAGCTTTAAAGTTCACCCCCACTCTCTTTCCCCTATTCAGGTGATGAGCAAGAGATCAAGTGAAAGTGAATCAATGCATAGATTCGAATTTGCATGTTTTGTTTTGTTTTGAGGTACTTTATGTAAACCAAGACTGTAATTGCCTGTTAAGCAATTCTAGTTCACGTATTTTATGTAATTTGGTGATTTTGGAATATTAATGTGTTGTGTCTCGGAATGCCATTAAAGTTTTGTAAAATTCTTATTTTGTTGTTAGTGAATTATGAATGATATATGGATGACGATGATGAATGTTAAGCATGAATGGTTGATATATATATACATACATATACAAATCAGTGAGATGTTATGGAAAAGACACATAGGAATGTTATAAATGATGAGATGTTTTTGAATATGAAGATTCAAACGAATTGAGGTTGAGAGTTTGATGAATTCCAATTGGTAGTTGAATTGTTATTAATGAAGTGCAATAGAGAAAGTGAAGTTGAGATAAATTTCAAGTTTTTCATAAGGGTAAAATGCCTGTTCTGACTTCAGGAGAAATTCTGTATTAATCTATGATGATTTTTACCAATTTGTCTTAATAAAAGTTATATATGATCCTCTTAGCTTTCTAACGCTATAAAGTATGTAAATTTAGGATATCGGAGTGAAAAGAGATGAGCATTATAGGTGATGATGCTGCATAGAAAATATGAGCATAATAGTTATGGTGAATGATGCGAGTTTGTGGTTTTGATGAATCAAATAGGTTGAGAATTGAGACTTTTATGAGATAAATTTAGTGTTTTAATTGATATGAAGTGAGTTTGCACTAGAAGAGTTGGATTTGGGAAGTTTATGAGTGAAATTGATGTTATGTTGGATGTAGGAAGCATTGGAGAGGCTTTTGAGGGGTTTGGAGAACCCCTATATCCGTTAGACGGACTTTAGATCCGTTAAATGGACCTTCTAAAGTGAAAAAGGGCTCTTAAGCCAGTCTATGTCCATTTAATGGACATCATGGATGTTCGTTAAACAGACCTTCTCGGCCAAAATGGGCTCCCAACCCCGACAATGTCCTTTAAACGGACATGGATGTCCGTTAAACGGATATTCACGGGGTAGCTTCAGTAAATTGCGATTTTTGACCTCATAAATTCTAGAATCTCACTTTATGATCTTCATTGAAGTTTACTTTCAAATAGTCGAAGAACGAACTCAGTCAAACATCTGTCGCAAAAGTTATGACAATTGCCTCAAGAGAGATACAAAATGACTAAGGACATAAACATGTTAGATTCTTTTGTCCATAACTTCCTCATCCGACCTCCAAATGAAGTGATTCTTGAAGCAATAGATTCCTAAGACATGTATTTATCTCTTCGTGAAAATTGGTATCCTTTGGTATTGATTTGAAAAAGTTTGATGGAAAGAAAGTGAGAGGTCGGTTGGGAGAGCATGATTGGGGTATGATCACACTTTGGATTTTTAAACAAAACTTCTTCTATAGAGTTCCAATTGAGATAGTTCTTGCTTCAAATTAAACTAGAAAGTTGGAGCTACAATTATTTTAAAGAATTCAATTAAGATTTTGGTGTTTGTATGGTGTGGGCACTCAAACCTTGTGAGATGACGGCCAAAGAGAGTTCTTTGGAATAACCCTACAGGGTTATAAGCTTGAGGTTTATGACTCTGGAATGATCATTGGACCCCGTACGCTCATGTTTCATGTTTTAGCAATGATGGTCAAGTTTCATGAAGCAAGAGTTGGGCTCCGGAATCAAGCGGGACCTAACAGAGATTATATCAATTACAAATATAAGTGTAACTTGATGGAATTTTTATAAATAATAGCAACACATAATATGAAAATATGTGATCATAATTAATCCTATGTAATAAGTAATTATGAAGGATAAAAGTAACAGATGGATAAATATTATAATGATTTAGTTCTCCTTGATATACATCCACTCTTAAAACCAATCTTAGGAATTCCAGTTGACTATAAACTCTTCTTTAATGGGTAAAGAGGAACTATTAGACAATGTTCCTTCATGGATGAATAGTAATCCTTACATAACCATCCTTTAAAAGTGAATAGTAGCCTTTATGTAATCTTGCATCTAGGGTGAAGAGTAATTATAACTTAGTTAAAGTATTTATAATAAGCACCAAACCTCTAAGCCAAAACCAAAACTCACAAATTGTTTAAAAGGAACTTATATGCTCTTTCGTAATAAGAGCTTATTAGTCAAGAATAATACAATTCACAACTAGTTACACTTATTGGTTCACACTTTTATCTTTCAGGTACTTATGTATCTTATTACTCTAGTTTTTATTGTCTTCCTCTACTTTAGGTAGCTCATTTATAGGACTTTTGGCCTGATAGCCTTTTTTTTAAAAAAAAAAGAAAGAATATTATGTATTGATAAAAGATAGAAGTAAAAATGTGCAAGTGATCTAGGGGGATACCCTTTAATCTAGAAAATAACAGTAGCTATTTAGTGAAGCAAGTCAAAACGTATGTAAGAGTAACAGACTAGAAAACGTTGGTGTTTTTAGGAGAGATGCTAGAAGTCATAAGCTCTTTAACTCCATATAGGATTTCAGTAATAATAATGTCAATAGGCTTGGTCTCATATTCAAAGCGTCTTATGTTTCTCTCTTTCCATATAGCTTGGACACACATGCTCACAATAGCTATATAAGACAAAATCATAGGACTTCTATGAGTAGCCAAGGACAAAATAGCACTTGAGAAGGTATTCTCTTGTGTATGCCAACTACATCACATTAGAACAGCTTTCCATACCTAATTAATCACCTCACATATAAAAAATAAATGATCTCTAGTTCTTCCTAGATTTGATAGAAAGGGCAATGTATATTAATGTTCAAATAGCTAATCCAATCAGTCGTATTCAACCTATTTTGTATAGTGAGTCATAAAAGAAAAGAAATTCTTGGCGGGATAATTTTGTGCCAAGTGATTTGATGCCAAAACACCTCTTGTTTCTTTGCTAACATCTCTCCCTTCCATTTTAGGTAAGTGATTCATATGATCCTCAATTGATACGTTCTTTCATAGTATGCAGAACCTAAAAAATTCAAGGAAAGCATTCTTATTTTTTGGTTGATTACACTCTTCGATCCATAAGTGAGGTCAACCGTATGGTTCTAACAATTGCACAAGATCTAAGTGCCTTCTTTTGATCCAATAACACTCTTTTATCAATTTCATAGGTTATTACTCTTTTAACTTTCTACAAAACACTCAAAGAACACTTAAAGAACTTCAACACTAAATCTTGCATCTCTAATTATTACATTCCTTTATACCCAATTCCTTGTATTTACTAATATTAAAAATCAGTTGCTTTTAATTCTTTTCTTAAAATAAGGTTTATTCATTCATATTAAATAACTCCTGATTTCATGAAATATCATTAGTATTTTCTTATATGTCTCCTTAAATCAGTACCCAAAACATGTATATATTATTTCACTATTATTGAATAATATACAGTATTTTCATGTATTACACTTTCGCCAACGAGCTGAAGTGTTATAATCGGTCAACCAATAATCTATCTAAAAAGTTACTAAGAGGAGAATTTCTATCTAGCTAAGGGTCTAGCTAGTTAATACCCCAACTAATAGTTGTTTAACTAGTTGAAGGTAGGTAATAGGCTAGCTAAATGTGCTTATAAACTAGTTATTATGATAGTTGGTTTATATTTTTTGCAATATTTAAATTGTTTTTTGGTATAAATAAACTATAATTGAATTATGTGAAGAACTTTTGACATACTAGTTGCTAAAAGCCTTGAGAGGCTAGAGAGTGCATTAAATATTTATAATATATATTGAGCCATTTTCCATTGGTGTGAATAAAAGATGATTGTTTTGAGTTATATGTATAAAATTGTTACAATTGAAAAAAATTACTTAAGATATACTTTGTTAGGGTTCCTTTTGACCTTGAACAATATGTATAAAGAATTCTTCTTCACCGATAATATAGCAAGATGTTTGCAAGGATTTCTCTTCACCAGTGATAAAGAAGATGTTATGTCGAGGGTTTCTCTTCACCTATTCAAAGAAAGATAATGAATTCTCAAGTAGAGCTTATGGAGTAAATGTAGGTCAAGGGTTATTTGGCTAAACTACTATAAATTAGTTTTTTCTTTTTTCTTATTTGGTTTTTCATATATTAATTTACCCTAATCATTCATTAGAATACATTATTCATTCATTAGTATTTAATAAGTCAAAAAGTAAACACACATAATTCACCCCCTCTTTTTCATCCCATAACCAACAATTATGATCTTGTTTAACCTCTTTTCATTAAATAACATAATTCTCTAAGTCACTTGGAAGCATTATAAAGCTATTAGAATTCATATTCATTTTAATGAAATTAAAAAAAAACTAGTTTAAATCACTAAATTGCAATAATATATAAACTTTAGCCTTTTATCTTAGGCTATTCTCTTCCTCTTATGAAACCTTATAAAGCTTTCTTTAAGCTCTCTTTTACAAATTACAAAGATTTATATTTGATGAATTTCCTAGCCTAGTTAAAGTAGTTTCAGTTGTAACTTGACTGTCATAATTTAATCTAAATTGCCATGTTTGCCATTTTTCCCTTAATGTTTTCTTAAGGATTTTCAAATTGTTAGCAAGTTTAAAAATCTTTCATAAATAAACTGAAGCCCACTAAACTTCCTTAATATAGGAATGAATTGCAAATGATTAGTTCAATAGTTTAAAAATTTAGAACTCTTGGCTCCTCCAACTTTGAGAATCAAACTATAGAGTTGATAAAACCAGGTGAAATTCCAAAGATTAAGGTTGTTGTTTTTAGTTTTCATCCTAATAAGGCCCCTAACCTGGATAGCTTTAACACTTATCTTTTTCAAGTATCTTGGAACCTAATTACACATCAAGTCTACCAAGCAATCTAAGAATTCTTTAGATTAGGTAAGCTCCTCAAATAATTTAACATGACTTCCTTTTGTTTGGTTCCCTAACTCCCTAATCCAAGTTCACTTAAGGAGTTTAGACCCATATTATGTTGTAATACACTTTATTAAATTTTAACTAGAATAACTTGGAAACAAGTTGCAAATTAGAGATAAATAAGCATAAATAACGATATGTAGATTCATTGATTTGTAAAATTCAAGAAGGCTTTAATAAAGGCAGAAGCATTAGTGATAATATTCTATTGGCTTAGGAATTGTTCAACGGCTATTAAAGAAAGACCTCTAAGCCATATTGTGCCATGAAAATTGGCTTTCATAAGGATCCTTCAGGCTCTAAGTTCATGGTTTTGGATTCAACAATGTATCTCTACAACTACCTTCAACGTCTTGGTCAATGGTGAACATACTCCTACTTCTAAGAGTGCTAAAGAGATCAAGTAAGGTTATCCTATATCACTTTCCCTATTTTTCCACTTGCATTGAATTGTTCTCAAGACTTACTTACTTCTATATTGCCAGGTAACCAACCTTCAGATTTCATCATAAATGCACAAAGCAAAGGATCCTCAACCTATCTTTTGGCAATGACTTGCTTCTTTTTTGCAAAGATGAACCAAATTCCACAAAGCTACTTATCAATTCTCTTAAGATCTGGCCTCTTTTTAGTTTAAGCTTTAATGAGGACAAAAGCTTTATTCTCTTGTCTGATGTAGTATGTCATTAAGCAGATTTTCTAGCTTCAGTAGGTCTAAGATTGGGAAATCTTCCTTTAAGATACCTTTGCATTCCAAGTGCAGCTAAGAGATCAACTTTGGCAGATTGCCAGGCTATCTTTGACTCCATTCACAACAGAATTGGGCATTAGCTAATAAAATCCTATCTTACGCTGTTATGACTCAACTTTGCTTTCGATCCTTTTCTGGCACTCTCTAGTTTCCGTGGAGAACTCTTCACTGGCTTGTTTGTATTATTTTGATCTCGCTCTCCAAAAGGGAAATTACAAATCCTTGGTTTCTATCTTCTAAGCTTCAACTCTTTGCTTTGCTACAAATTGAACAAAGCTTTAAATTTTATTTATCTCCCTTTGCGCCTATTGTACAACATTTATTTCATTGAAAATTTGATTTTATTGGCAATAGGTTGTAATGCAAGTGGAAGTTTGTGATGTGTTTGTTGACTTCCTTTTCTCCTATAACTAATCAACTATCATAAACATACATGTCCTTTGGGCAATAAGGAATGTGCAGGATTTCAAGAAACGGTAAACACGCTATCTACTGCAAACTGTTAGTCAATTGGTCATTAAAATTTTACTTATTTTGACATGGACTTGTGTTGCTATGATTTATAAGCAACTAAATCACAATAAACAGCAAAAAGAAACTACGATATTGGATTCGCGAATGAAACTAATGCGAGGATAATTTACAACCTGTCTCACTGTACATGTGTACAAAAACCAACAGGACAATGTTGAAATGTTAAGGTAAAAGGATGCATTGACAAGCTCAAAAAAGTCGATTAAATCTCTCGCACTATTCGGGTTTTACTTGATTGGTTGGCTTAATACCAGTTCCAGTCTACCTCAAGAACTACTACGTTACTGGTAAAGTTTGCAGTTGATCTCATGCCTTCAGAAGAGCCAAGGAAATACATACACATCAGTTTATTTCCATCTGGAGGCCTTAAGAAATAGAATACTCAACAAGCATAGACATAGCGGCATACCTTTACAGGAATTGGCTCTGGAACATCAACCAGCCGTTCTATTGTTTGCAACTGATCATATGGAGCAATCTGCCAAATGTCATAAGGATTGACCGTGATCGCAGCATATGCAATAGGAGAAGATAAGGAGCATAAATTGTCTGCTACAGCACTGGATTCCGATAAACTATTTTAACCATTACCACAGGTGTTCATTCTGTGCTCCTTTTAGCTATTTTATATTGGGACTAATACTTAATCGGGTTCAAGACTTGCAGGGTCTGTCCTCTCTTTTCAAAGCAACAACAGGGATTGATTATGCCATAACCCATTACATTGTGATGGCCAGTGTATGGACTGTACTGGACATTACTGTTTATGCACAGACTCAAACAAAAAAGAAGACCATGGTGCAAAACATATTCTTTCCAAATAGCTAAGCTCAACATTTAAAACCATCGGATAACTAATTTATTGTGTATATATGAAACTGTTGAAAGAAAACAGATTAGGATGTGAGATGCAGAGTACTACATTGGAATCCAGCCAATAATTTTCACTATTTTGTTCTATATATTGACACAAGTTATAATATCTGCCTGTTTTCTTTTTCTTTTTCTTGCCACATGTCAAATGAATGTACAAAGTTCATCCTCAAAAATAATACTTTCCTATGCATAATAATAAATCTCTGCTAGAATGTTTGATGCATGCTTTCATAAGTTAAGTTAGAACTGCATATCAGTAAAGATGTAGACTATGTCCAGTCACCTGGTTAAATCCATCTGGCCAAGTTATTTGCACAGCATAATTCCCCATGGGCCGAATTTCTTCAGGTTCAATATCTTCTGGAACATCTGCATACTGCAGTTTTTGCTCTCCACTCCACTCATCCTATTTAAAGAGGAAAGGAGAGCACTTAACTTTGAGATGTTAACCATGAAACTAATTTTGAAATTGTTAAGGTCAATTTTGTTTCAAGAAAATAATATTGTTCGCATTCCAATCCCTAATCAAAATAGAGGATAGCGTAACATGTCGATCATACTATTCATTGTTTCAACAGGTCAGTCTTATAGTCTCAAGTTCATAAAAGTTTCAGAAGAGATTATAAGATGGGATTTAGCGTCAATTGTCAACTTCTCAAAGAGGATAAGGCTCCAAAAAATGTTGAAATATCAAATAATTATCTGTGTTGACATTTTTGTATCTTTGAGCTCTGTGGGTATGGTGGAAAATTTTGTCTTTGTCAAGCTTGGTTACATCTCAAATACAGAATTGCTACACACAACCCACTCTGAAATCTAAGTCCATTCACAAATACTTTTACATCTTTCTTGTGACTGTCTTCCTTTGTTTTTACATTCAACTTGAGCTTCTAACAGTTCCTACAACTTGTTCTTCCAGTTTTATTGCATTTAGCCACATGTCAACACCATTACGCTGCCCCAAATGTTTTCAATGGTACTACCAGTAAGTTTTCCAAATCAGTGGAAATGAAGAAAGAATAATGAAATATATGAAACCTATGAGCAAGAAGGAAAATTACGAAAAATACTTGAAGTACGGCATTGTAAAGTCTTAGTTCTAGTAGTTCTAAACTCCAGGAGTGCACAAAGATTGTTAGGTTTTAAAGTCCAGCCAAAACTTTGTTTAGAGATGAATAGGATGTTTGATTTTTTGGGAGCTTATTAGGAACTGGACCAGTTCCAAATGAACTCATATACAATTAGGAACATTACACGTCAACCCAAAATCTTAAGTCAATGGTTTATCTTCATCAACCTGAAACTAATCTAAAACTATTTGAGTCACTTCATCAATCATCATTCAGAGACTCCAATTCAAGAGTCATTTCACAATTAGGGACACCATATCTCTAATCAAAATCTTCAGGCATAGGGTTATAAACCCTATCTTACATATAAATTACTTTCTCCTTATGCCCCTTTCCAATGTAGGAATAATGGTTGCCAAACAAATATTATCACCAAGAATGGTCAGTTAAGGAAACTATTAAGAGTATACCCTTCCATTATGGTGCTCAAATTAAATATTAGAAGTCAGAATGGCAAGCTTTTTAGTTTCACATGTTCAAAAATCCCAATCAACTAGAAACCAAGGTAAAGCCATAAAGAAATATGTATCAAGAAGTTACTTCTAACATCCTGAATGCCTTAATTGTGACATTAATGACAGGTGTCTACCAGCTCATATAGATAATATAACCTTGTAATGAAGGGATTATAGGTAGTATTTTAAATAAGGCTCTAGAGGCTATTAGTCATTTTAAACATTAGTTACTTGTCCAGAATAAGTCATGACATACCACACTTTGCGCAGACCGATCATTTCGCCTCACTGTTGCAGGATGTAAAAGGAATTCTTCATCAGAATCTGGAACCTTCACCTTAATTGCCTTGAGTGACTTATCATAGGTGACAGCAGTTGAGACTGAAAAAGAATGCAGCAAACGAAACATTTATTTCCTAGTCAGAGATCGTCTCAAGGTTTTTGCTGCATGTTTGCTCTACCAACACTAAGAACTAGGATTTTGGGAGAAGGTAGAAAAAATTTACAATATTTACCTTCTACTTTCACATTTCAGATAAAGATCCAATCACACAGTCAAAAATGTAATGATATGGGCATAATGAGTAGCAGGTTTACAATAACTGTGTAGCTATTAATTAAATAACAACTTTTTCTTCTTTGCTATGAAGCAGAAATCTATATATACCTTGCTGGCGAATTTTAGCGCACTGCTGCACGACACAAACTCCTATATTCTGAAATGTCTTGGCTACCTCACCTTGAGGATCTGCAACCACTTCCGGCATTCCACTATCTCCAGAAGCAGATAACTACAAAAGCAATTCAACTAATCATTTTCAATGCATGTTGCAGTTATTTTATATGTATTATATTGGACTAGTGGAATTGCATACGATACTTAAACATATGAAGCACAAAAATCAGATTTAACAATCACCTACATTGTGGATCCAAAACCATTTACTCTACATTTACAATTATAGTTGTCATATAAGACAAACTTGACAATCAAATCAAAACATTGACAATCCTATTCCAAAGCGCAAAACGTCCTAGCTTTAAATTCTTTTGGAAAGTTCAATACATGTATAAAAATGATTCATTAAGCAATTGGGCCATGCACATATTCTTGAATAGATGAATCCTAAAAGTTACTTAAAATTGATGCATTACATTGAAGAATTGTGGGGGAATCCATTATGTCTAAGCACATCAACAGATAGAAGTTCAAGCATTTACTCATAGTAGATTTTAAAAAAGAGATGAAAGTTTGATGGAGCATACAGTGGGCCTAATTGGAAGATCAAACAGGTGAGGAATTCCAAATTGTTGGACAACCTGCAACATATTGGAAGATTGCTATAACATAACTGTATCCACTAAATGTACAACTAATAATCCTTAATTGCTGGAATTAAAATCAACAAAGCAAGGAAAAGAAATTGTTTGATGATATGCATACCTGTGAACCTGAACCTCTACCAAATGGGTAATAACGTTTCCCATCAGCATCAAAGTGGCACATATTTTCCACAACTGCAACACATGGCACCTGTGTGATTGAAATGACAATAGGTGAAAAATAAGACAGGTGGCAGACATTTTACTATCATGTTTAGGTATCATTTCATAGAAAATGATGACAATTATAATATTCCCTCTGATCAAATCATGATAATACAAGGGATTTTCTAAAGGAATTAGGGTGTGATTCTCATTTAAAAGTAAAATGAAGAAAACAAAGAAAAAAATTTGCATACCTTAAGTTTTGAAAACATTCGAACGCCTTTTGCAACATCGATGAATGCTAGCTTTTGTGGGGTGGTAACAATAACAGCAGCAGTTAATGGGACTACCTGACAAACTGGCTTAGCTTAGTTAAACAATTATAAGTTTTTGAAATGAAGAAAGCTACGCGTCGACAAAAGTAACTGAAAAAACAAATTTCAAAACAGTATGTAATTTCCACATATCTACAGTACTTGGATTATTATCAAAAAATAAGTACTTGAAACTGTAAGCACCTTTAGTAGGGTAAAGTTAGTCAGCTTGAAAACGTAAACATATAATGGAAAACCTGGCATAAGGTAAGCTGGATATCACCAGTTCCTGGTGGCATATCAATGACAAGGTAGTCCAACTCCCCCCTATATTAAAGTTTTGATCATTATATCAATAAAAAATTGAAATGTTCCAAAATATAGAGCAAAGGCACTCATGAAGTATGACAACATATAATAAAAAGTGAAGACACTGCAGGATGAGAACTATTATTGTTTCAAAGAGAAGAAAGCTCCTTTATTTCATTTCACTGCAGTACTTGGAACACAAAGAATGCCATACCACTCGGTGGTGGTCAAAAGCTGATTGATGACTCCAGAAACCATAGGACCTCGCATTATTGCACGACCTTCTCCAGCAAATCCAAAAGATACTAACTTGACTCCCAAGTACTCAGTTGGAATAATCGTTCTCTTCTCGGGATTCTGCAGGAAGTTTATGCAGTCACAATCACAGATCAACCAAATTTCCCAAGAATATATTTCAGGTTTGAAAAGATACCATCTCTAATAATCGATTTTCAGGAGAGACCATTGTTGGTAAACTAGGACCATATACATCTGCATCAAAAATTCCTACTCTAGCACCCATATCTGCCAAAGTGTATGCAAGATTAACAGCTATAGTTGACTTCCCTACACCTCCCTGCAGAACTTTTCACAAGTAGCAGTGATAAGAATAGCGTTAAAATTAATAACATGCTGTATATACTCACCAGATTCTTCAGCATGCTCGAAAAAAATTAAAGGATGAAGAAATGGTAATGGTGCTTGAAGCAAGATGATCCTTTTCAATCAAAAAGCCATGAAATAATGATGATCTTGGGAAGGTAAATTCAGTTTAAGACTTTATGCAGAAGTATGAAAAATAAAATAAAATATGTGACAGTTGAAATTGTATAGTATGATGCATGAAACAATAAATAAAGTTCACAGCTAGAATACCTTGCAACTGGAAATTGCAATAATATTTGAAATTGTTTGCAGCCCCTTTGGAAGTTCTCCAGCATAAACAGGTCTGGCTGGTTGTGCTGACATTGTGACTTTGACATTTTTCACCCAAGGAAGCATGGCTACCACCTCATTAGCCTTCTGCTCAAACTGTTAAAAAACAACACTTTAATATTTACTACGCCAGAAATGGATGCAATCAAGTACGCATTTCTTGGAATGAAATGCCAACAAAATTGAAAAGCAATATTTGAAGAAACAAGGAGCAAATTGAGAAGGCAAATTACAGAAAATAAAATCAGACATTATGCTTACAGGTGAATTCAAAGATCCAATTTGAGCAAATTCAGTAAGAAAAACAAAAGAACTACCCCCTAAAACATAATCATATGTTGATCAAACAATGGTGATTATGTTATTTACCATGTCCTTGATTGGGCATGCAGGTGTTGTGAGCTCCAGACGGAATGAGACCTGACACACAAATTCAAACGTGTCAGTCGAGACACTATGCTTTGGATGCATGCAACAAACTCGCTCTATTAATTGGGGTCCCACCTCTCCTTCAGCTTCATCAATTTCCAGATCTTTCACAAAGCCACAAGAGACGATATCTGTTCCAAAGTCCGGATCAATTATCTGAGACAAGGCTTTCAAAACATCACTCTGAGCTGTATCGGATGATATGGTAGAAGCACCAGCTGAATATGACCAAATAAATAAATAAAACTATTAGAGACGTGGGCAGCCAATAGCAATAGCAAAATCCATACAATAAGCAGCCCAAAACAAAATGGTAATTTGAAATATATAAAGCTCGTAAATGTAGCAAGCATTCTTGAGAAAAATTTCCCAACATAGAATAAAACCATTTCCATTGACATGCATTAGTTGGATGAGAAGTTTACAATTTACCTTCAGCAGAAGCAGCTCTAGTCCTAAGGCAACTACAAACAGAGCGGCTTGATGGCTCAAAGTTACGAGAATGAAGTGAGCAATCAAGATTGGATACTTTCAGATGGTTCTCAGACAAAGGCAGCCCTGAAACATAGAAAAGAATTCGAAGTAAGCAAGTGATGTAGAGTGCACTGAATGTGTATATAGAAGGTAAAGAAGAGCTTATATGGAGATTAACCACTTCTGGGTTGTTGTTTTAAAGCTCGCAGAGTGACATGGAGAGATGATGGAGCATGGAGAAGTTGCATTGTAGAGAGGGAGAGAGCAGAGAGCTTGAGAAACAACGAGAAAGGTGAACGGCCTCTGTGAGCCTCATGTTTTAGTTGGAACTTAAGTGATATGTTGGAAGCTCTTTCGTGGATAAGACAAGATTCTCGTCATCATCAATATACCCGTCGTTCCCATTTTTGTGGTAAATAAAGGCATCCCCATGTTTTTTATGATTTAGGTCCGTTTTGTTTTTATGTTTTGCTTTTTGTGTTTTTATTTTTAAATTTAGTGAAAGTTGTGTTTATTTAAAATAAGTTATCATCTTTTAAGTTATCACATTCATTTATAATTTTAAGTCTTTCGATTAAATAACTTTGCTAGTATTTTTTCATGAAAACGCATAGCTAAAACAGCAAGGTAGGCATTAAGTAAAAAAATGTATATTTGTAAATTTTAAATAAATAAATATTTTACTGGCCTTCGGGTTATGAATAGAGCTAAAAGACAGTTGAGAACGTGACGTAACAAAGTAACTGGATCGACAAGTATAACAAATGTATGTCTTCGCGTTTAAAGACTATAATAACATTCCAACTAAGCAACTTAATAAAAATATGATTTAGTCGAGTAACCAAATCGACATTCATCACCAACGTTTGGCTCTGTGTAAAAAGACTAGATCTATATCTACAAAAAGTAACCAAAAAAAGTTTTCTAATAAAAACTTACCAAACTTGTAAGTAGCCTAATTTTTCATGAAAAACGTACTTAGGATTAGTTACAAAGTTTGAGAAGAATTAAGAATGTATTCTTGGTATATGAAGAAGGAGATCTTGTTGTGAGAGGGCATACAGATGCTAGTTTTCAATATGACAGGAATGACTCCAGATCCCAGTTAGGATATATTTTCACTCTGAATTATGAAGCAATCAGTTGGAAGAGTTCCAAACAGGAGACAACTGCAACTTCCACAACTAAAATAGAGTACATTGTCACTTCAGAAGCAATAAAGGAAGCGGTTTGAATCAAAAAGTTCATTATGGAACTTGGAGTGGTTCCTAGCATTGTTGACCCAGTACAGTTGTATTGTGACAATAATGGTATCATAGCGTAAGCAAAGGAACTAAGGTCTCATAAAAAATCTAAACATGTACTCAGGCAATACCATTTGATTAGAAAAATCATTGGTAGAAATGATATCCAGATAGAGAGAATGCCCACTGGTCAGAACATTGTTGATCCTTTGACTAAGTCGATTCACCAAAAGAGATGTGATTCTCATGTACTTGCCTATGCTATTAGATATAAAGGTGATTAGCTTTAGTATAAGTTGGAGAGTGGCGTGCTACATCACTCAGTCAAAACTTAGTATAAATTTTTTTTTTCTTTAACACATACATACACACATTATAATTTATGCGGAAAACAATTTACATAAACAATTCAATGGCCTCGGGGCCCTTTTCATAAATACAATATCATTAATACAAAAATTCAGAA
>JANVCQ010000008.1:34398876-34416545 GCA_025531925.1 Erythroxylum plowmanianum
CATGAATTCTCCTTTCTTTATACATGAATAATCATGAACAACTTCTCATTTAATAGTCCTCACTTCTAAGAAAGGTTCGGGGCCCAACAACTAGAAGCAATGCAATAGAGATCTTATAAACTAAAAATAGTTTCAAACATGAGTAACTCAATTTCAAGCGTTTAGGGAATAACTACAAAGAGATTATCCTTCTTGTATTGCAAGCCACTCATTTTTTCTATTTGCTAAAGGCTTGGCACCTAGTGCAATAAATTCCTTTCTTATAAAGCTAGGGTAGGCTAGGCTATAATTACTTAACCCTATTCTAAGCAATCTCTATATATATTAGAGTACTCACCTAGCAATTCCAAGGTAGTCAATGAAGTTAATTGAAAAGTTATCGAGGAAGTCCTTATAGTAGTGGTTGGAGGAGAAAACAATGGAGACAAAAATCAGGTGGAGCAATCTATATCTATCTAAAGAGAATGGGGAACTTAGAGTAAATTTTAGCAGAGTTATAAAAAAAATATTCTCAATCAAAAGGATATAGAAGCTATGCATGTATAAAGGGTTATTATAGGTCAAATGGCTACATACTCACTTCTTAAAGGGTGATAGCATATAGAAAGCAACAAATAAATCTATCATGTCATGGACTCTTAGAAATATCCTAAAAATAAGGAACTCAACAAACTATGTTTTTAAATACAAAATCAGTAATAGTACGAGTACCTCTTTCTAATTTGAAAATTGGTAAATTTTAGGATCTTTATACAAGTTTCAAAGGTTAATTTGATCGAAGCTAGTATTCTTTTAAACTCTAAGGTAGAATTTATCATAATTGCAAATAAATGAAGCTAGTCAGTTCATGCTTTAAAGGGCTTTCCTATAGTTAAAGATAATCTCCTAAGCTATTCTCTTAATCCTAGCAAGGAAGATGCCCTAAGCTGGCAAAGATGGAATTAAGTCCACATATCGTATATTCTTCAACTAAAGATTCTAGTCTAAATTATAGGACTAGATAATGACCCTCTATAACCTACATTACGAAAGCACACAGTGGCATAACATAATTGATTAGGCTATGAAATTTAAGTTTTTTTTTTAAAAAGGACCTTAACCTATTTAGGATGGCATATGGATCTCTAGTTTGCATAATATGGTTGGAGAAGAATCGAAGGATATTCATGGATTCCTAAATGAGTATAGACATCATTAGTTGAAGACCTGTGGAAAGGATAAAAGAGAAGCTACTATAGCTCAAGGAATAGCAACAAAATTAGGCTCTAGCTCAACACAAAATTGGAACTTATAAGTAGGAAAAACAATATGTTTCTAGAAGGATTTTATAACCAAACCTACTTGCTATATTATCATTTCTATTGATCTTTTTCTTGAGGCTTCTTTCATTGTATAAGTTTTCTAGTTTTCCAAAGGCCAAAGTGCTATTTGTAATACAAGTGATTGTTGCTTGTAACTAAATATTAATCCTCTTTTGATTTGTATTAATGCATTATTTATCTTTTTAAAAAAAGCCTCTCTTAAACATATTTAAAATAATTTGAAGTAGCAATTTCAAAATCTAACATCTTTCAATCACCTTTAAATAACAATTTTGATTTTCAATATCATCAATGTTGCTTTCCGACATTTCCATGCAACTTTTGATGTGATAATCCTAAACTAATCATGCTTGATTTAACACAAATTTTAACTTGAGTATTCTTTTCATCTCGTTGTTAAGTACATCTTTTTGCATGATTTGATTTCATATTTCTTAATAATATGATTTCTAAACACAATGCTATGAAATCTGTATTAGTATTTTATTTTGTTAAATTGAAATTCTATATTGGCACCCTTCTTAATCCAACAATTTTAAATTCAAAATTGGATCCCATTTTGGCACAAATGAAAATAATTATCTTTCTAAGTACTTATAAGAAATAAGTGATAAAAGTAATATTAAAATTTTCTAAATAATATAAAAATACGCACTTTCCTATAATAAATATTCTTTCAATTTTTTCTCTTTTTTGTTTCAATGTTTTTTAGATAATTGTTACAAATGTTTTTAAATTCCTTAAAATTGAAGAACAATTTTTTCAATTTTCTAACTTTAAGATCAAAAGAAAAGCTTTCTATAAATTATATTTTCAACATTCTCGAAGTAATTAGCTTATAGTATTGTTTATGTCAAAGTAACTATACTATACGTTTGTTTTTTTTTTAAAAGTGACAATATAATAAATATATATATATACTATTATCACATCTTAGGAACCTTTGTTAAAATTGAAACCATATATAACTTAAAAAAAAAGCATACCTTATGAAAACTCAGTATATTAACTTGAATACAAAAAGCATTCAATAAAAGAAACATTTCAATGCACATATACAAAACGGACTAATTTGCATCAATTTAAATGTTCAAGGCTTGTTTACAATTTAAAGACTTGATTAATCTTTTTTAAATAATTTTGTTTAATTGGATACCTTTTCCTTTCTATTTTTGGGCTGCGAAAAGGTTTTATAGTTCTCATAATGGGAAAATACTTCAAAGAAAAAGAAATACACACTGTAAAAGCAACTATGCAACTTAAAGTAAACTCCAGCTCATGTAACCCCTTCTCTGAATTAAAGAGGGCAAAATAATGACAAGTGTAGAAAGATGTTTTCATAACTCTAAAGCTACCGCTTCAAATGTCATTAGCAGAAATTAAGAAATTGCAAATGCCTTGTACAGAATGAAACCTCGTGCCCAAGGGTAGAGCGTCCGAGAAAAATGGAACAGTGCCTGCAATCAGCAAGCAAGCAATCTTTTGCCCAACAGACTTGTCAGTAAACTAATTGAATCACTTATTACAGTGATCAAGAACAAATGCATGTACAGAGAAAGGCAACATAATCAGGATGGTTTACCAGAATAAACAATTAGCCATTTCGCAAAACAGCAGTCTTGTGTTTGAGATTGTCCTCCCCTAACCTAATGCCACAGCTTACTACAGAAACCATTTCTTGGCCTCTTGCTTGATATAATATCTGAAAAGGAGTCAACCAACTGTCCAGCCAAACTACTAGGATCATCATTCAAAGTTTGGATGAAGGTGTTAACCACTCTACGTTCCTGTTCTGATGATCTCAAGCTAAACCAAGTCAGCAATTTCAACCTAAATTCTTGATTAATGTGACCCTCACATTCCAACCAGCGGATTATCTTCACACAATACTCGAAGTTCTCATCCAAGCTACCTGAACCATTGGAAGCATGAAATGGTGACCCATTTATCAGCGTGCTGTCAGAGTCATGTATGTCATCATTTGTAACTGCACTTCTTTTTCTGCACAACTCTGGCCAAGAATTAACAGCGGGCACTTCTCCACTTGGCCCTCGGACCCATATCTGAAAGTCACCACTACCATTAGATCTTGCTAAATCATTTTTCTCTATTTCATGTGAGGCAGCATCATCGTCTGCCTCCATAGTCTGCTCCAAAGTACATCCATTGTCCTCGTCCCGAGAAGAGTCAAATGGTGGTATCACCTCTTCATTTAAATCTGGCACCGAAACAACATTTAAGTCCAGACCTCGTGAGACAGGTGGCAACTTCTCTTGTAAAATTTTAGGTTCAATTGCTTTGCTAACCGCACAGCATTTCTCAGTATCCGCACTACAAAACCCTTCAAGGCAGCCCTGCTGCTGGGCTTTAGCCAAATAGAGGATCTTCCCAAGTTCTCGAACCTTAAATCCAGAAGAATTTGTAGCAGTTGTAGTTTTAGATGGCCCCTTGGCACTAGACATACTTCCACCACTAAGGCTATTTTCTTTCTTACCATTTGTGGCAACGGAAGCACTAGGATTCTTGTGAATTACCTCAATGCTCTTAGTAAAACACTTTGCTTCAGAGTGCCCCAAGTCACCAGCCTGTGTGTAAGAAACAATCCGAAAGGTATACTCAGTGCATGGCTGCAGATTGGATATCAAAATCCTCCTCTGAGTTCTAGGAAATACGCAGATAGGGTCATTTCTATGTATATCTTCTCTGCTCTTGCTAAACCATAGCTTGTAGCCTTTTATATCAGAGGACAATGCATTAGACAATTCAATTAGTATAATTACCACCGATGAAGAAGTCACCTTTTCAAATAAGAATTTGCAAGCTGCAGGAAGTGAATCCTCTGCAGAATATAACAGGGATTATTTTTCAGAAAGATACTGTTTGACATACAAAACAAAAACAACCAAAGGTAACTTCCAAAATTTCTGACCTCTAAAATTTGGATCCACATTAGAAATGGTATCCAGCCATTCATTAGCTTTTTCAATGGCAGCAGAGCAAAGTTTCAGCACTTCACTACCAATAGAGAGTCTGCTGACAATACCGCGAGCCATTTTAGCAGAAACACCATTGACTGGACCAACTTCTGTTTCTAACTTGGCTTTTGCATCTCGTACAATATCATGCAGTTCTTTGAACCTTGTAGTCCCATCCAGTAGCCTGTAACTTAGGTATATCCTATAGCAGAGCACATCAACACGACGGGCATCCTTGGCTATAAGTAGCTGTTTCTTCCAAGATCTGTCAAAAATAATTGCATAAAAGAAACTCAATGACGACCAAATGTTGAAGTCAATAATGCAAATTATAATTTCATCCCAATTCATTACTCGCTGCTTCACTAGCTATATTAGGTGCCATTGCAAGTCGAAACTGAGAAAATCATTCAAAGCACACTCATGTAAATAGTATAAATGAGATCAAGATATAAAAGATGCATCTACTCTTACATAGACTTAAAATCAATGCCAAATGTAGTGAACATTAATTAATATCACTTTTTCAAAACTGCGGGAAATTTTTTCAAAACAGTAGGATCTAGAAAGTATTGCAAAGTTGCAGAGAAGTGTAGGCTGTCAAGCACATCAACTTAACCTTCCAATAATTGATGATACATGAATGAAGCCAACTACTGACACAAAGGTAGATGTTGTAATTAAAATTTACTCACCGAAGTATTCCAGAAACTTTACCGCAAAAAGCGCAACAATAACTACCATCTAGCTGCATCAATTGGCCAAGATCGACAACCCCAACCTTTTCATGTTGAAGGGCACACTCAATATGACAAGATAGCCCACAAGCATCATCCTGACCATTTTCAGATGTACAAACCAACCAGAGACTGGGATCTTTGTTATCATCAAACAAATGACAAATACAACACGAACATCTTTTGCAAAATGTGTCATCAATGGAGAGAACAGCTCTACAAGCAGAATTCTGGCATACCCAGGTACTTGAAGATCCAAAATCTTGTGACTGCTCGGAAGCTGGCAGAAGTCTTACTGGGTTTTCCCCCTTCCTATGCTTCTTAGATGAAGGCTGGGTATTGAAACTAGATGAAGCTTTTTTAGGCTCCTGCTTCTTAATTGTTTTGTTATTCGTCTTTGTCAGTTCTGTCATCTTGTTTTTCGATGAAGCTGAGGGTTTTTTGTTCCTGTCAAAGCAAGTCTTAAGAATTTCTTTTTCTGGACCAGATTTTAGAAACTCCTGGAGGAGTTCTGGGCTTCTTGAAGCATCATCTGAATTCCCATTTTTCTCTGGCGTGCTTTGCACACTAGAAGAGAGGCTTTGAACTCCAGAAACTGAATGGAAACAACAGATTAACCTAAGAAATGAGCAAGCCTTTGGAGAAAATGAGCAGTATTACTGCTAAAGCAAGTTCCAACAATAATCTCATCCATGCACAGTGAAAGAAGTAATCTAGTTTTTAGTTCCTTTATAATGCTTCAAGTTTTAAGCAACTAGATTATTTGTATAGTTACTTCTAAATGACAACCGTTTGGTGATAATCAATGTTCTCTTTGGACCCCTAACAACAGTGACCTTGTTTCTTAGTTATTTTGCTAATCATAACTTCAACGCCACAAAGTTTACAAGGAAAAAATATCTGTTCGCCAAAAATCTTTTCAAGAAACTGTAGGCCTACATAAAATCCAAACATATTTAATTGCATTCACATTATAATGTTCCAAGTGAAAATTGAAACTTCAACACCATCATAAATAACTGCTTCTTTATAGAAACATATGCTTCTTTATAATTTCTGATGGTAACTTAAGCAGATGGTAATAAATTGGCGCAGACAAAAGAAAATTCCACCTAGCTTTCTATTCAACAGCAAGTTAATATAAATATTCAGACTTGCTAAATGATAATCCAAATGGAACGGGAAAACCATAAAGCACAACAAGTGATAAAAATACAATATACAAGTATAAGGTCATTATGCTTCATAATATCACATAGAGATCTCATTGAAGTTCTAGAAATAGGCAGGAGAAATTGTTAGCTGGGAAAATCATGACTGATGATTCTCTGGCTCCCCAGAGTCGAAGATGAATGCTTATAAGAAAATAAAGAACAAACGGTTATGCTTTAAGGATGACAGTCACCTTTCACAATGCTTCTGCTGTTTCACTACAAATATCAGCATCTACTCAAGGAAATAAGAAAACAAGGTGTACTGCATCTACATGGCATAAACAAATATTGATTTCAGCGCAGAGAAAATTTTTACAACTATAGAATAGTAGCGTTGTAATGTTGAGATATCTGCATCTCACATAATCACTGGTTGCTAAGTCTAACTACAAGCTTATGGCTAAGCAGTGGACTTGAATTAGAAATCCAAGCAAATTTAGCGATTGCTCCTTTGAAAACAGACAGAGTTTTGATTGGAACGAGACTCCTGCAACTGGGAATCCAACTGTTGTTCCACAATAGGCATTAGAATTGTATTTTAATTGGAAATCACTTTGGAAAGACCTAAGTATAAACTAGTCATCAGAAATCCTCATATAAAAGCCTCGACACCAGTTCTTTCTCTATCTCATATAATAGAACTTGCAATCATTTTAGTTCTAATGACCATAAAATATCATCAACAGTGAGGCTAACAGTGACTGCAGGATGTTGAGAAGAACTTAATTTAGGACTAATGCTTAGGATACACCAAGATTGGCATCAAAATCAATCAACTCTTTTAGTAAGTTATCATGACAAGGCTATTCACTTTGTTGATTTTCATGTCATAATTGCACCCAGATACTCCTCTGAATGTCGACCCAAACAACATACTAACAGCAACAAGAAAGGGGGGCTCTTAAAGTCAACAACTTGCTATAGCACAGAAATAAACCAAACATCATCTCCATTTTGATACCACACTATAAGAAATGCAAACTGTGGAACACAGAAGCAAGAGTAAATTAAGTCCCATGAGATAAGGAGAAGCGCAATCATAAATACCTCTAGCAAGAAACTTGTCCTCCAAATCCATTGTCAACAGGCCAGAGCAACAACTTTAGCAGCCTTGCCTATGACGATGAAATTCAAACACAGAAACAGCTTAAACTTTGCACCACTTCCTTAAAAAAGAACTTTGTCAAAAGTACATTAAGTCTCAAACTAATATCGACACGTCCTATAAAAAAGAAGTTCAAGCAAATTCAATAAGACTATGGAGTCAGACAGTCAAAAATATAGCTTTACTATCCTTTTGTTTCTCCCCCTCCTCTAATCATCAAAAAACACAGTACGTACAATGAAAACCAGAAGCTCTGACCTTTCACTTGCTTTTGGATTGCTGCGTTTCTTACCCTCTAAAGTTATAACCCGTGTGTAAAAGATGTTTAAAATATTTTGAAAAATGAAGTACCCCAAATAAACGTAAATAATTAGAAAAAGAAATCACATGATATCGCGCAAAATCAACGTTATTGAGTGGAAAGATAGATACTATCAAGCTGCGTTCTTCAGCTTAGAAGTGAGTACTCAAATTCTTTGTGTGTTAATACATCTCGACACATATAATATATATATACAATGAATCAGAGAAAAGAAGCAGGTAGACAAACTCAACAAAAAGGTAGTAAATTTCGGACAGCAACTATAACAGTCACCAGCATATGAATCCCCGTACATTGTCTGAATTTAACGTAAATTACGCAATTCAATTAAAAAACAAAAAGAAGAAGACGCGCAACAATGAAACTCAAATATTGAAAAAAATAAGAATTCTGAGGGTATCAGAAAGAAAAGAAACGGAAAACTGAGGGAGCAGAAACAAGGGCGGATCTGATCAGTGCAAAAGTCCGAACAACAATTCGTAGAAGAAGCAAACAAAAAATAAGACAAATACGACAGAGAGACAGAGAGAGAGAGAGAGAGAGAGATACCTGTAGATAATGGAAGAGGAATCTAGGGTTTTAAATGGGTCCAAGCCAAGGAATTCTCTATACCAATCCTAGGAGAAGATTGGTAGAGAGTCTGTTGTTCGTGGCTTGCGAGAGAGAGAGAGAGAGAGCGAGATGGCTTGTGCTGTGTTCACGTTTTTTGAGAGTTTGACGAGAAGAGAGAGAGACGGAGGAGGGGTATAAAGATCACGCGCGTTTTTTAGGCGTGTGGGTAAATTTGTTCTGTTTAGAAGCAGGGTTGGTCCTGCCCAGCTGAAAAAGTACGCGTACTCGCTGTCATCTACTTCTATTGGTAGGTACCTATGTTGCGCCCTCATGGCGCGTGGCATATATGGTTTCACGCTTTATTTTCCGTGTTAACTCGTTGTTCTTTGAGGCGGAGCGGAACGGAGCCGGGCGTAACGTGTTTGGTTGACTAACGCAACGCTAAGTGTATCTATTCAATTTTAAGAATTATAACTTTTTGAGTAAATGAAGATTCAAGCCTGAATGTTTGTTAGAAAGGTTGTTGAGACTGCAACGTGTGAAAACCGTGGAAAACGGTGCATACGTAATTTTTACTGAAACGTAATAGAATAGTGACTGGTACAGTGGAAACGAATGAAAAGACAATGCATTGACAAGTGTCCTATCTCATCTGTGTAATATTTATGAATTAGACAAATACATGTCGTAGTCCTCTCCTCCTCTCTCTCTCTCTCTCTCTGCCCCTGTGGGCGTGGATGAGAAACAAAAACTGCAAAAGAAACGCTTATACGTACGTATTAACTCTGTGGTGAATTGAGTTTGATCGAAGAGAGAGAAATATGCTTAATGCAATATCACCAGTCACTTCACTTAAGAAAAATGAGTTCATCGTATCGAGAGCGCTTCGCTGCGTACTCTATAGGATTTATGGTACATACATGGTAATCAACTGAAACACCACCTTACCATTACCGAAAAAGATTAGACAAATTAGTTAAAAGTATAACTTGGAAAGAAGACGTGAAACAATGTTGAAAAGAGGCATGAAATCTCATGACGTAATTAAGTTGGTAAGGAGCTCTTCTAGTTTATCATGAGTTCAAACCGTCTTCATTTATGCAGCTGTTTAAAATTTGAAGTTATAATTTTGTCTCTCATAAGGAACCTACCTGGCTCAAGCGAGGATTAATCTAGATATGAATGATTTAAAAGTGTCTTCCCATAAAAATGGATGACTTAAAAATGTCTTCCCATAATTGAAATCCTCCTAAGACATTTCGTGGACAACCAAAAAATAAAAAAAGTAATAAACGGAGCTGCCTTTAAGGTGACAATACAAGAAGTTTGTTTTGCTTGTATACAGTCTGAAATCTTTATGTAAATTGTCGTGTGGTGTCACACTACAATTAATGTTTACAGGTGAATACAAATTAAATATTGACGTTTTACTGTATTCAAATTAAATTCTAATGTTTTAAAATTGTTCAAATTAAATCTTCTATAAATTAAAATATAATGGGGAGTTAGACAATGTCAACTGTAGTCAATAATAATATTTTATTTGGAGGTTGGGTCCCATATTTTCACATAAGTGCCACATGGCACTTTAGAACCTAATTATATATTTAAAATCTTAAAATATAGTAGATAATAAAATATTTTCATAATTATTTTGAATTAATAAAATTTTACCTAACCAAATGCCTAACTATGATTTTATAATTCCCAAAATTTTCACCCCTGACCCCAACCCTAAATCATTGTCTTTCATCGTGGCTCTGCTTTGGTTTCTCCTTCAACTTCATTTTCAACTCTTCTTCTCCAATTGTAGTGATCTTCCAATGATTTCTTTGGCTCTTTCGTCTTCTCCAATGATGAATTATTTAATTTGTTCGCTTGCCATCTGCAATTTTCTTTCTCCATGTTCACATTGTCTACCTCAATCATCCTCTTGTTTGTTCGCCATCTGCTTTCTCCCTTTTCATCCTAGTCATGTTGATTGGTGTATAATTAACTTTGTTCTTATTCAATATTTGCAGCTTGTGTAATTTGATGTTTGATGCGTTCTTGAAAAATATTTGAAGCTGCCATTGTTCTCTTACAAAGTTAATCTTGAATTCTGCATCTATAGTTTGTCTTTAAAAATTATTTAGTAATGATTATGATTGATTTTGTTGAATTTTTCTTTAGGGTTAGTTGGTCAGCTATGATCCCTTCTAGAGGCCTCCATAATTAAAAGTTTAATTTTTTTATTCTCAATCTTTACTACATATCCACAATTGTTAAGATACTAAATTTTATGTTAGGTGTGAAGTCATCTTATAGATTTTATTCATCCAATTCTTGGTCTACTACACCTTACGTAATAGGTAATAGGGGTGTAAATGTATGCACCGGCTTTGAACACCATAAATCCAAAACTTTGTCATATTTTATAGTATACATGTCTATCTTATCTCATTATTGATATCATAGCTTGGCATTGTTCAAATATGTCTTTTCAATTAATTATGACATTAGTTTTGGCCAACATCTAACTTTTTCATGGCACTTCTAAACTTGTTGCATTGACTGTTATTGTGACAATTCCTAAACCTATGGAATCCTCTTCATCTACTAATATAACAATAAATTCAAATATTGAAAATGTAGCTTCCTATTGTGGGTAAAAAGTCCCACTAAGGACTTCATAGAGTGATCATAATCTTGGTTGAAAATTCTAGGGATGCCCCAATTATCTTGTGAGATTATATATTTTATTAGATTAAAAACTTGTGTTTGAAAATAATGAAATAAAATAAAATATTTCAAGTTGGGAGAGGCAATTTTTTCAAATGGTACGATGACTAATTTATCGAGAGAGGCATTGAAGTGATTTAAAAGTTAAGAAAAGAAGTATCAATGGTAAAGAAGGGGTTTGAAATAAGTACTACTAGAACAAATACTATTGAAACAAGCATAATTAAGGAGTTTGAAGAACAAATGAAGCTCATACAAGAAGATATAAATTTATTGGCTTATTTTCAACTATGTTATAGGGAAATCGTATTAAATTATATTTATATATGAATTATGTAATGTCCAATTATATTATATAAGAATTGGTCATGCAGTGGAGAAAAACCAGCTTCTTGTTGAAAGCTTTATTCCCACATTAGAAATCGCCATGTGTTAATCTCAATTGTTACTAATTTGTATGAAATATGGTTAAATTACAATTATAAGGTAAAATAATCATAGTTTCTAGAATACATAAGAAAAGAAGAAACATATTAGAAAATCATAATCATAAGAATAAAACAAAGCAAGTTAGATTGTTAGAAAGTTATTGGTCGGGTGGTTTGGTTATGTATACATTTAATTATTAACCCTCGATAATCTGCAAGCCCACGATTCATTAGCGTAGTACTAAAAGTGTCGATCCTATGAGAAAGGAGTTAATCTAATCATAAAATCTAAGGCTATAAATAAATAACAGAAATTCAAGATGCACGAAACTAATACAAGAATTTAATTTAATCAATCAAATTAAGAATCAAATATGAAATACTAATTACTATGCAATTTGCAACACACCCAAGAATCAACTGAAAAAAATTACCAATTGAGATCAAGAAAATTTTACCTATCCTTAATCCTAACCTAACTGATTATGAATTATTAGATTGTTGATTCTAGACTATCCTACGGTTGATTACTCTCTCTCGAGTTATAACCATTAACCCTAAATCATAAACTTTAATCAGATTATGGAAGTTGCAATCTCTTAATTCACAATCTATCCAGAACCCTAATTACTTCTGAAGTTCTCTAATAAACTATCAGAAACCTATGTAAGATCTCTATTAGCACAATTTCTTGATCTGATTCAATTCTTATTCTATTAAATCACCTAACTCTCGTTAGTCGAATTTAATCATTTTTCATTCGATTTCACCTTCTCAGTTTATTATCAAATTATGCAATCGCAGAATCAAACCACAACAAATCCAATAAACATATAAACAATTAGATTTCCATTAATTCAAGAATAAAATTTCAAATGTGAGTTTAGAACATCCTCATCATTCTAGATCCTATCATCATCTATTCAATCTAATTCTATACAATAATAAAACTGAAATTAAATAGGAAATAAATCTAAATGGATGATGGGAGGTAGCAAAGTCAGGAAACCTTCTGATCCGGAAAATACATCGAGTCAGCTTCTTCTCCTCTTCTCTCTTCTTTCATCTTTTGCTCTATCTCTTGATGATTTCTCTCTAGGGTTTCTTAAGGTAGCTGATGCCAAAAGCTCCTCACTGCCTCTTTTCTTGTTTTTTAAATATCCTCTTATGATTTGGGTAACCCTAGGATTTTTTTTGGGTCCCAAAGGTCTAAAAAATCCCTCAAAACCTGACGTTCTTGAGTGTCTGCATGTCTACTGGATGCAAGCTACGATTGTGGGCTATTCCTTGTGCTTTTGTTATGATCGTGGCTTAACATGCCATGATCCACGATCGTGAGCTGTTGTTTTGACCCAAATGTCTCCGAAACTTCTCCGTTCTTCGATGTTGACCCTAAAACACTAGCAAACATATCAAAGTATCTCAAAAACGTAATATTTAAGGTCAAGACTTGTACTAACCCATAAAACACTTAAAACAAAAATAATTAACAAACTAACACAATTATAACCTAAACACATACTAAACGATTGAATTAACGCTAAACACATATTAAACTATACCCTAAAACATGATGCAATTTACACTTATCAGTTATTAGAAGGAATCATTCAAAGAAAGGAGTTTTAAATTGTTATGCTCCACAAGATCTTGAAGGACCATTATATAAGAGTTCCTTTCTTTCTTCAAGGCCTTTCTAATGCATCAAACTTCCAATAGGGTCACTTAAACAAAGAGATCAAATGGAGGCTAAAAAGTATTAACCAAGGATCATATCCACCACCACCAAAAGTGTCTTTGGTTCCTAATGATATCACTGATCTTCAAACAATTCAAACCAAGTTTACTTCATAAATAAAGCAATGGCTAATCAAGCAAAATGAACATTACCCCATAAATCTTATAGAAATTGAAAAATTTACCCCCAAAAAGTTAAAGGCAAATTATATGCATAACATTGATTAAGTTACTCAAGATTTAGTAGTTTATATGGGTAAAGCCAAAAAAATGCCTAATATGAACTGTTTGTTTATACAACATAAAAATTTGTCACCCTTTTCACATATTTCAGTAGGACATACATCAAAAAACTAATAGGATTGTGTCAATGATATTCTCCTTTTTATTGCTTAAGCTTGTAAATGTTATGAAGTAATGCTAAAATGCCCTCTGAATCATAAACCCATTAGTTCAAATTATAATTTGAACGTATGCAACTTAACATCTCCAAACTTTCTTACTGACAATGTCCAGATGTACCAACCTAGCAAATTGAAGGGAAAAAAATTAGAAACACATTTGCCTATTATTTTAACTAAGATAAATTGATTTAAAAAAACACATTTCTTGTAATATTGCTTTGTTAACTTAGGATAGCATTATCATCAACTTTGTTTGTACCACTTAACTATTTTTATAATGAAAAATTTTCTTAGTTATTATAACCAATAAAAATTGATAAAAAAACTGAAATATTATATACCTGTGAAGATGCCTATGTAATAATCTAATTAATATAATGATAAACATTAGTTACTGCAAGGTTTAATATCTGTATTCATATGAATAAAATAAGGTTTACGTACCTGTGAAGAAACCTTAACATATAAGGTTGAGTTGTCCTTATTGCATTTTCTGGAGTTATAACTAGAATTACCTTATTTCCTACATTTTTGCACTTATTCTTTATAAGACTTCTTCAATTTTTTTGGCTCATTTTGGTGCACCCTTCCTGCATTTTTGGGCCTACTTAGAATTTCTATTTTAGTTTAAGGATGTATCACCTCTGCACCAATTGAAGGCAAAAAACTTTCGCCCCTAATTGTTTGTAATACATAGCCATACAAATTTAGGAATCGACCCCTCCTATAACACAAATCTATAAATATCTCAACCTTTTCTTTTAAGTGATATATTGCACTAATTGCATGTTTGTAAAAGTATCAATACAGGTCTTATTCCTGAAAAATACAAGTTTTTTATTTATCAATCCTCACAGTATTCTTGTTGTCACCCTTTGAAATTTTATAAACATCATCTCTATATTAGATCTCTACTGCATCGCATCTTTTTTATTCTTTTCCAACTTCTTCACTATAGTTGGTGCGATATCTAACTTTCATCCAACTACAAATTTCTCATATCTGTGTGCCTCTTTATCACGATGATTCTAATTGTTTCAAGCATACTAATTACCAGCCTATCTCAAGTCAGTAAGATTTACACATTGAAAATTTCATTCATATTATTGTCAACTTTTGAGAATTTGGATTCGAAGGATTGGCAACATCTTACCCACATCTCCCTAGGATATTTAAGTAAGGATAAAGCACATCTATACTTTATTTTGTCAAGCCTCTTTAATTGCTCGTTGAAATCTTTGATATAGGTAGACCATACACAATTCTAAAATTGTTTTCTAAGGTCCTTTCCCTTCTAATTCTTGTTCCAATTATAATATATATGTTTGGTACACATTCGATGAATTGCATTTGGCAAAGTCTCCTATATAGCTCTGACAAATCCCTAAAATCAATTTAAAAAGATATTAATTGATCTTTAATATTATAATCAAATCAATTATAACTATATAAAGATGAAGATACCTTCTATATATGGGATATTATTATAAGTCCTTCACCATCATCCAATTCCAATTAGATGCTAATAGATTTATGAACCAACTCTATGAATCTGTTTTCTATCTCCACTACAGCCTAGCCAATAGATTCCTGCATTACCATCCCTACCTACCCTGATCATATTTCTCTTACTCTTTTTAACCTTACATTATATCTAGTTTGTATTGCATAATTGACAACAACATTTTTATATTCCTTTATAGTTCCAAACTCCAGTCCCAAATTTACGCTATTATGCAACACCTGTAGATTATGCCTAACACTTGAACTTGGTCTATATAAAGCTTCACGTGGCTCCTCTCTAATAGGACATTCATCACTACTAATAAAACTATCACAATTAGTTGAATCAATTTCAACTGATTGATGGTCATTTGGAATATCTTTATGGAAGTTTGATTTAACATATCCAACATATTCATCCATATGTGCACCTCGTTTCTCCATATTTTCATCCTCGTGTTCACCCTATTGCTACATTTTTTGATTCACCATATTCATCCATATTTACACCCTATCCATCCATATCTACACCCTATTCATCGTTGTTGTAGTCCTCGTCTCTAGTTATATGTAATATGTCAAGAGTATAGAAAGATGTGTCTAGATTATAAGTTACATTCACATAACACTCCCATGGATTTACATAACATTTGTTAGTCTAATTTAACTTTAGTTTGACTCAATAACTCTTTGAAGTTAAAACTGAGTACATGATAATATGCCTTATTAATTTGATGGTTTAAGTACATGATAATATGCCCTATTAATTTGATGGTATCATAAATCCTTTCCCATCTTATATATTTTCCTTTGACTAACGTAGTCATTGTCAACATTCTCAAAGGTAGCCATATCCCCACCAACGTATTTGAATTCAGGTTCTAACATGAAAGTCTTGTACTTCCTTATTGAGCCATTATAACATATTTAGAAACTATTAAAGAATAATATAAGAAACAAATGTCATTAAATTTACCAATAAGGACCCCAGAAAAAACTAATTTAGAACTACACAAAAGTACAAAAGCAAGCAATAATTATGAAGAGGATCAGTTATTGCGAGTGATATGCATATTAATCTATGCCTTATAGATCCTCAATAAGTAGAACTCACTAATAATATTAAATGAAAATAGTTTTGTAGGACTAAAAATATTAGATATTGATATGAATCACACCACCTATGAATCTATATCATTATAGAATTATAGACAAAAGCCACAAAAAGAAAGATATGCATCTATATGCTTCAAAATAGATTTCCCCTAATTTTTGTTACCGATCTATATAGAGATTTGGTTAGATTATCTTAATAGGAAAACTTGCAACAACATTAGGCTATTGATATTCAAATAAGCTTTTGAATAGAAATAAAATAGCCTTTCACTGTGATGTATTATATTAACCATATGGATATATTTGCTTGTTTTGTAATGACCACTTCTAGCTCTAGAAGGGGCTCTCAAGTTAAATTTTCCTTTCGTCTTTTCTTATAGAAGAAGATAATGGTGGCAGTGGTAAAATGAAGGTCAAAATAGTCATGAAAAGTACTTATGTACTTTTGCTTGATATTTTATAATTTTGTTATATATTTGGAACTTGATTCGCTTCAAGTGAATTTATAAGTTATAACTACCTTGATGGACCAAAAGGAGAGAAATTAAGGTGAAATCGTGGCATAAAACGAAGATTTAAACTAATTAGGGGATACATGATTGTGTATGTGGCCATGTAAATCTCTCAAAACGTGTAAAGTCACAATTTTAAGTATTTTTAGAGCTACATGATTTGATACATGACCATATATCAGACTATGTTTATCCCAAAAACCCTAGAATTCACTATAAAAGGACATAAGTAGAGGTAAAAAGGGAGCAAACTTTTAGAGTCGAATCTAGACGTGAAGAATGTTCATAAAAGATGATATTGATCTAGAAACGTGGAGAACATGAAGAAATTATCAAAAGATCCAATAGATTATAACATCAAACCTCAAACTTGCAAGAACATTCAATAGAAAAAGAAATGAGATTTAGAATTATGATTCCTTTATTTTTTATTCATTTTCTACTGTGTGTGCGACAATATGTTTTGATTATTTTATTTAATGCAATTGTTTTGATTGATCTATTATTATTCAATTACGTGTTTTATGTATGTTCTAATAGATTCGAAATATTAGTACATAATATGATTTTATAGCATAGGGAGTGAGAAATCTTGTGTATGAATAGATCTACTATAATTGAAAGAAGTTAATTGCGAACCTAGATATACAACAATAATAACAACACTTAGTATAAATCTCGTTGATACGTGTAGGTTGGGAGATCTAGTAGTACGCAGCCTTACCTTTAACCAGTACAGAAGTTGTTTCCAAATGACCCACATGGAAAGAGAGAAAGAGAGAGAGGGAGAAAGAGAGAGAGAGAGAGAGGGAGAGAGTGATAGATAAAGCCAATGTGAGAGAGAGAGAGAGGAAGTAAATAAATAACAACAACAATAACAACATAAATAACAACAACATCAATAATAATAACTTGAATATTCATAGTAGTAGTAATAATAATAATAATAACAATAAAATTAATAATAATAATAACAACAATAAAATTAATAATAGTGTAGTAGTCGTAGTAGTATGAACAA
>JANVCQ010000008.1:34480421-34490671 GCA_025531925.1 Erythroxylum plowmanianum
TTTAGATAATTATTATATATAGATATATATTATATATAGATAATTATTATATATAGAAATAATTAGAATATAATAAATATATATATATATAAACTAAAATTGATAAGATATAAAAAATCTAAATTAAATAAACTATAACTGTAAAATATGATAATGAACGATTTTGTAATTTTTAAAAATTTCAGGAACTATTTTATAAATATAAAAAACTATCTAAAACAGTACTCAATATTAACCGGTACTGGTACAGTAATATACTAAAACTTAATCCGGTACCAAACTCGGTACGACATTCGTAACATTGAGTGCTTTAGTTTCATAAAGAAACAAAATATATCCGGCCACTACTAGGTTATTATCATCAATTGCAGCACAATAAGAAGGTGAAGAACCTTAATAAATGATGGCTCAACTCCGATCCTATAAATAAAAGTGTTAGAAGAAAATATCTTTTCTTGAAGATGGATTCTGGCTTTTTTCTAAATTTGTCATAATAATTAGGATGTCAACCATTTCTTTTGAGAATTTTATTACTTTTTGGGAGGGATTGATAATTATTTTTAGAAAGGACTGTAGTTGTTGCTATCGGTGGCTTCCGGAGAACTTGGACAGAAATAACTTCTAAAGAGTTAAGGATCGACTCTGAATAATTCAAGTGTGAGCTGAATTTCAAAATTGACCCATGATGGGTATACTTGTCATACTTATATATATGTAGGAAAGGTTTGGAAAAACGAGAGATCTGCATATCTTTTTGGATTTGTTGCATTTTTTGTTCGTAGACACTTAAGATAGAGAGTTCTTTAACCAGTGGAATATAACGATTAATCAAGTATATATTTTTCGTTTTTTATGCATATACAATCGATCCTGTATGTAACATAATCTTTGTGGTTATGTTTTTTGATCTGTTAATTTCTAACACTAAATGTAAAAGAACACTAGGCACCAATGCAGTTTATAAACCATTCATTTCCACCAACACAACTGATGGATTTAATCCTTTTAATTGGCTCCCTAACCAAATTAACTTTGTTACTTTTAGCTGTAAATAAAGAGGGAATGATAGGAGGTAAAAGTTGTAGGTTAATAATAAAATAATTTAAAGATATTTTTTATCTTGTATATATTTAGATGTATATAATAAAGTCCATGGGATAATTACACATTACAAAAGAAATAATGATGAGATTATAATTATAAGATTCATATTTTATTTATATATTATCTTTAAATTGTTCCTAGTCATTATTTTGTTAAGATTGAAGATTAATAGGATGTAAAAAAGATTAGCATATGTTATGTTTTTCCTTATAAGGAAGTAGTCGATCTCATAGACTAAAGTATGAAGATACTTAAACAAACATGTGGGTACTTGTTAGGGAATAAAGTCATTAAATTGGACCCATATGAAAATTTCATTTGGAACATTACATATATGTTTATGAAAATTTTCATTGTAGTGATTGTATAAGTGAATCTTTAAATTGAGATCTCTAAAATTATTTTGTATAAGGATTGCAATATTTTGATACTATTTATGACTATTTTAGTCAACGATAACTCAAATAATAATTATTGGATGTAGTATGAATTATATGGAGTAGTTGAGTAATCAATGCAAAATTCATATCCTAAAGTAATTAAGGAGAATGTTTCATTTTTCTTGATTAATATTAATTCGAAAAATCCTTGACTAAAGAGAAATGATACTTTATAAAGTATTTTACAAATGCCGTTAAATGAATAACATGTCTTTTATGCAAAAGGACAGTGAAACTCTGAGCCATCTATATTTTCAATGCAAATTCTCACAAGCTATTTGAGCCAGAATCCAGAATATTATGCATATTTATTGTCTTCATGATGAATGGGTGAACATCATTCAGTGGACCATCAACACGATGAGTAAGATGAGGAAGGATGGAGTAGCTCTTAAAACTGCCTTTTGTTGTGCAATACATACAATCTGAAGAGAGAGACAACAGGCTGTATATTCTGGTTGATACAACTGTTTATTAGATCAAAAAACTTTTCGTAGCTTGTGAAATTCAAATTAAAATCAGTTCACGCATAAGGCCTCTTTGGAACGAATGAATCGTTTAAAAAAATGTTATTAATTGAATCAATAGTTAATGACGTAAAATTAATATTATTGAACTCAAAATAGAGTAGATATTAATTCTATGCTCTACATCTAATTAGAATATTGTATAATGAAATAATTAAATTATATTTAAAAAATCATGTCTAGAAAGGTCAAAAAAAATTACTTTAACATTCATAAATATTTTCGTGGTTGTTAGATGTCAATTTTGATATATAGATATAAATTATTTAATTAGAGAAATAAAAATAAATTAAAAGAGTTTAATTTATCTAATCTTAAATATAATTAAGAGTTATAATTTATATCTATTGCTAATATATTTGAGAACTTAATAAGTTACAAAGAATAAGTTGAAGAGAGAAAAAGTATTTTAATTAAATTAGTTTTGATCATAGAGAAACTTTAAGATTAAATATGAGTTATTTAAAAAAAAATATTACTAGAAGATATTGCATCCAAACTAGTATTAAATTATAATTATTTGTAATTTTAATTAAAGTTTAATTAAATTTAAAATTTAATTTAAATTAAATTATTAAAATACTTGAAAATTATTATAAATATGCTTAAATCTCTAATATTCCTTGTCTAAACCTTCCTATAATCTTAATATGTTTTGTGAATACTGTAGAAGTCAAATACATGTATACTTATATTAAAATAAATTGATTTGAAAAATGATTTCCAAAATACAACAAAAATTGATTAAGATTTGTAATAAGATATTAATTACGATTATTATAATTTATGGGTTAATCGTATATAAGAGTTTTAAGTCTTGGATTTTGAAAAATCAAATTACGAAAAAAGTTTTGTCCTGAATTCGGAGTTCAGACCCGACCTGATTTTATAATATCTGAAAATAGAAAACACTATTAAATTCTTGAAATTCCAAACGCGAGAGCCACGAATTGCAAATCCACCAACCTCACCCCTTTCTCTGCGCCTATGGTGCGTCTCGTTCTGTGAGATTGAGAAAAGCACATAGCAGCAACAACTATGCAATCTCGTTTGGCATCTCTAGCTCGCACGCTTCGCCCATGCTCTTTCTCATCTTCCACTGCCGACCCCGCGAAGATCGACATTCCCCGGACCTTAGCCGGTCTAAGGGCCAGATTAGCGGAGGAGTCTCCGACCCTGACCGACTTTTTTGACCACGGAGGCGGCTACTCAGTGGAAGTTGGCACCAAGAAAAAGCCCCTCCCAAAGCCCAAATGGATGAAAGAAGCGATCCCAGGTGGGGAAAGGTATGTACAGATCAAGAAGAAACTGAGGGAACTGAAGCTTCACACCGTCTGCGAAGAAGCCAAGTGTCCTAATTTGGGTGAGTGCTGGTCTGGTGGAGAAACCGGCACCGCCACCGCCACTATTATGATTTTGGGTGATACGTGTACCCGGGGTTGTAGGTAGGTGTACATTGTAATGAATTTTACAAACCCTACTACTTGTAATTGTTTGTTTGTTAAGTTTTATTTTGGCTTTCGTTTCTTTCTTCCGCTCTAGGTTTTGTAATGTGAAGACATCACGTACTCCCCCGCCACCTGACCCGAATGAGCCTACCAATGTGGCGGAGGCGATAGCTTCGTGGGGTTTGGATTACGTGGTGATTACTAGTGTTGACCGTGATGACTTACCTGATCAGGGTAGTGCCCATTTCACAGAGACAGTTCAGAAGTTGAAGGCTTTGAAGCCAGACATGTTGATTGAGGCCTTGGGTATTGAATCTTGCTGTTCTTGTTGTTTATAATGCAAATTCATTCATATGTTTCAATTTTCGTACTTAAGGACACTTTTAGGTCCCAGTTGATTTTTGTGTTAAATAATCTTAGTGTAATTTACCCGGTTACTGTCCAAAAATGTATAAAAAGGGGTATTGCCTATCATATATTGTTTATTTATTTTGTACTTCTTCTTGCACAAGTGAACAGTATATCATTATTCGTCAACATTGAATTATATTTCATTCTGAGGAAGGCAAGGTAGCATATAGTTTCTTTTGTTGGGCCTTCCTTAATAAATTGCAGTGTTACATGTACTTGCACTGCACAGTTGTTGAACATGATTTGGAGTAATGACTATTGGTAGCTTAAATAAATTAATATGAAGAAAATTACAACTAACATAAGATCCTGTATGCAATATATATATTCTTCACCAGATTAATGCTCTTACATCTATCAAATTGATGCTTATCTACCTTGAGAAATACTAGAGTTGCCTTTGTTCATCAATTTTTGATTTTGCATTTTTGGTTTGTATTTGTTCAGTTCCTGATTTTCGAGGAGATGCTAGCTGTGTAGAAAAAGTTGCAAAATCAGGATTAGATGTTTTTGCTCACAATATTGAGACAGTTGAAGGTCTTCAAAGTGTTGTCCGGGATCATCGTGCGAATTTTAAGCAGTCTTTAGATGTTCTAATGATGGCCAAAGATCATGCTCCTTCTGGTACGCTTACCAAGACGTCAATAATGTTAGGCTGTGGGGAAACACCTGATCAAGTTGTAAAAACCATGGAGAAGGTGAGAGCAGCGGGTGTGGATGTGATGACATTTGGTCAATATATGAGACCGTCAAAGCGACACATGCCAGTATCTGAGTACATCACACCTGAGGCTTTTGAAAAGTATAGAACTATTGGCATGGACATGGTACGATTTGACCTTTAATATAGCTGGCATTTCATGGACGTGTCTTTGCATTGCTTGTTTGCTTTGGCATATATAAGTACATCAACTTCTACCTGTTTTTTTGTTATGGTACGATTTGACCTTAATACAGCTTGCATTTCATGGACGTGTCTTTGCATTGCTTGTTTGCTCTAACATATAAAAGTACATCAACTTCTACCTGTTTATTTGTTATTTATGTCTTTGTATTCCTTTAGGCAACGATCTAATGGGTGAGAACTTGGACTAAATTATTACATTAGGCTGATTGCATGAGAGTCTTATATACTTTCTGTACATAATTTTTCAACTCCAACTATTTTGTTACTGTGATACTTTGAATTAAGTATTCAAGTTATGTATTGGTTGCAGTTCTGCAATTTACATTCATTATGAAATTTCTCATAGAGTACAAATTGGTGTTCACTTTCTCTCTTCAAAATTCCTTTCTGTTGCCAGTTGTTATGGTTTGTGTCAATTGCTGGAGGCAAGCATCTTAATAAAAATTCAGCATTGGTTTTAACTAGTGACATTTGAATTGAGGAATGGAATGCTTACATTACATGCCCTCCATTGTTCCTGGATATACAGGGGTTTCGATATGTGGCATCAGGTCCAATGGTTAGATCATCATACAAGGCAGGCGAATTTTATATCAAATCTATGATAGAATCAGATCGAGCTACATCTTTGCAATCTCCGTTGTCTTGATGAATTCTTTATTGTATTCTCTTCATAAATGATTGAAGCACAAGCCTCAATTGCTTGAGTATATACCTGGAAGTGATAGAAGATTAGGAGGGCAACCGCATTCAGCCTATGTGCAGAGTTAACTTTTGAGATCAAGAACTAATGTTGATCATGTCAATTCAAGCAGTTGTAACCATTGTTCGTCAAATTTATTTCGGTAATATATCTGATGTCTTTCACTGAGATGCGTGGTTATTGTCTATTACTGAATCTTGATACACCCAAATTATTCCTTTTACACAACATGTAAGGTGGCATTTGAATTTACTTTGCTTAGTTGCATAGGTTTCTTTGAACACCAAATCATAGTTTTTGTGTATGCGAAGTATGTGAACTCTGTAATGCTTATCTAGATGATTTAGCAATGGGTAGGCCGAGTATTAATAACGCCTTCATTCTGTGAAGTTCCCAATTTCATCCTTTATTATTTAGGCTGACTAATGATATCCATAAAGCATAGAAGCACCCTCACTGGAATGGCTCATTATGACCAACATGTGAGGCTAATATTAAATTTAAATTGAATCTATTTCTTAACGTATGAAAATTTATTCTTAAATTAAGGAATTCAATTCATTGCTTAACATATCAAATTTTATTTTTATTTAATTAATTTAAGTCCTTAATGGATGTTGGCTTCTTTTATCTTTTAATGCCAATATTATTAGCATTTGGAATTCAGTTTTATGCAACCAAACAAAATTTGGTTAAGAATATTCTACTGCGTACTAACAAAAATTTGGTTGAAAGCGTTTGCTTGCATTAAGGCTTTATGTTATAGAACGCTTAATTAGATTACAACACATCAAACAATCAATCGTATTAATAAAAGAATCAAATTATGTCAAAGTATTGACATAAGGTTCATCTAACCTAAATATTAACTAGATATTTAGTTACACATATTGACTAGCGTAAGGATGATAAGAGGCAATACGGAAGCATTCTCTATTGATGTTGGACTCCACCAAGGCTCAACTTTAAGCCCTTTTTTGTTCACATTAGTGCTAGACGAACTTACTAGACATATTCAGGGAGAGATACCTTGGTGTATACTATTTGTTGACGATATTGTCCTGGTGGATGAGACTAAGGAGGGGTCACGACCAAGTTAGAACGTTGGAGAGAAGCATTAGAATCGAAGGGTTTTAGAATGAGCAGATTCAAGACAGAGTATCTAGAATACAACTTTTCGAATAGTAAGATGGTACAAGAGATGGCGGTAGCAATTGGTATTGACATCATCCCGTAGATATCGAGTTTTAAATAACTCGACTCCATCATCCAGAAAGATGATATTATAGATAACGATATTGTACATCGTATTAGATCTGAGTAGGGCAAATGGCGGAGTACGTCAGGTGTTTTATGTGATAAAAAGATCCCTTTAAAACTCAAAAGAAAGTTCTATAGAATGGTAATTCGGCCAACCATGTTACATGGGACAGAGTGCTGGCCTACTAAATGTCGACATATGCGACAGTTGTTGATAGCAGAGATGCATATGCTTAGGTGGATGTGTGATATTACCAAAAGAGACAGGGTTCGGAATAGGGTAGTGAGAGACAGATTACAAGTGGTTAGTATTGCCGACAAGTTGAGAGAGAAAAGGCTTAGGTAGTTTGGGCATATGTGTAGGATACCCATTGATGCTCCGGTACGACGCTGTGAACAAATAAACCTTAGTGGCTACAGGAGGAGAAGAGGGAGGCCTTACAATAACTGGAGAGAAATGATCAAGAAAGATATGTCAGAGTTGGCATTCACTGAAGCAGTGGCTAGAATCAGGAAAGTTTGGCGTGATAGGATAAGGGTAAACGACACACTTTAGAGCCCTCGCGTCTCACCCTTCCCACATAGCAAGTAGAAGTCGGGGAAAGCTTTCCCGAAATGGACATTTTAAACCATAGGAGTGTTGTACCCCCAGGGTCGCTTAGTGAAGACCCCTAGTGCAACTAGCAACAGGAAAAGCTAGTTGTTGCAGGGGTGTACGATACTAGCAGCTTATGGTCACCCTCAGCTTCTGCATGTGGGCCTAGTAATTTCGAGCGGGTCAAATTACCTGGGTCACTTTGCATACCTCACTAGTAGGGCGTCCTTCACGATTATTATTATTATAAATTATTATTATTATTATTCTTATTAGTAGTTATCTTATTTATTTATTATTATTTGTATTCTCTTTATGTATTATTATACTCGTTATTTATCATCCCTACTGTATTAATTCTGTGGTGGGGTCTATTCTGGTCACCACTAGATGTATATATATATATATACCCTGCCAGTTTTACGTATTCACTCTTTTAACCTGCATTACTATTATCCTGTCACATATACATGTGAGTCTACTGGAAACAGCTTCTCTACAAGGTAGGGATAAGACTGCGTACTATCAGGCCTCCCTTGACCTCGCTTCGCTGCGGGACTTCGGAATATGATGATAATGATGATGAGTCAAATATGAAATCAAACATATATTGAAAGAAAAATAAATAGAAAACAACTTAATAACTCTAATCTCCCTGAATGTCTTTTATCAAATGTCTTCTTGATGTAGAGACTTGATCTTAGATTCTGATGGATCTTTCGATGAAATCTTCGTGTTTCCTGCTTCTTTGGACCAAAATTGCACCCATAGAACGACTCCATGCGTAGAAATCACATCCTAAAAGTCTCCTCATCTCTTATGCCCACGAAACGTCACTTTTATATTGAATTCTAGATTTTTGAGTTCTGCAAGGTCGTGTCCATGGCCATACATGCACACAACTGTACATAATTGGAAAACACTGGATATATCAAAAGTACATGGGCGTGCAAAAGTACACAGTTGTGCATTGTTTCAAATTGCTGTTTTTCTTATTAAAGCCACGTTTTTGCCAGAATTCCTCTCCTTTACATCCATGAAGGCAATTATCACTTGGAAACACACTTGAAGTATATTAAGTACCACATATACAATAAAAGTATCAATATCAAGCAAAATACATCAAATATGAATGTCAAAATATAGTTAAATATTCATCTATCAAACATCCTAATCGTGTCGTTCGAGCTTTAAAGTTTATAAGTCCTCAAATACCGAAGTCCACGGGTCGCAACTGTAGTATAAGAGGTATCAATCCCACAAGGAGGAGGATTAATCTAATCATAAAAATCTATGGCTGAAAAGATATGAAACTAAAAGTAAATAAGAACGGGAAGTAAATACGAGAATTGAATTCATCCAATTAAATTAGAAATTAAACACGAAGGAATTAACAATTGAGCAATAAGCACACATAATGGAAATCAACCAAGAATTTACCAAGTTATGAGAAAGAGAATTTTACTTATCTTTAATGCTAACCTAGCTGATTATGTGTTAATGGGGTGTAGGTTTTAGACGATCTTAGGGTTGATTACTCTCTCTTGAGTTGTAATCATTAACCTTAATTTATAAACCCTAATTGGATGATGAAATTTATAATCTCTGAATTCACAAATTATCCAAAACCCTAATTAGATTTAAATCACTCTAATAAATTATCGAAATATCACATGGGATCTCTTTCTGTAAAATTACCAATATGATTTGTCACAGTGTCTATTAAATCACGTAACTCTCATTAATCTGATTTAATCATTTTTCATTCAATTCACCCTCTCAGTTTGTTATCGAATTATGCAAGGACGCAATCAAATCATGGCATTCATCAAATTAACAAAATTAATTAAATTATCATTAAATCAAAATAAAATCCCAAAGAAGAGTTAGAACATCATCAACATTCTACCATCTATCATCATATAATCCATCCCAACTTTATACCTAAATAAGATTGAAACAAAAAGGAAATAAAAACTTAGAATGGATGATTTGGGAAGGCAGCAGCGTCAGGAAACCTCCTGATTTAGGAAGCACGTCAAGACTACTTCTTCTTCCTCTTTCTTCCTCTTCCTCCTCTCTTTCTCTTCTTTTTTCTCTCTTAGGGTTTCCAAAAGTGGTTGCACAAAAAGCTCTTTTCTGTTCTCTCTTGTTGTTCTTTAAATAATCTCTTTTGAGAAACCTTATGGCTTTTCTGGGGGTCCTAAAGGTCCAAAAAGTCCCTCGAAATGTGAAGTTTATAAGTGTCTACGTGTTTGTTTGACGCAGGCCACTACCGTGGCCCTGCAAGCCACGATCGTGGTGCACATCTGAGCCTTCTGTCACGATCGTGGCCTTGCCATTCCAGGAGCTTATGTCATGACTGTCGGCTATTATTTTGGCCCAAATGTCTTTCAAAACTACTCGATTCTTCAATATTAACCCTAAGATACTAGCAAACACGTCAGGGTGCCTCAAAAAATAATTTTTAAGTTAAAAATCTTATACTAACCCTTAAACACTTAAAACACAAATAATTAATAAACTAACACAATTCAAACCTAAACACATACTAAAAGATTAAATTAACAGCTAAATACAAATCAAATTATGCCTAAAACACGATGCAATTTACACTTATCATATCCCCACACTTAAGTTTTTGTTTGTCCTTAAGCAAACCATAATCAAAATTATAAAATTTACAACATCAATCCATCATCAACCTCAACCTGTCCATTCATACTATACATCATCATATCCTATTAAGTCGAATTAACACACAATTAGAGTCAAGTTTGTTAAGTCCAAATGACTTTACTTAGATATGATTTTGATGTATAACAAAAAGAATCAATAAAAAGAACAAACATCAG
>JANVCQ010000008.1:34493459-34506361 GCA_025531925.1 Erythroxylum plowmanianum
ATTACAAGCTAAATTACTACTTGGGAGCAGTTAGCCCAAGCTTTTTTGGCTAAGTACTTTCCTTTGACCAAGCTTGGCAGAAATTTAAGGAATTACAAGGGACTTACCCCCACCACAACCTTCCAAAGGAGTTTCTTTTGCAAACATTCTATAATGGTGTAACTTAGAGCATAAGAGGAACAATAAATGTGGGTGCAGGAGGGTCTTTGATGAGGAAAATCATTGATGCAACTCATGATCTTTTGGAACAGTTGGCAAGTAATAGTTATATATGGTCAAATGAAAGGATTAGACAAGGGTCCAAGGAGAAAAAAGGAACAATTCCACTTGACTCAGTAACAGTCTTATAAGCATAGATTGTTGCCCTTACCAAACAGTTGAGCAACATGCAAGGAGTTTCTTCATCTATCATCAAGACCATGCAAGTACAATATGAATTATATGGGCAGGACAACCAGGGTATAGCTGAATGTTTCTTACTGGGAGTGAGTGGTACAAAACAAGTAAAATACTTGGGGCTAGCGGTAACAAGGTAATAATCCATGCTCTAATACTTATAATCCTTGATAAAACCACCTAATTTTTTTCTAGAGTACTAACAATGCAGGTGGTCAAGTGACCGTCTTGGATCTTTGGAGAACAAAATGGACAAGTTAATGGATGTGTTGGGTTCAAAGTTCTCGAGCTAAGAGGAAGGTCAAAGAAGACAAGAAGAGAGTCAGAAAAGAATGGCAGTAAAGTTTACCAAATTATGAAGAACCACGCTTCATCCATCCATAATTTGGAAGTATAGGTAGGTCAATTACTAATGCTTTGTCTTCTAGAAATGTTGGAAGCTTACCAAGCAACATTGAGGCAAATCCAAAGGAACAACTTAAAGTGATCACACTTAGGAGTGGCAAGCAATTGGAGAAGCCAAATGTTCAACAAGATAGCCAACAAAATGAAAAGGTAGACGACAAAGAACAAGATAAACCATATGTACCACCACCACCTTACAAGCCAAAGATTCCATATCTGTAGAGGCTGAGACAACATCAAGTCGACACTCAATTCTCTAAATTCTTAGAGATGTTGAAGAAACTTCAAATTAATTTGTCTTTGGTGGAAGCATTGGAGTGTATGCCCAAATATACAAAAGTTTCTCATGGACATATTGACACACAAATGCACTTGGGAAGACAATCAGATGGTGACCTTGACAGAGAATTGTAGTACAATCATCACAAGCATCATGCCTTCAAAATGAGCCCATTTAAATAAGTGCTCGATCACAACAAAGTAAAAAGCCATTGGATATATACATCATTACATGCATTATGTGAATGATTGCAAAGAATCACTTAAAAATATTAAAATAGTGATATGAATTATCTGTGCGCATTTGATGATATGAATGATTGATTTAACATCACACTATCATAAAGTATATACCCGAACATCCAAGGACATTCAAGTACAAATCCTATGATAATGGTATGTTAGAGAAAAAACAAATCCAACTTACAGATGGCATCAACTAACTTAATTAAAAGTCATGAAAATTTAAAACCTTTCATTACATTCATTCATAAAAGCTTACATGGTATTTTTTTAAACATACTTTATATAAGTTCTAGATTAAAACTACAAAATACAAAATTTAACTCTTCTGATGTCAGCTGATAGACCTTTGAGCAATAACTAGTCCAAAATGTTCCTCTAATCTAGATTAAGATACTAGGTCTCCTGTCTCATACCTGAAAAGTCACGTTGCAATTTTTATGAGTTTTGCAAAATGATCCTCTAATCCAGATTAAGGTACTAGGTCTCCTGTCTCATACCTGAAAAGCCATGTTGTAATTTTTATGAGTTTTGCGAACTTAATGAGTGAACTATCATATATGATTTCACCCAGGACATATAGACAAATATTCATTTAGAACTTGTAAATTCTAAATACCCAAATTAACATGACATAACATATAATCACACAGTTCATATAGTCAAATAGTTCATATTGATATATCATTTATTTTAGCATTGCAAATCATTCAATAAATTTCAATCATACATGAATCCTATATGTATGAGACTCACATTCGTTCTTATTGTTGTGAGTAAATGCCTATCACATACTTATACAAATACTGGCCCATAGGGTTCAGTCAGAGTAGAATCATGGAGTAGAGCTCTACATGTAGAATCAGAAATCACGGAGCCAAGCTCTACGTGCAAGCGTTTTCATATTGGCTACTCCGATCACAACGCCTTTATCTAAGCATGCATTTTATGAAATGCATCAAATACAAAATATGCCATGTACAATAGTCACATATGATGCATAGTCAGAAATCTCATAGTTATTAGACCTAAGTTCGGCATTCAATTTACATTGACAATTCAAATATCATTCAAAATTCAAATACATATAGAACACTTTCAGTACATTCCCAAATATTAAACTCCTCAGACTTTAAGTCCAGAATCCATAAAAAATCACAAAAATTTAATAATTGAAAATTATACAAATACAATCAATCCTAGGAAAATCATCTAGGTTGACTTACAGTACGCCTCAATATATTATTGCCTAGATGGTCCGACAATGTCTGACTATCGTCCAACGTGCTCCTCTATATCATACAAAACACAGTTATAAATATTATACTTTTTCACAAATGTATAAGTATTTCCTTATCCACATCTATGTATATCAAAAATGCACAATGCATGTTCAATGAAAAATCTGGGTATCTTATCGAATTCTTATCACCAAATCACTCAGATATCAAAGCCCTCATAAACAATTTACATTCCAAGAAAAGTCACGGTCGTGCACCCAAAACTCATAGCTGTGCAGTCCAAATTAATTCAATCACAGGTATGAGAACTTAACTCCCGCCCGTGCATGTCCAAATATCACAGGTGTGAGATCTTAACTCACGCCCGTGCATATCAAATGACCCCTTTCAGATTTATCTAACAACATGCTTTTAGATCAACTTGCATCATCATTCTGATAACATAAATGACACAATTAGGCAATACTTTCTTCCAAAAAATTGTTCTCCAATTTCTTAACTTTCTAATGACATAAAGATCATTCAATTTGATTCAATATTTCCAAAGTTATACTCAATTACTTTAGACTATTCTTAAAACATAACTATACTCTATATTCAAATTCAAGTCAAATTTTTGCAACTCTTAGTGACAGAAATAAAATTTGATCTCTTCAGATAATTTGTAGCCCTACTGATCTAATTCACTTCAAATCAATAATCATTCCATTTGGAAACCTATAAATCAAAATATTCTCAGAATACTAAAGTATGTTCAGTAAAATCATTCCAGATATCATACTTCAACACAGTCAACATTTTCATCTTAAATTCATCAATCAATCCATTTAAAATGGCTATAATTTTTGTTGGAGATGAAGATCAATGTCTTATGAATCTATTGGTTCAAGAATCAGGTTATTTGGATATCAGGTGAAGAAGTTATAGCAAAAAATACCGAAGGATGTTCAGAAAAATAACTTCCTAAAAAACAACTGGAAGTCACGATCGCGAGATCACACCTTGAGTTGCGATCATGACTTCAGACATCCAAAAATAGTTCATTTTTTCCCTCATCTCACGATCGCAACTATTAATAGCAAAGTCGCGATTATGTTGAAACACAATCGTGCTTCCTCCTCTTCTTCACCGATTATTACTCTTCTTCTTCTCCTTCCATTTTTCTTTCATTTCCAGATTTACACACTTTTGAATCATCTATACTACATTTCTAATTCTAATACAAACTCTAAATAAATTAGATTCAAACCTACCATTGAAACACCAAAAATTCAAAACTTTATATTCACTTCCTCTCTCTTCTGTAATTTTTCCAGAATTTTACTCTTACTTCAATCTTCTTTAATCATCATAAATAACACTTAAACTAATTGTTTTAACTAAAATTTTAGCTCATCAGTACAAAACAATTCAAAAACTCCAGATTAAACACAAACATAAAAATCCCATTCTTGTATATGCAAATTCCAACTTCTGCATTTTGTTTCTCTTACTACTTCTATCTGATGCATTTTTTTCCATTTTTTTTCTAACTCTTTCATTTCATTATAACAACTTATCAATTCATCATCTATATATTACGACCTCACCAAAACTTCATTTCATATCAGTAAACTCATCTAGATTCATTTCCACAAATTCATGCATGAATAATAAAATCAACATATTCGGATTTCTCTAAACCAATATAGAGTTTTTATTTCTACATCAACTTTCTAGCACTTTTGCATATCCAAAATAGAACCTATTTCATATTCCTATTTCACAAATCATTCATTTGATTCATTCATCGCCGAACTACACTCCTCAAACACTCAAGAATAAATTCATATGCAGAATCAACAATAACAAAACATCATCAAATTCACTTACTTGATCCAGCAATTAATTCCTACGATAAGAGGGAATTGGGTGTACAGAAAGCATAACAATTCACTATTCGATGCTGAGTGTTTCTTCACAGTGAAGAACACTAGCTACAGTAAACTTCCCTTACTCAAAACATCAAAATATGTGTATGCATTGCATGTCTTTCACATATCACTATTCACGTGAGCCAATTGTCACTAACTTATTCAGTCTACGTGTCACAATATAAATAGTCGATTATTTCTAGTCCAAAAATATTCCAAATTCTAAAAATTTCCTAAAATTTACCAAAAATTTTGAAATAAACATAATATGCTCCAAACAGATTTTCACCACAAATAATTCACAATTCGCATGTTAATCGCATTTATAACTCGATTAAACTTAGAAAATATCAATGAATGCATGTTCAATCATATTTATGTGCAATAATTAAAAATCTCATGTATGTGCAAAAATGTGCAAAGCATGATATGTATTTACTAGTTTCTCATTGATTTCTCATAATTCGTTATTCTCACCTTAACATGAGTAACATGATGTTACAATTGAGATGAGTGATTGGGATTATTCCAAGATGATTATATGAAATGTTTGTATTCATATTGTGCTTCTTGATATATATATATATATATATATATATATATATATATACTCTGAGTTGGTATACAAAACTGGATGACTTGATTAATGAGAATTGATTCTGGATAATGAGATACTTGTGAATTTGGTTATATACTTATGATGTTTGTGTTCTGACTTGATTGAGCACATCGATAATGGTTCACTCACTGAGTTCACAAACTCATCAAAATTGCAACGTTGATTTTTAAGTACCGAGGAGACCTAGCTTTAAGGTAATCTATTAATAGTCTAGTATTGTCAATTTTGGAAACAAGAATGGTTCAAAGGTCTAGTCAGCTAATACTGAAGAGTACAGTTAAAATATTTTAGTCCAACATTCCATTTTATGTTGTACATATTGTATAGAGTTGTGAGCTCTTACATGTTGTGTATTGTATATATATACGTGAATCATAAGAATAATAACACAATGAATGTTTATGTTTGTTAATGACATTGGATAAGTTGATCCTTTAAAATACTTGTGTTTTTGTGATACCATAATAAATGATTATGATTGCTCTAACATGTCATTTTTATAGGGTATGTTCTCGGATATCCTCTGGATGTTTAGGCATATGCTCTATGGTAGTGGTGTGTTACAAATTTTGGTATCAGAGCATGATTTGGCATCCCTAAGGCATATAGAAGTCGTTTAACATGATATTTAGCGAGAGATTTGTATAGTGATCACCCTTGTTGTTTGTTATAGGTCATCCACAATAGGAAATAGAGTTATCAAATCAATTGACCTTCAGTCCATAAGAGCTAATAGAGAGTCTCTAGTACCTCAGTCTGAATAAATGCCTCTAAAAATTCTTAAAAGGAGAGGGGAAGATATAATAAACTCATAAAGTAGGGGGCTATGGACTTTTATGAAAGTATAGACCCTGTCGAGGTAGAGAGTTTGTTAGAGAGGATAGAAAGGATATTGGACCAAATGGAATGTGAATCTAACAAGAGGTTTGATTATGTCGTCTTGTTACTACAAGGTCCAGCATACCAGTAGTGGAAGAGCATTCCTAGTAGCTCTGTCCGACCATGTAGATTAACTTGGTAAGACTTTTTGAGGGTCTTCTATGAGAACTACATGCTAAAGATGTACTTGGATCGAAAGATGAAAGAGTTACTTAACTTGAAATGGGAGAACCTCACTGTAGCTGAGTATAAAATGTGGTTCAATAAATTGATGGATTATATTACAGCCTTGATCCCAACTGAGGAGGACAAATGTAGACTGTTTAAAGATGGGTTGAACATGGAAATTAGAATGAGGCTAGCAATTACCAACTTAAAGCAACTTTACTGAGCTAAGATCTTCTTCGATCATAATTGAGCAGTTACTGAAGGATAAACAGGGTGAGTACAGGCAAGAGTTCGGAATGAAAAGGCCTAGAGAATTTTAAGATAATTCTGGTAGAAGATTTAGTAAACGCTAGAGTAGATTGTCAAGATCTTAACCAAGATTGAGGCAGCTAGGGTTTAGATCGAGAGGCAATTTTGATTATTCTATTAGAAGTTAAGTGTTAGGAGGGTAGATTTATAGCAGGCAACCACCACAGATGCCTAGTTGTGAGCATTATAGGAAGAGACATGGCAGTTAATGTTGGAAACTAATGGGAGCTTGTCTCCATTGTGGCTCCTTCAAGCATCAGATTAGACTAGTAGAGTGGGATAGAGAGGTAGAGGAGTAGATAGAACAAGTTCTGCAAGTCCTAGTGCCAGAACTGAGGTGCGAAGCAATCAATCACAATCCTAGACCAGGATCTATGCCATTACCATATAGGAGGCTCAGGACTCCTTAGATGTCATTATAGGTGTGTTATATGTCTTTCAATTTGAGGCATTTGCATTGGTAAATCCAAGATCTATGCATTCATTCATCACATCGTATCTAGCATCTAAACTACATTGTAAGAGCGAGATGTTAAAATGTGGCTTAGTAGTGAGTACTCCAGTAGGTAGTACCACAGTAATTAGGGAAGAATGTAAAGAGTGTGTTATTTAGATTGATCAAGTTGAGTTAAAAGTTGATATGATAGTCTTGTAATTAAGAGAGATAGTTATTATCCTAGGTATGGACTGGCTCACTACACACAGGGTCGTGATGAATTGTTATACTAAAGAGGTGATTATTGAATCTCCTAATCAACCAAGGGTGATATTTCAAGGTGTTAGTTAAGCAATACTAGCTAGATTAATTTCCTTAATGAATGGTCTTAGGCTGATTCGAGGTAGATATGAGGCTTACTTAGCCTATGTAACTGATACTCCAACTGAGCAGACTGTACGGGATATTCCTATTGTTAGGGATTTCCCAGATGTGTTCCTTACTGAATTACCGGGTTTACCTTTAGAAAGGGAGATGGAGTTTACGATTGACTTAGTTCCAGGTACTGCCCCTATATCAATTCCTTCGTATAGGATGGAACATGTGGAACTTAAAGAACTTAAGACTCAGTTACAGGAGTTATTAGACAAAGGCTTCATCAAACCTAGTATGTCACCTTGGGGAGCTCTAGTATTATTTGTTAAGAAGAAAGATGGGACCTTAAGATTATGCATTGGTTATAAACAGTTGAATCGAGTGATAGTGAAAAATAAGTACCCAATTTTGAGAATTCATGACTTACTTGATCAACTATAAGGAGCTCAGGTGTTCACTAAATTGGATATGAGATTATGATACTATCAGTTGAAGATTGCTGAAGCTAATATACCGAAGAGTACATTCAGGACTAGATATTGGGCATTTTGAGATTTTGGTGATGCCTTTTGGATTGACTAATGCTCCGGCAGTTTTTATGGCACTAATGAATAAGATATTTTAACCTTATATAGATCACTTTGTAATTGTGTTCATTGATGATATCTTGATGTCCTCGAGAAATGGAGAAGAACATTCTGAGCATTTGAGAGTAGTATTACAGATAATGAGGGAGAAACAATTGTATGCCGAGTTCAATAAATGTGAATTTTGGCTCGACCAAGTGGTATTTTTGGGTCACATAGTATCTGGATAAGGTATACAGGTGAACCTAAAGAGAGTTGAAGCAGTGATGAAGTGGGAAGCCTCGAAGAATGTATTTGAGATTTGAAGTTTTCTTGGATAAGCAAGATATTACAGGAGGTTTTTCGAGGGGTTTTTGTTGATCTCAGCCACTTTGACAAAGCTTATAAAGAAGAACGCACCCTTCAGATGGATTGATGAATTCCATAGGAGTTTTGAGGAAATAAAAAACCAATTGACTACAGCACTGATGTTAACTATTCCATCTAGATTAGGAGGACATGTAGTATACAGTAATGCTTCATACCAGAGGTTAGGAGGTGTTCTGATGTAGTATGGAAAAGTAATTGCATATGCATCGAGACTATTGAGACCTCATGAATTCAATTATCCGGGTTATGATTTAGAACTTATTGCAGTGGTGTTTGCTTTGAAGATTTGGAGACATTGTCTATATGGTGAGACATTTCAAATATTCACAGATCATAAAAGTTTAAAGTATTTATTGAGTAAGAAGGAGCGGAATATGAGACAAAAAAGATGGATTGAGCTATTAAAAGATTATGATTTTATGATTGAGTATCACCTTGGTAAAGCTAATGTTGTAACTGATGCATTAAGTATGAATCAAATAGTAGCGTGGCACAGATTCAGACCTTGAGGTTACCTAATCTAGTCTAGTTGAGAGCCTTGAACATTCAGTTGAATTTGGGGCAGAATGAGGCATTATTAACTACACTGAGACTTAGGCTATTATTTCATGAAAGGATTAGGAAAGCTCAAAGCAAGGATCCAAAATTAGTGAAGTTTATTGAAAAGTTGAAACATGATTCAAAGCCTGAGTTTGAATTGAGAGATGACACATTGTGGTTGAAACAAAGATTATGTGTACTTGATGTCAATGATCTGAGGAAAGAGATTTTGTAAGAAGCTCACTTAGCAGCCTACGCTATGCATCCTGGTACTACTAAGAGGTATAACATGTTGAAACAACATTTTTGGTGTCCAGGAATTAAGAAGCAAGTGGTTGAGTATGTTGCTAAGTGTTTGTCATGCCAGCAAGTTAAGGCTGAGCATCAGGTACTAGTTACGAAGTTACAGTCCTTACTTATTTTTGAGTGGAAATGGGAGAGGATAACTATAGAATTTATTATGGGTTTGCCTAGGACTCAGAGGAAACATAATTTTATATGGGTTATAGTTCATAGATTGATGAAATCATCCCATTTCTTACCTATAAAGGAGAATAATACACTGGATCAACTGACCTGGAGGTATGTTAACAAGACAGTGAGATTAAACAATGTCCCATTTTCTACTGCGTCTGATTAGGATCCCAGATTCACTTCTAGATTCTAGGGTAGCTTACAAATATCATTGCGTACAAAGTTAAACTTTAGCATAGCATTTCATCCTCAAACAGATAGACATAATGAGAGAACTATTAAAACTGTGGAAGATATGCTTGGAGCTTATGTTTTGGAGTTCCAAGGAGCATGTGATCAATGCGTAGCCCTTATTGAACTTGCTTACAACAATCATTATCACAATAGCATCAGTATGGCTTCGTTGAGGCATTGTATGGCAAAAAGTGTCAATTGCCTTTGTATTGGGATGAAGAGGGCCTAAGGATGGTTGAAGGCATAGAGTTGATTTAAGACACTGTTGATAAGGTAAAATTGATCCGCGATAGAGTCAAGGTAGCTCAAGATAGACAGAAAAGTTATGCGAATTAACATCGGAGAGATATGGAGCACCAAGTAAGAGATAAGGTGTTTCTGAGAGTACCACCTTGGCGAGGAGTACTATGGTTCAATAAAAAGGGTAACTTAAGCCCTAGATACATTGGTCTATATGAGATTACTAAGAGGGTTAGACCATTGGCATACATATTAGCATTACCAGATGAGATGGCTCATATTACTAATGTATTTCATGTCAGTGTGCTCAAGAGGTATTGGTCAGATCCGACACATGTGTTACAAATATAGGTGGTTGAGATGGTAAGTAATTTGAGTTATGTGGAGGAACTAGTTAAGATAGTGGGTTATCAAAATAAACAATTGAGAAACCAAGTAATCCCATTGGTTAAAGTTCTTTGAAGGAATCATTTAAGAAAAGAAGCCACGTGGGAGATTGAGGAGAATATGAAAAATCAATACCCCTCCTATTTAGTCAATTAGGTAAGAATTTCGAGGACAAAATTTCTTAAGGGGGAGCATTGTAATAACTCGTTTCCAGACTTAAGGATTTAACTATTAGATTGAGTCATATCAAATGAAAATACATGAAGTGCATTTCACTTACATACATCATATTCACATATATACATGAATCATGATTTAGGGACATTATAAAAATATTATATGCACTCAATTGACATATCTTGGGGTATGAAAGATCTTAAATGATTATGATGTAATTTCTGTGTTGATTATATCTTCAATTTTGTGTGATGGATTATAATTAGTGAATTGAGAATTTATTGATAAGGTGATATGTGCATCTAGTATAGGAAAAATGTTAAAGGATAAAACAAAATGATATATGGGAATTTAGGTTGAACGAGCCTATGAAATGGTGACATGTGGCATTAATAATAAAGTGACAAATGGCTTGAATCCATGAGTGACAAACGGTGGTATAGTTGAATGACACATGGCCTAGTGATTAAATGACAAGTGGACTAGTTATGGAGTGAAAATTGGGAGTGTAAGACAAAGACATGTAATATGGCTCTTAGCATGACAAGTGTCATGCTAAGTGTCCATCTTCTTCACCACACACCTTACCCATGTCTCTCACACTTGCAAAACCACCTTCTTTCATGTTTTGATCTTATGTTTTCTCCTTCTTTCCCTTACCAACAACACACTCATATAAGCTCCATAGCCCTTAAATTTTTGCCCAAAATCCTACACCTTACCACTCTAAGATCTAGTTGTCTTCATCTTATTATTGAAGCCCCTTTGTGTTTTCTATCATGTTATTAGAATATTCTTTATGTGTGCAAGTTTGGAGAACGGGGATATCTTTTGGATTGAGGTGAAAGTAGAGTTAAACAAGTAAGTGATTTCTTTCCCTATTGTGATATATCTTAGCATAACATTCATGATGATTAAAATGAGATATAATACATTTAGGGTTGATGATTAAGTGTGTTGGATATTTGACGAATGAATTGGTTTTGTTTTTGATACATGGAAACCCTAGGTTATAAGTTGCTTTAAAGATGAATTAGATTGAGAATTGAAGTATATTAAAGGTGAACTTATGCTAAAGAAAGGTGCTAGTGTAGTTTTCTTGAAATGGGGAAAGAGCTAGGATTTCATGTATGATAGGGAATGAAAGTTTCTCTTTAGTTTTGATGCATAAAAGATAAATTGTTTATGAGTTACCAGCTAAATGATTTTGAATTGGAATTAGAGATGAATTGAAGAGGAATTGAAGTATCTTTAAGGTATAATTGATGGACTATCATGAAGATGTTGAAATATGGAAGAAAGGTTGAAGGGAATGGATGGTGAATTTTCTGTTCACCCATCCCATAATCGTGGAAGCTACATAAGCTCCTTCCAATGATCATGGGCAATGTAGTGAAATGAGAAAATTTTCTATTTTGTATTTCCATGATCGTGGAAAGTACCCCACGATCGTGGGAAATGCTTTGAAATAGAAAAAATTTTGTTTCGTGTGATTGTTGAACCAACTAAGGATAAGCTACTTTACCTTGGTTTTTTCGGATTTCATTAAGGCTTAAAATGAACCTAGACTGTTGTTGGATTAATCGGTTAAGGATTTGATAAGCTTAGTTTGTTAATTGAGATTATAACTTAAAGAATGGATTGTTTGAGATCAATATATCTACATCTGAAATTTGTGACTTGTTGAAGGAATGAAGGTGTCCTTATGAATGCAAATGTGATCCAAAGGATGTGAGAAATGTGAATTAGGTATGAATGAATGAGAATTGGGAATTATGTGAATTTATAAAGTATTAGAAAAGGATTTATGAGTGTATGAATGATGAATTGAGAGTAACCAAGTTTACTTAAGGCATAACCTAATTACAAATATATATATATATATATACATACCCTCAATTGAGCATGCATTGGACATATCATGTATACATATGTATGATTGAGTACTCATTTGATTAAACAAGTTAGTAATGTGTACATATGTGTATTGCATGATATAGAAGCACAAATTGACCAACCATATCCAAAAATTGACGGATCGTCAAGGCAATAGCTATTTTGGAGCAAATTGTAAGTTGACCTAGATGTGTAATTTCAATTATATGTGTGCTTTTGTTTGAATTATGTAAGTCAACCTAGATGTTTTCTCACTATGTTTGAATTTTTTGATTAATTTTCAAATATTGAACTGTTATTGATATGATTGCAATATTGATAATTCCAGACATTGATGGTTCAAGGAGTTCGATATTCGGGATTGTATTGGAAGTACTTTATAATTGTATTTGAAAATGGAAAATGAGTGCTCAATTAAATGTTGAATGCCAAACTTAGATCTGATGAATATGATAAATGACTGTGCACACTAAATGAAAGTTATTGATAGCATAATATGTGATTTGATGCATTTCATTACATTGTTATGCATGATCAGATAAAGGAGTTATAACCGAAGTGACCAATGTGAAAAAGAACTTAAAGATCAGAAAAGCACATAAAGGGACATAAGCTCAATGATTAATGGGCCCGGTATCCATAACGCGTACAGGACTATTAAGTCATTTAAATTGCACTTATTTTGGACTTAATTATTGTTAAGGTGTTGACATTATTATCCGAATTTAATGGAAT
>JANVCQ010000008.1:34525870-34548583 GCA_025531925.1 Erythroxylum plowmanianum
TTGAAAGAAGCGGTTATTCAGTTGAGTTCTGTAACTAACTCAAACTGATTCTTGATTCAGACGTGGTTCGCTTCCGTCTGCTTTTCATCGTCTGCTTTTACTTCCGTCTTCTTTTGCTTCTGTCTGCTTTTGCTTCCGTCTGCTTTTCAACTTTCGTCTGCTTTTCAATAGCTTCCGTCTGTTTTTCTTCTTTTCGTCTTCTTTTCAACTTTCGTCTGTTTTTCTTCTTTCGTCTGCTTTTCATCTTCCGTCTGTTTTTCAACTTCCGTCTGCTTTTCTTCTTTTGTCTGCTTTTCAACTTCCGTCTGTTTTTCTTCTTTCGTCTGCTTTTCTTCTATTATTTGTACTTCATCAAAATGATTTATGTAAAGTCATTTTGACTTAACATCATCTTCCTTCTTCCATCTTCCAAAACCGAAATTGGTAGGTCATATATAGGTTAATAGTCTTTTCTTATAGCCACCTTAAAGATAAATGAGAAGAATCTCATTTATTGGCTACTTTAAGATTGATTAATGAAAGAAGTGATGCATTGGATGCTATTCTCTTCTTCCATACTATGCATAACTGAATTTGAGCATGTAAGAAAGAGTTCTTGCATGTTTTGACTCTCTCCCTCTTTTCATGCATGAGTAAACCGAAATTTGCAAGAGAAGAGTCTCATTTTTTGGTTCATTTTCTTCGAAGAAAATCTCCTCCAAACATTTCTTCTCCTTTCCCACCAAAGGATTTTGTTAACCAAATTGTCCTAGAAGAACAAGAGGTAAATCAAATTGGTTAAGGATACAACAACAAGGGGAAGATAGATTGCTAAAGGATAAGATTCAAAAGCAAAGGTTTTAGATACAAGAAGAAGGAGCGGATAGCGCAGCGAGGAATTAAAGCTGTAGCAAAGGAGTCGGTAATACTCCTCATCTTGTTTATGTTTATTATTATCCTTATACCATATCATGTTTGGATTGGCATGATGTTTTGGATATGTTGCTTCTACTGCAAAGATGATTTTTAAAAAGTTTTGAAATCTACCGGTTCTTCAAATATAGCATGCTTTCTTTTTCCGTTCCAACAATTCTTAAGCTCCTCTTCACCCTGTAAGGCCTCTATACTAACATCCATTGGGTACACCTCGTGTTAAGATGGTTATGTCTCTACATTTTTTGATGCTAGGTGGTTAATAGTTTCTGCTAGCTAACCCATTGAGCTTGCCAAGTTCTAGATTCTAGGATTTGTTTCCCATTAGAATTGCATCTCTTCCTACTGAAATCACAAATCATTCTCAACACAAACATTAGCTAATTCTTCTAAAGATGTTCCTGATTTTTATTGCCTTTCTAAATCTTGGATGTTAGACTCTGTATTTTGCGAAATTTTCCTAACATCTTGTAACTATTGTACACTCTGTTGAAGTTGAATATTGTTAGCAGTCAAATATTAAGTAATTCTTCTAGAGATGTTCCTAAACTTTAACACCCTAATACCCCCTTAGAGGATATATGATTTCCAAAAAAAAAAACAAACTTAAAACAAACCAAAATAATACAACAATCCCTAAAAAATAAGGCAAACATACAACACGTTTCATATGTCATTGTGGTTTAAATAGGACATAATATAAACATATCAAATCCATACATTGGAAACAAACCCACTAATAAGTGTAAATTGCATTATGTTTTAGGGATTAGATTGATATGTATTTAATGGTTAATTCAGTTAGGTTAAAATTTTGATAGTTTGTTAATTATTTATGTTTTAAATGTTTTATGGGTTAGTACAAGTCTTTAAGCTTAATTATTATGTTTTTGAGGTATCTTGATGTGATTGTTAGTTTTTCATGGTCAATAGTGAAGAATGGTGAAGTTTTGGAGACACTTAGGCTGAAACAACGACCCATGATCGTGGTATAACAAGCCACAATCCTGACAGAAGCACTGGAGCCAGCCCACGATTGTTGCCTATGTGCCATAATCATGATAGAAGCCCAGGACACAGCCTATGATCGTGGCCTAATTTCAACAATAGTGATAAAGGGATCAGATATGGTCTACAATCGCGGCTTGCATCGCGTAGACGTCTAGACATATAGAAAAGTTAAGTTTTCAGGGATTTTTTGGACCTTTTAGACCCTATAAAAACTTTAGTTCAACCTTAAACATAAAAGAACATAAATAGAAGAACAAGAATAGAAAGAGAGGAGCCTCTTGCATTAGCCACCATCATCAAACCTAGAGAGAGTTCATCGAGAGACTGAGAAAGAGACAAAGGAAGAGAATGTGGAGAAGAAGCCTAGACAAAGTATTTCCTAAAACATAGGGTTTCTCGTTGTTGCTACCTCCATCATCCTTTCGAATCTATTTCCTAGGGTATTTCCATTTTTATCTCTATATAGAATTGGAATAGCTATTGAGATAGGATTTATAAATGTTGAGGATTGTCTAAACTCATATTCGGGTTATTTTTATCTTTGATACAATATAAATATGATTATTTATGTGAATTGGATTCATTATGATTAATTTCTACATTTTCATAAATTGGTAATAGACAGAGAGGGTGAACTGATGAAAAATAATTAAATTAGTCTAACGAGAGTTGGGTAATTAAATAAAAATAAGAAATCAATCAAATCGGTAATTATGTGATGAGAGATCTTACATAAGTTTCGATAATCTAGTGAAAATTTTGTGAATTGAGAAGTTGCAATTTTCCATAATCTGATAAGAGATTATAATTTATTGTTTTTGGTTAGAACTCAAAAGAGAGTAATTAACCCTAGGATAGTGTAGGATGAATAATCTGACATTTCATAATTAATTAGGTTAGTGTTGAAGATAAGTAAAAATTTCCCCTTTCTCTCAATTGATAGTTTCTTCGGTTGATTCTTAGTGTGTGCATTGCAATTTGCTGATATATTAATATTTTGTGATTAATTATTCTTGAGTTAAATTGGTTTATTGATTTGATCGATTGAATTACGTTATTATTTTAGCTTAGTTACAATTGAATTTCTACAATTTGTTTTGACCTTAGAGTTTAGGATTATATTAAACCTTCTCGTGGGATCGAAATCTTAAATACTACTCAAATGACCCGTACGCTTATGAAATGTCAAGGTTAAAATATTAAAACTTAAACATATTGGGAAACCATGATCATGTTTTTGGCACCATTTTCGAGGAGGCAATTAGTTTAGTTCTTTAGTCTAAGGCTTTCTCTTCACTGTCTTTAGTTTTATAAAAAGGAAAGAAGTTTGGGGCATAAGGTAGAGATATAGCAAGATATCTTAGAATGTGAAATGTGACATCTGAAGAGCTAGATGCCAAAAAGAAATGGAAAATATAATGATGGAAGATAGATATTGTAGGAAGCAAGTAACTTTTGTGAATTACAATGAGGCATAGTATGGTTGGGGAAGTAACGATCTCTATTGGAACATGTATATTCCGAGGTAGCATAACCACCTTGATTTCCATTGGTCCAATAATATAGGGACTCATTTAGTATGACAAGACCTATTAGGACTTCAGTAAGATCAATCCAATTTATGGGATTCTAAATTAGATAAGATCTTGGATAAGGTCACAATCATGGAAGAGGTCCATAAGTGACTAGAAAAGCAAATTGATCAAGTAACGAAAAATAATGCCTCATCTATTCATAACCTAGAGATCCATGTGAGACAACTTTCTCATGAATTTTATAAGAGAAGTGTGGAAGACTCTATAAGTAATATAGAAACACACCAAAGGGAGCAATATGAGGCTATCACACTTAGAAATGGGGAAGAAAAAGTGGAAGGCCACCCTACCTTATAGAAAACCAAAAAATCAAGAGAGAGGATGAAGAAAAGGATGAAAACCCCTTATCTTATCCGCTAGATCTTGGAATACCATGCTTGAACATCGAAAAATATTGGGCAGATGCCCATGAAATGAACCTTATCCTTTGGATTAATGATGACCATGAGAAATTCAATATGAAGTAGCTCATTCAGGATAATTGATGTGTTCAAATCTCTTAAAGAATAAAAGGATGAAGAACATATGACAACGAGCATCATGTTTGAAGAAGCTATCGAAGTCTCTATTCAAGAAGCTAAATAAGAAGAGGAGAAGAGAGCAAACAAGGACAACCTAAGAAGAGAACCACTGACCCTCTTGTTGGGAAAATTATTGGATTCCATAGAAAATTCAGGGAATTTTGTTATTTCTTATTTTGTTGACAATTCGCTCAAAAGAATGGGCATCGTTGAGCTTAAATGGTTTTCATAATTTTATCAATATTGCCATTTTGATCACTTTGCAATTTGTAGCTTATTTACAGGCTTCAAAACTAATGTTGAACGAAAAGGGTGGAAGCAAGCTACTTATAACTGGTCCTAGTTGAGCTTCCAGGGATGCAAAGTCAAGCTAATGACCCTAAATTAGCATGTTTAGTAGTTAGATTTAAAATATTGTGTAGTTAGGTTTGTTTTAATTTTTAAAATAAGTTTTCAATGATTTGGAATCGTTTGGATTGCTAATTCTATTACTATCTTAAATCATATATAAGATAGCGAAACACTCTCAATGTCAAGTGGATTTGGTCTTAACATTATTGTCATCGCCACCTCAAACACCATAAATGATTTCGTGTTCTAACTCTTTTTTTTTCATTTTTTTCTTATTTTTTGCGTATTTCGTGCTGTATTTCTCTTGGTGTGCTTGTGTACCCCTCTCATATTAAGGACAATGTGTTGTTCAAGTGTGCGGAGAGTTATGGGTTTTGTTTTGAGTGTGAACTTTGCATATTGTATGATAGTTTGTTAGGTTGCATTTTGTGAATTGTGTGAAAGTGTCAAAGGCTTAAATAGATTTAATTTTGAACATAGTCTATTAGGCTGTGAAGAGTCATTAGCTTGCGAAATTAGTGAATTAGGTTTTTTGGATAAATATGTAAGTCAATTAGGATTTAATGTGAGTTTGATACCCTCTAAATTGTTAAATTCATTCATAATTTTAGGTTTTTCAAATAAAGTAGCTTTGCTAGTATTTTTTTCATGAAAATGAGTAGCTAAAGCAATAAGGTTGGCAATCAAAATAATAAATGTTTGTTAATTTTAAATATATAACAATTCTAATCGCCTTCAGGTTATGAATAAAAATAGTAGCCAGTTGAGAATGTGATGTAGCTAAGTAACCTGATTGACACGGATCACAAATATATGTGTTGGACAAGTAGGTCGCGACAAACTCTTGTCTTTGCCATGGCAAAATTGTCAAAAACCACACCAACATACTCTTGCATATTTCCTAACCTCACCCTCACACTTAAATATCCCAAATGCACTTCCTTTAATGCAACATCATTGCACTTCCTTCCTTTTCTTTTCTTTTTTCTTTTTTTCTTTTTTCTTTTTAATTGCTTTTTATTTATTAAGATTAAGATTAAGTTTAGAAGAGGAAAAATGTAAAGGAGAGATAAATGTTGCTACAACCATACCCATTTCTAACTCAATAGCAAACTATATCTTATGATTCCCCTACATATATTGAAGAAATTATTCCTTAAACCCAATCATACCCATTCAAATGCTCAATTTTCCTTATAGTAGGTACAATAAAGAGGATAAATAATTAAGTTCAAGCCTCATATTTTAGGCTTAAAGAAAGAAAATGTTTTATGTTAAGCTTAAAGGGGGTTCACTAAAGGTAAAATTATGGTGTCTTTTTACACAAAAAGGGTAAATCCTAATTGTCTTCATCACCTCAATGTGTGCATAAGATTATGTGATCTTAACCAATATTTACAAGCAAGTTCTACAGTTCCTTAATCATGAAAGATCACTCTCAACAAAGAATACTTGAATTCAATGTTTAATATTTCAAAAGGGCTTACATTCTTACCAAAAACATGTGACATTCATCTAATGCAAGTCAATCAGTCTAAGCATGGAAGTATACTCATTCACTCATATTATGCATTTCTAATCTCGATCGAGTTTATGTCATCACTGTGCATCTCTAACTATTAAATGGGAAAATAAAGACACATCACACAAATAATAATTTTTTAAAGTCATACTCCCCCCAACACACTTAAATATCACATTCTTCATAATGTGACAATAAAAAGAAAAAGAGGGATTTAAGAAATAAAATAATAGGAATAAGGACAAGCATTAAAACTAAAAAAACTAAACTAATAAGCAATAAAAATAATTAAAAGAATTGGGATAGAAATACAATACGAAAGTGTGGGTGGTGGTTGCATTGATGTGGTGTGGAGCTTGGAAATAAGCATGGTGTCCTACTTTGAGGAGTGGAGAATAGTTGCCAGGAAGACAAGTAAAAGAGATTGAAAAGTAGGCCTGCACACATAAAGCAAATAGATTAAGTCGAGTTTCACTAAAAAGGATTAACAAAAAAATAATTGAAAATCAAAACAAAAATTATATGGGTTGCCTCCTATTTAGCACTTCTTTCATGTCTTTTAGCTGGATACCTCTATTACAGAAGTGCTCTAAAGGTAGTCACCTTTGGCACTTATTGTACAAATCATTTTATAATTAATAAAGGCATTTTCCTTATTTTGATGTTTATACTTTTATAGATTTAATGTTGATCTTGAATTGATGTAATGAAGTCCTTGATACAAAACATAGCATGGAGGAAGTCATGATGGGATCATGATAATGAGATTCCTATCATATGTAATTATGTTAGTAACTAAGGTTTCCCTAGTCATATTATTAATGAGATGGGATATCATTAATCTGGATAGACTAACGCATTTTATACTCCTGTATTAAATCAAATAGTAGATCTCCAAAGTTATAGACATTAGTTGTTTAGTGGAAGCTTACTAAGGTTAGCAAGTACATTGGATTGACCTACTATGAGACCATCATATAGATATTCTATTCTAGTGTCAATGATAGTCTCAACATAGCAATGGTGCAAGTATCTATTAACTTAAGGTACTCAAGGATATCTCGGATACTAATCCTATGCTTTGACTCCATTCACCAGTGCCTTTTAGGGGTTACTCATAGGGTGGTGATTGAGTACAACTTGGGGTGTTCAGAGGTAATTGAGTAATCAATAAAGGATTCACCATTCATAATAGAAGGAGATGATACCCATGAGCTCTTATCGGGGTCATTACTCTAGAGCCTCTAACTAGAACAAATATATATGATGAAAAGAGTCTTCAATGATACATAAAATAATGAGATCTTCAGGCAAGATCTAATAACACTTGGACTAGATGTGACGTAGTAGGTCTAGTAAGAGTTGACACTATGACCATACTTTGAACCAAGTAGCGTATAGATGGTGAAAGAAAGAATTGTATGGCAACATTATGTATGGAAGGGTTCATAGTTAAACCATTAATTTTCCAATCAATTAGGGGTCATGACGTGTTACTAGATGCCACTCTTGAATTACTTGAATTAAGTGTTAATTCAAATGGGCAACATAATCGGGAACGTAATGAGTCATGCACATAGGAGATCCAAAGGATGAGTAAAATGGTCTTGAATGGTGATTCAAATTATAAAAGAGTGTTTTAGGATTGTATCATGATGAGATCGTGGTAGAAAACATTGCATGGAATGGACTAGGAACAACTGTTGTTGGCTTCCATTAATGCATGCTATTTATGGTTATTAACTTCCCATAACTTCCATTAATGCATGCTATTTTTAGCTATTAACTTCCACTAACTTTCCATTAGTGATAGGAGTTATGGAAGGCCAAATGGTGTAGAAAATTGAGATGATTTTCATGCTTCTTATGTAAGACACATAAAAAAGAAAATGAAGGTTCTTTTTCTTACACACACACTTTTTCTCTCTAACTCCCTCAAGAGTTCTTGTCTTTGCTAGCACAAAGAAAAAATTATAGCCATCTCCTAGTGAAGTTTCGTCCTTCGATCTTTGTGTGGACTTCATTAAAGACAATCTGCATTGATCATTGTGGTTTACAACAACCCAATATTGGGAAGATTAAAGAATGAAGGAGATTATTAGAAAGTTATGTAAACATCTTCCATCTTCCATTTCATGTTTTTTCTTTTTCTATTTCTATATGCATAAGTAGATCTAATTTTTGAGGTTCTGTTTTATTTCCGCTGGGTATATTTGATATATATTATGTATTAGATGCATGATCAGAACCTAATAGTGGTATCAGAGTTATCTTGGGCCTTGTTAGATGTAGAATACATGACATGTGAACATTGTTTTCATGGCTGTGCCAACTTAGAGTTCTATAATGTTTTGTTCAAAATTAACTATAGAAAAATGATTTTCATGATTTTCTTTCACCAATCTATTCATAAGATGTATTTGAATGATTCAGTGTGAATGAAATTTTTTAAAGTGGTTGAAATATTTAATTTCTAAGTTATAAGAAAATGTATGAAATATGTCTTTCTACTGGACATATGATGTATATTCGCTAAATTGATAAGGTTACATATGATTTTTGTGGGATTTGACCCTGGAAAAGTTATTCGAACTTATTTAGGTTCAAACAATTTTATTACTTTTATCAAACAATTTTCCAGATCTGCACAGTTTTCCAAAAATTGTAGTATCTTTATTATTTGATGTGTTTGTATGTTTATATTTCAGTTCTAGAATCTTAAAAATATTTTTATGTGATCAAATGTGTTAATTTGATTTTTGATGCATGCCTAAATGATTTTGCTCAAAATTTGATTTTTAGAAAATTTTGGGAAATTATATAAAATAATTTTGAATTAATTTTAGTAGAGCAATAGATTGTCTAAGAAGACTAAAAAAATTAGCATGTATGACAAAATTGAAGTTGTTTAATTTTGGACATCAAATAATTATTTTGAGGCATATTAATTATGAATTATTTTCTAGAATTATGAATTGATATTAATTAGATTAATATTAATTCCATTCGAAATAACATACAATAGTAATTTTAGCCAAGTTAGTAAAAGGAAGATAGTAAATCTAAATGTTGATTGGGCCTAGATCAAAGTGTCAGATTGGGCTTTCATGTTAGGATCCATAAGATGTCATAAGCAAAATGATGTGTTTACATATATGCATTATAGAATGCATGGTTAAGAGAATGTGTGGACTTTCATAATGGATGGTTATCGGCTTAAGCCCAATTTGATTGGGTAGTCCATATTATGCCATGTAGTTATAGTAACTATATATATATAGAGAGAGAGTTATATGTATAAAACCATTTAAGTTAGATGAGACCTTAGTCAAATCCCTCACTTAGAATATTAAAACTAATGCCTTCCTTTAATGTGGCGAGAACCAAAGTGCTTTTAAAGTTAGGGTTGATAGGCAAACCCAAGTCTGCTCTACACAAATATGTTCAGACATTGAATTAGGATTTCTAGATTAATGGGTTAGTTTTAACTAGAGTCTATCATCTTAGGGAGCTCATTGATGAGCAAGCAAGGTCTAAAAGGTTTGAGACTTCGTGATTGCTCTTCCGCTTCAAGATGGGTAGTGCAGTATACATTGAATATGAATGGCTGCCTCAAGTAGTTGGCTTCCTTGGGTTTTCTTTTGGATTATGAATTAAGTATTGACTTAATTCTGACGAATTTAACTGATAATTACTCACAATTTGTGCTTAACTATTGGATGAACAATATACCTAACATAATTCCTAAGCTGGTCAATGTGCTCAAGCCAGTTGAGCCATTTGCCTGTAAAGAAAATACTATGATTGTTGGAGTTATGTAAATATAGTGTCCTAGAAAGCAAGTGTATTGCTTATAACTTAATCTTCTTCCAGTTACTTTTTTAATGAAAATATTTATTATTAATAAAACAAAAGAGTTTGGTTTTATTTGTATGAGCAATATATATATAGTCATAAGGTACCAAGATTCTTTTGTAAGTATTATACATATACATGGATATGTATAGGAAAGATGTATATTGTTAGAATCTAAAATTGTTGATTCATAGTTCAATAATCAAGTTACTCGCTTGATTTGGTTTAGACTATAGTGATGCAATTTATCTCCATATAAGTAAAAGAGTTTACTTCAAAGGAATGATGAGTTTCATATCATGATCGTAGCTGACTGTCGATAATTGCACTATTAGATGAATCCATAATCAAGTATGTTTAAAGAATAAAGTACGTCATTACTTTAATTTTAAAACATACACCTTAACATCCTTTCATTATGAACCACAATCTTGACGAGTGGTGAACTCATATATATTTCATTATAATTCTTGATATGATCGGAATGGATTTTTATAGAGTATCAATCTAGTGTCTACACGTTGGAATTATTAATTGAAACATGTATCAGGGAACATTCAATCAAATAAAGAGTTTATAATGATATCATCACTTTTAGATGTTTTACAGAGATTGGTGATTAAGCTGGCATTAGTAGTTTGATGGAGTACCTACCCACCAAGTTCTAACACCAAGATGAGATCTGATGTGTTAATCACCAAATAGAGTAAAATGGCAGATCTAGAAGGAAAAACAAACATAAGGGGAAAATAGTAATTTTACCTTTTATTGTGCAGATGATTACAATATGGTTCATAATAAAGTTTACAATTGGAAATCTTATTTGAAACATATGTTCTCATAATATTCAGTAATTCAAGTGTTCAACTAATTATCTTTAATGGAATGACATTTGGTTAATAACCTAGAATTAATTTTAATGATATTAAATTAATTATGGGCTTATTGGAGCTTGAATTATGTAAGTCCAATTAGATTCCCTACTTGGCTTCTACGAAGGTTATCAAGCAAAGTAAGAAATATAAATAAAGGCATTAAGGCCTATGATTGAATGTTGGGCTTGTAGTAATTAACTATTAATTAGAAGCCCATATGAGCACTTAATATTGTGCCAGACTTTGGGTTGGTTTGATTAATTAGATTAATCAAATTGAAACAAAGTTATAAAAAAAGAGAAGGCATATCTCAGTTTTTTATAGCTAAATGTGCAGTTGCAAATCAAGCATTGAATTGCTAAATTAAAGATGGTTTTTATCATTCTTTATCATCATTAAATGGAGTAATGATCTTATCATTAAATGGTTTAATGGTTATCTTTTAATGATAGCATGTAACCTTTTAGTATTCATTTGATTAAAGAAAGAAATAGGTGCATTTGATGTACTCTCTCTTCTTTCTTTCATCCATAACTGAAAATGAGAGGGTCTCATTTAGGTTATTGGTCTTTTCATATAGCCATCATAAATAAATGAGAAGAGTCTTTTCATATAGCCATCTTAAAGAATTAAGTGATGCATTGGATTCACAACACTTCTTTCTTTCATGTTTAGCTAAAATTGACAAGGTGAGAAGAAGGTGTTCTTGCATTTTTGACTCACTCTCTCCTCTCTTGCATAGCCTAGATGAAATTTTATTAAGAGAGGTCTCCTTTTTGGCTTCTTACAACTAAGGAAATTCTCTACAAGATTTCTTCTCCTTTCCTATTAAAGGATCTTGGTAACCAAGTTATCCAAAGAGAACAAGTGTTAGATCAAATTGGTCAAGGATATAATAATAAGGAGAGGATACAAAAGCAAGGAGTCAAAGTTGTAGTAAGGAGTAGGTATATTTCTACCATCTTGTTCTTATGTAAATTATTTTTATTATACCATATCATGTATGGCTAAATTATGTTGATTTGATTATGATGTTTCTGCTGCATTTTGATTTCAAAAAAAGGTTTGAAATCTACCGTTTTAGTCGAATCTTGCATGCTTTTGTTTTCGATCCAACAATTGGCATTAGAGCGATTTTATTATGCATGATTTTTTTCCTATATGTGATGCATAGGTTGGCAATTAAATTTTGTATGATGCATGTTTTTATGTGATAGAAAATATATGGTGTATGTGTTTTGGTTGTCCATATAATATAATTTTACTTTGTAAGTTTTCTTCGTTTGGTTTGTGACAAGGAGGGTGGCCTATCATTGTCATGTTTCCTTCTTGACTTCATTTTTTTGGGTTTCTTTGGTTTTGTAATGTACAAAACTTTCTAATATTGTTGATGGAACAACCATTTATCAAAGAAAAGACTAGTTAATGGTTTTGTTGTATCCTTTGGTGTATTGGCAAAGTTTTAGTTTTATGAAAACCAAAATGTTGGATTTTTTCATTATAACCAAGTTTCGATTTTATGAAAACAAAAACACTAGAATTTTTGGTGTATTGGCAAAGTTTTGGTTTTATGAAAACAAAAATACTGAATTTTTGTTGTCACAAAGTTTTGGTTTTTACCAAACAAGTGCTGGAATTTTTTAAGTTTCAACTTTGCCAAAAAAAGTGCTGGAATTTTTGTTTTCAAAGTAACCAATTTTAGTTTTATGAAAATGCCATTACACACTTTCTACCAAATGCGTCAGGTCATACGGATGAAGATTTCGAAGTGGAAGATTTAAGTCCAAGACATTTTTTGTTTGGGTCAAAAGCCTTGTTGTTGGGCCCTGAATTTTTTTATTTTATTAAGCATGATTTGAATAAATTCTATGGTCTTGCTATATAAATCATTTTATTTTGGAGTGATTAGCATGTCAATGATTTGAGGATTTATTTTTTTGGATTGATGGAATTAGAAGTATTAAATAGAGAAATTAAGATTAAGTTAGACTATAGTATGCTGTGAGTTAAATTGAAGAAGTAAGAATGCATTAAGGGCATTTTTGGAAGATCACTAAAGATTAAAAGGCTAAGGCATTACATGGAAGGGCATAGTGGACTTTGCTCATACATTTAGGGTATAAGTGAAAGAAGTAATTGTAGTCTTGTATTTTAGAGAAGCAAAATCGTGAAGGAAAGAAGAGAAAGGAGAATAAGAAGAGAAGAGCTAGGGTTTTGGAGATTCTTGAAGAGTTTGAAGACATTGAAGCTAATCAAGTAAGTATAAGCCTTAACCCTTCTTGATTGTAGGATGAAGCATAGTTAGGGTTAGAAGTGAAAACAAGGTTGAATATGTGCAGGAAGTTGTTAATGAATAGTATGAATTAATGTTTTAAATTTTTGGTTAATGATCAAACTTAGATTATGAAGTGGTTTGTGAATGATTTTGGGTTGAAAATGAGGTAGAAGAGATGTGTTAGGTTTAAGATGGGCTATATGTGAAAGGTGGGAAGTTAAAAACTAGAAGAAGTGGCAAAACATGTTCTCAGAACATGTTTCTAGACAAGTTTGCTGCAACAAACTCAACTTTCCTCCATGGAACATACTTTGGTATTTTTGGCATAACTTTTTGTGTAGTTATCCAAATGAGATTATTTTTAATTTGGTATAAACTAGTGACATAGGGCTACAATTTTTTGACGAAATAGAGTTTTAATTAAGTCTTTAAGGATCTCAGTTTTTGAAAGAATTTGAATATAGAATGTTATTTTAGTATAAGAAAGGACCAAAAATTATTAGGGCATACTTTTAGAGTACTAAACCAAATTGAGTGATTTTAGTGTCATTAGAAAACTAAGATAATGAGGAACATTTTTCTAGAAGAAAGTGTTACCAAATTTCTTCATCTACCTGATCTAAATGATCATGTAAAATTGACCCCAAGGTTTGGACTTTTGGAAGAGTTTGAGTATTTAGACTTTATCTTAGTGAATAAGCAATATAGGGTTCTCAAATTAGAACTCCTATGGAATTGGGATTTTGTTATTGTTAAAGTAAATCAAGAAGGAAATCAAGTGAGCCAAGAGAGGCAAGAGGAGTAAGAGGAAAGACATCCTTAAGCAAGTTTATAAGCAAGGAAATCAAGGTGGGTTACAGCTCTATAATTAAGTAACTATCCATTAATGTTTTCTTTCAAATGATGGAAATAAATGACTTCAAATATTTTATGGTTGCACATTATAACTGTTTGATTGCTTTGAAAAAGTGTTATGTGTTTGGTATGATCATATTATATTAATGAACTATAAAAAGAATGTGAAAATGATTTTTGAAAAGATATTACGGTTGAAAAATCAAATTTTAAAAATGTGACCTTTTGGGCAACAAGTTTACAGGATATGAAATACATGTCATGTGGGTTTGTGATTGTCCCCTAAGTTAAGTCAAGTGTACTTTGACAAAAGGTTTCTCCCGCTTGCCCACTAGTGGCATGGAACTCCTTCACGGACTCCCATAAGTTCACGATTACGCAAGACCATTAAGTGGGACTGCGATAGTACGTTCTGTTCATGGCTACGTAAGACCACTATATGGAAATGTGTAGTACGTTCTATTTTGGATCCACCCAAACCACTCCTGATGTGCTTATGTGATTGTGAAGTGTTATCAAGTTTGATGCATACATGATTTATAAAACGCTTATGCCACTAAGACTTTGTAAAACTCTTACTTTTGATATTAATGAATTATGAGTTTGGATTTGTCTATGATTTTTCTTATTTTCACAAAGTGTCCGATTATGGAAATGAGATTAATATTTTAAGAACTTATCTGTGGTTAGGCTCTTCTCCGTTTTGTTTTTGGGTTGAATTGATGAATATGGTTAAAGGTTTTTAAGTTGATTTTTAGTAAGATAGGTAGTTTTGGGTTATCGGTTCTGTAAGAAGGGGTTTTCACCGTGGCGAAGCCAAGAGTTTGCCGCGGCATAATTCTTCTGAAGGAAATCCTGTTTCTTTTTTGGCAACTTCGCCACGGTGAAGTTATATACTTAACACTGAGGCAAAATTGACCCAAAGGATCATTCAAGTCCCTCACATATGTTCGCCAGTTCCATCGTGGCAAAGCCCTCATATGCTCCGAAAGGATTTTTTTTAAAATTTTCAAATTCTCACCTTTCCTCTATACTCAGGCTTCTTGACCCCATGTTTGATGTTGGCCTCCGAAAAGGGTATCCAACATATTATGGTATCAGAGCGACTAGGTTTAGGCATGAATTGGGTAGGTTTAGGAATGAAATGAACATGCATTATTTTTTAAAAATGAATCACTTGCATTGTTTTAAATTGCTTCGCATGTTTTGAAATTGTTGTATACGATTTTAACTGTTTTGCATACTTTGAAAATTGTCTTGCATGAACTAAAGGTTTTCAATGGTCTTAAATTGAAGGAGTGAATATGTCAACTCAAAAGAGAACTCAAAGAGTCATGACACTATTTCACTTTCGCCAATGGAGCACAGATGAATCCTAAGTCCCACAAGATGTTAGGACACATTCTGCTTCAGATTTTGAGGCACTTAGTGTGCAGCATGAGGTGCCTCCACGGCCTCTTCTAATGCCTCAACCAAACCCCATAGATCCCCGTTTCTTTCAAGCCTTCGCTCAGGCTTTCTCATATGCCATGGGTCAAGGGTCACAAGTTCTGATGCAAACTCTAGTAGATAGGAGTGGACAGTATGATAAGCTCCGTAAGTATGGAGCGATAGATTTTAATGGAACTACGAATCCAGAATAAGCTGAAGCTTGGTTGAAGAGGATCGAGAGGGTTTTGATTCAGATGAAGTGCTCTGACAAGGAGAAGTTAGATTATGCAGTGAGCCTACTACAGGGGGACGCACATCATTGGTAGGAATCAGTGCCCCACAGACAGGTTATGCCTCCGGTGTTGTCATGGAGATATTTTGTGGAAGTGTTAAGGAAGAAGTACCTCTCCAAGGTTTATGTACAAGAGAAGGCCAGGGAATTTTTGAATCTTACACAGAGGGACATGAGTGTGAGTAAATATGAACTGAAGTTCACTCAGCTTTCCCAATATATGGCCAACATCGTGGCAAATGAGGAAGACAAATGTTGTAATTTTAAGGGAGGTCTCCATTTAGCTATCAAGGAGAAAGTCTTGATCCATAATTTCTGTGACTACTAGCAACTGGTAGATGCTACACTCAAGGCTGAGCAACTGGAGAATATCAAGTATGAAGTGAATAGGAAGAGGAAGAATAGGGAGCAGTTTTCCAGGAAGGGGGTGAGTGCTCCAATACCTGAGAGGGGTGTGAAGAGCTCTTACACACAGAGTGAGGTGGGGAGTAGTGCCTCTGTTAATAACAAGCAAGCAAGGGCAGTGTTAGTGCAAGCCTCAATAGCAAGAGGCAAAAGCAACGTTGATAGGACCAGGAACATGAACCCCCAATGTGAGCATTGTGGGAAACTGCATAGGGGATAGTGCTTCAAGTTTGTGGGAGCATGCTTTCGATGTGCAAAGAAGGGACATATAATTAGGGCCTATTCCTAAATGACAAGGCAATAGGGTCGATGTTTCAAGCCCCAAGGAGAGTTAAAACAGTGGGAACCAGGCTAGTCACTGAGGTGGATAGCTTTGGAGCTGCAAAGAAGGCTAATCCTACAGGAAGGACAAAGGGTCAGGCACAGGTAAGGGTGTTTACTATGACAAAGGAGGAAGCTATAACTGCACCTGAAGTTGTCACAGGTATAGCTAAGTTACTTAATTCTGAAGTATATGTCTTGATTAATTCTGACTCCATGTATTTATTTCTTTTTACAAGTATGATTTTACATGGTGTAAATTCAGTGCCTTTGAATAGTCCTTTGCTTGTTAGTACACCTTTAGGGAAAAATGTGACAATCGGTCAAGCGTATAGGGGTTGTGAGCTCTTCATTAATGGTACTAGATTGGTAGTGGATTTACTACCTCTAGACCTAAAAGGCTTAGATGTTATACTTGGAATAGATATTATGGAGAAACATCATACGAAGTTAGATTGTGGCCTTAAGGAGGTAGAATTTGATCTGGGCAACGGTGAGAAGGTGATTTTCAGAGGGGACAGGAAAACACCATCACCTAGAATTCTTTCAACTTTGCTAACTGACAAGATGGTGGCAAAGGGGTGTGAAGCCTTCTTGGTGCATGTTGTGGATGCTGATGTGAATGAAAGGAGGTTAGAGGATTTTCCAGTTGTAAGGGAATTTCCTGATGTGTTCCCAGAAGATTTACCTAGTTTGCCACCAGTAAGGGAAATCAAGTTTGCCATTGACTTGATTCCCAGTACCGTGCCTATTTTGATGCCACCTTATAGAATGACTCCAGCTGAGCTGAGGGAGCTTAAGGAACAGTTGGAAGAACTATTGGAGAAGGGGTACATAAGACCGAGTTTATCAATAGCCTTAAATAGGAAATCATCAATAGCCCATGTGCTGATAGTTTATGTGTCGTTCTAGGAAGAGATGGCTAAGCTTAGAATATGCTTAAAATAGAAGAAACCTGAGTGTATTGTTGCTACTTTCAGAGTGAGACTGATACTTAGGGAGAAAGTTAGGGAGTTACAAGCACAAGATGTAGAATTGAACAAGCTCTGAGAAGAAATCTAAAATGGCAAGAAGTCAGAAGTGGTAGCGAGGGATGATGGACTCATGGCTACTGGAAATAGGCTTTGTATCCTGAATGTCAAAGAGGTGAAGGATGAGATACTGGATGAGGCACACAATGCATCATATGTCATGCACCTAGGTAGCACCAGGATGTATAGGTATTAGAGAGAGCATTTATGGTGGAAAGGCATGAAATAGGATGTAGTATAATATACAAGTAAGTACCTAGTGTGTCAGCAAGTGAAGCCTAAACACCGGGCACCTTCAGGCAAGTTAAGGCCATTGTCTATTCCTAAGTGGAAGTGGCAAAGAGTAACCAAGGATTTTTTAATGGGTTTGCCCAAGACCAGTAGTAAGCATGATGTCATATAGGTTATTGTTTATCGGTTGATGAAGTCATCCCATTTTTTGACAATTAAATAGACTGATTTTCTGCATGTGTTAGTCAAAAGTACATTGATGAGACAGTCAGATTACATGGGATTCCAGATTCTATAGTTTCTGATAGGGATCCTCGATTCACTTCGAGATTCTGAGGAAACTTACAAGAAGCTCTAGGAACCAAGTTGAATTTTAGCACTGCTTTTCATCCCCAGATAGATGGTCAATCTAATAGGACCATTCAGACCCTTAAAGGAATGTTCAGGGCTGGTGTGATGGATTTCAAGGGAGTTTGGGATGAACATTTGCCATTGGCCGAATTTTCTTACAATAATTTGTACCATTTGAGCATTCAGATGGCTCCTTATAAAGCACTATATGGAAGAAGGTGTAGAACTCTGATATGCTGGAATGAGGAAAGAGAAAGGAAATTGATAGGACCAGAGTTGCTTCAGATGATAGTGGACAAGGTCAATTTTGTTAAACACCGGCTTAAGGCAGCTAAAGATAGATTGAAGAGCTACACTGATGCACAACAAAAGGAAATGGAATATGAAGTCAGTGAGAAAGCCTTCCTTAAGACATCTCCTTGGAAAGGAGTCATGAGATTTGGCAAGAAAGGCAAGTTGAGCCCAAGATATATGGGTCTTAATGAGATTATTGAAAGGATTGGACCGTTAGCCTATAGGTTGACCTTGCCCCTAGAATTGTTATAGATATATGACATTTTTCATGTTTCCATATTGAGGAGATATAGATTCGATCCATCCCACATCATTCAGACCATGGAGGTTCAGTTGAGAGATGATTTCAGCTATAAGGAGACTCCAATGGAGATTTTGGACACCAAGGAGAAGGTCCTTAAGAACAAGATAGTTTAGTTAGTCAAAGTCTTATGGAGAAAACATTTCGCAGAAGAGACCACATGGGAGCCCTTAGAAACCATGAAGGAGAAGTATCCACACCTCTTCAACGACTCAGGTAATAATTTCAAGGACGAAATTGAGGGTGAGAAATGTTGGGCCCTAATTTTTTATTTTATTAAGCATGATTTGAAAAAGTTCTATGGTCTGGCTATATAAATCATTTTATTTTGGAGTGATTAGCATGTCAATGATTTGAGGATTTATTTTTTTGGATTGACAGAATTAGAAGTATTAAATAGAGAAATTAAGATTAAGTTAGAGTATAGTATGGTGTGAGTTAAATTGAAGAAGTAAGAATGCATTAAGGGCATTTTTGGAAGATCACAAAAGGTTAAAAGGCTAAGGCATTACATGGAAGGGCATAATGGTCTTTGCTCATACATTTAGGGTATAAGTGAAAGAAGTAATTGTAGTCTTGTATTTTAAAGAAGCAAAATCATGACTGAAAGAAGAGAAAGGAGAAAAGGAAGAGAAAAGCTATGGTTTTGGAGATTCTTGAAGAGTTTGAAGACATTGAAACTAATCAAGTAAGTATAAGCATTAACCCTTCTTGATTGTAGGATGAAGCATAGTTAGGGTTAGTTAGAAGTGAAAGCAAGGTTAAATATGTGTAGGAAGTTGTTGATGAATAGTATGAGTTAATGTTTTAAATTTTTGGTTAATGATCAAACTTAGATTATGAACTAGTTTAAGAATGATTTTGGGTTGAAAGTGAGGTAGAAGAGATACGTTAGGTTTAACATGGGTTATATATGAATGGTGGGAAGTTAAAAACTAGAAAAAGTGGCAAAACATGTTCTTGGAACATGTTGCTGGACAAGTTCGTCACGACAAACTTCTGGGTTTTGTCGTGGCGAACTCAACTTTCCTACACAAAACATGGTTTGGTATTTTTGGCATACCATTTTGTGTAGTTATCCAAATGAGATGATTTTTGATTTGGTGTAAACTAGAGACATAGGGATACAATGTTTATGATGAAATGGAGTTTTAATTAAGTCTCTAAGGATTTTAATTCTTGAAGGAAAGTTGAACATATAATGTTATTTTAGTATAAGAACAGCCTGAAAATGATTGGGGCATAGCTTTTAAAATACTGAACCAAATTGAGTGATTTTGGTGTCATTAGACAAGTAAGACAATGAGGAACATTTTTTAAACAAAAAATGATATGAAATTTTGTCATCTACTTGATCTGAATGATTATGGAAATGAGATTAAGATTTTGAGAACTTGTTTGTGGTTAGACTCTTCTCCATTTTGTTTTTGGGTTGAATTGATGAATATGGTTAAATGTTTTTAAGTTGACTTTTAGTAAGATAGGTAGTTTTGGGTTATGGGTTCTAGAAGAAGGGGTTCTCACCATGGCGAAGCCAAGAGTTCGCCGCGGTGTAATTCTCCCGAAGGAAATTTTGTTTTTCTTATGGCGACTTCATTGCGGCGAAGTTGACTTGAAGGGTCATTGAAATCCCTCGCATATGTTCACGCGGCGATGTTAACCTGAAGGGTCATTGAAGTCCCTCGCATATGTTCACGTGAAGAACTGTGGTTTTATCACAACAAAGCCAGCCTCCACTTCTGAAAGGATTTTTTCTTCTAAATTTCCAAATTCTCAGCCTTCCTCTACTCTCAGGTTTTATGATCCCATGTCCGATGTTGGGTTTTGAAAACGAGATCCAACATGTTATGGTATCAAAGTGACTAAGTTTAGATCCAAGTGTAGGATTAGGTTTAGGCATGAATTCGGTAGGTTTAGGCATGAATTCGATAGGTTAAGACATGAAATAAACATGAATTATTATTTTTAAATGAATAACTTGCATTGTTTTAAATTGTTTCACATGTTTTGAAATTGTTTTATATGATTTTAATTGTTTTGCATACTTTGAAAATTGTTTTGCATGAACTAAAAGTTTTTAATTATTTTAAATTGAAGGAGTGAATATGCTACCTCGAAAGAGAACTTAAGGAGTTATGACTCAATCTCACTCTCGCCAAGGGAGCATGGATGAACCCTGTGTCCCACAATATGCTAAGACACATTCTGCTCCAGATTCTGAGGCACCTAGTGTGCAGCATGAGGTGCCTCCACGGCCTCCTCTGATGCCTCAAGCAAACCATATGGATCCTTGGTTCTTTTAAGCCTTCACTCATATTTTCTCATATGGCCATAGGCCAAGGGTCATAAGTTCCTATGCAAGCTCCAGTAGATAGTAGTGTACAATATGATAAGCTCCGTAAGTATGAAGCGACAGATTTTAACAGAACTACGAATCCAAAAGAGGCTGAAGCTTAGTTGAAGAGGACCGAGAGGGTCTTGATTCAGATGAAGTGCTCTGATGAGGAGAAGTTAGATTATGTAGTGAGCTTGCTACAGGGGGACGCACTTTATTGGTGGGAATCAGTACCCCACAGTCCAGTTTTGCCTCCAGTGTTGTCATGGAGAGATTTTGTGGAAGTGTTAAGGAAGAAGTACCTCTCCAGGGTTTATGTACAAGAGAAGGCCAGGGAATTTCTGAATCTCATACAGAGGGACATGAGTGTGAGTGAATATGAACTAAAGTTCACTCAGCTTTGATGATAAGCGACCAACATTATGGCAAATGAGGAAGATAAATGTCACAAGTTTGAGGGAGGTCTCCATTTAAGCATCAAGGAGAAAGTCTTGATCCATAATTTATGTAACTACTAGCAACTGGTAAATGTTGCACTCTAGGCTGAGAAACTGGAGAATATCAACTATGAAGTGAATAAGAAGAGGAAAATAAGGAGCAGTTTTCCAGGAAGGGGGTGAGAGCTCCAATATATAAGAGGGGTGTGAAGAGCTCTCACACACAAAGTGAGGTGGGGAGTAGTGCCTCAGCTAAAAACAAGCAAGCAAAGGCATTGTGGGAAGCTGCATAGGGGAGAGTGCTTCAAGTTAGTGGGAGCATGAGGTCGATGTGGAGAGAAGGTATATAATCAGGGATTGTCCCCAAATGACAAGGCAAGAGGGGTCATTGTTTCAAGCCCCAAAGAGAGCTGAAATAGTGGAAACCTAGCCAGTCATTAAGGTGGGTAGTTCTGGCGCTGCAAAGAAGGCTACTCCTCTAGGAAGGCCAAAGGGTCAGGCACAGGCAAGGGTGTTTGCCCTGACAAGGGAGGAAGCTATAACCGTACCTGAAGTTGTCACGTGTATGGCTCAATTACTTAATTCTGAAGTATATGTCTTGATTGATTCTAGCTCCATGCATTCATTTGTTTTTGCATGTATGATTTTACATGGTGTAAATTCAGTGCCTTTGAATAGTCCTTTGCTTGTTAGTACACCTCTAGGGAGGAATGTGACAATCAGTCAAGCATATAAGGGTTGTGAGCTGTTCATTGATGGTACTAGATTGGTAGTGGATTTACTACCTCTAGACCTAAAAGGCCTAGATGTTATACTTGGAATGGATATTATGGAAAAATATCATACGAATTTAGATTCTGGCCTTAAGGCGATAGAATTTGATCTGGGCAATGGTGAGAAGGCGATTTTCAGAGGGGATAGGAAAACACCATCACCAAGAATTATTTCGGCTTTGCTAGTTGATAGGATGATGGGAAACGAGCGTGAAGCCTTCTTGACACATGTTATGGATGATGATGTGAATGAAGCAAGGTTGGAGGATTTTCTAGTTTTAAGGGAATTTCTTAATGTGTTCCCAGAGGATTTACCTAGTTTGCCACCAGTGAGAGAAATCAAGTTTGCTATTGACTTGACTCTTGGTATCGTGCCTATTTTGGTGTCACCTTATAGAATGACTCCAGCTGAGCTGAGGGAGCTTAAGGAGCTGTTGGAAGAATTTTTAGAGAAGGGGTACATAAAATTGAGTTCATCACCTTGGGGAGTATCGATTTTCTTTGGTACGAAGAAGGATGGAGCATGGCGAATATGTATTAATTATCGGAGACTCAAACAGGTGAATTTAAAGAACAAGTACCCTCTGCCACGAATCGATGATCTGTTTGACCAGTTGATCGCGGCTTTGTCGATTCAACCTAAAGATTGATCCTTGGAAACTGGTCAAAAATAATAAATTCCAAGATTGCAATACAGGATGCAACCTCGGGTCGTCTCACTTAACTGGAACCAAATGAA
>JANVCQ010000008.1:34566468-34594994 GCA_025531925.1 Erythroxylum plowmanianum
CAATGTTCAACCAATTCAAGCCTGCACATGAAATAATTGAAATTTGGTTTAATCAATGAATTAAGACAAGATTTATATTAAATTTGAAAATCAAAACAGAAAATAAAAAATATTCATGGTCAACTCGATGTTCCATCTATGGAACACATAAGGCATAAAAATGGATAAACATGGAAATTGCAAATCCTTGGAAGACAAGTTTATTTCGTTAATGTGCTTCAAATAACGTAGACCCACCAGACAGAGGTTTGAAAATTTGCAAATTATATACGAATAAGAGAATGCATGGGCATTGGGGTGTACCTTAGGAATCCGACCGTGAGCACAGAGGACGCGCGATTCTGAGACGGAGAATTAGGAATCCGACCGTGAATGCAGAGTACGCGTGATTTTGAGAGGGAAAATTAGGAATCCGGTTGTGAGAGGAAAACGGAAAGAGATAGATATATACCCAAACGTTGAACGAAAAGGGAAAGAGAATTGAAGCTGTTGACGACGAGCGGGGTGGCGATGTTGAGCAAAAGATTTTTCAGGTGGTCTGTAGACGAGAGAGTGCAGAGAGGAGTACGTATGGGAGGCGAGAGGCGCGCGAGATTGAAGAAGACTTTGAAACCCAAATGATAAACGACTGAGTTTTAATTTTTTTACCAACACTTCCGTGACGTTTATTTCATAAAGATGTCGTGAGATTTATTTGGCCAAGTTTCAATAATAAAACGTCTTAATTATTTCAGAGATTTTGCGTCGTCTGAATTCAACGTCGCCAAAAACTCCCACCTTTCTTTACGTTAAAAAGCCAAAAACTCTCACATTTCTTTACGTTTTTTAACGTAAAGAAAGGTGGGAGTTTTCTGCGACGTTTCACCAGTCAAACGTCACAGAATCTATATTTTTTTTGTAGTATGTTTAGTATTCACATTAGAATTTTAAAATCAAAATTTATTATTACATAGTGTTTTCTCAAAATTTTTCAACCTTTTCTGCGGATAAGAAAAACGGGATGCCTACTTATAATACCAAAAACATGGTCTAAGGCTTCAAATTAGAAAGGAATTATTACCTTATATATATAAAGAAACCGTATGGTCTCATTTTGAAACATCGGGGTCCTTCACCGATTTCATAAAGACCATCTGTTTGGAATTAATTATTTATCTGATAATTTTTACAAATACATAAAATTTGTAACATGCTGCCATTTGAATGGAAACCCTTTATTTAGGGTTTCAGTTTGCAGGGACAAAATAAGAAATGGATGCGAAAACTTCTAGACCAAAAAACAAACTTAAAGGCCAAGTCCATCGGTTTCGTTTTCGATGTCCACATATCCCCATTAAATTCATGTTGTTGACGTCGTTTCCATTCGTTTTCCAACTGCATACTCTACGATGAGAAACTGTTAATGAATTAGAAAGCCGTTCATCGAAGAAGCAAAACGACATTCGCAAAGAAACTGTCCTTTATGCATTTGCGAAATTGCCATCCTTAAACTAAAATGAGTAGTTACAATATCCAAAAACAAATAATAGTAATAATCTAATACGTACAAGGTTTGAAGGTTCGGTCTTAGAAATGAAAGGTGTCGGGGAAGGTGAAAGGAAGGAAGGAAGGACTGAGGGGTATACTATTGGCTGCGCAATTAAACCCAAAATTCTAAGGAGAAGACAAGTCCAAAGTTAGACCATTTTAAGCGAGAGACAAGGGACAAGAGGTAACAATAACATCTCTCAAATTTTGTTTCTATAATTGCCTACATTCCTTTTCCCTTAATTATTTTACTTCTGCTCTTTAGTCGAAAGCTTTTCTTTTTGGGTGAAAAGGCAGAGGCTCAGACTCACATCTCTCTCTCACCCTCTCTCTGTGCTTACCTCTTAGCTGTACAAAAACCGAAGCTATCTTCTTCTTCTTATACTCTCTCTAGTTTCATCCACCGATCTCTCTCTCTCTCTCTCTCTCTCTCTCGGCAACTGTGATTCTCAAATTCGCGTTTGATCTCCAATTACTGGTCAGCTTATATAAAAAATCAATCCAGGTCTGTTCTTGACTTTCCTTTTCTGTTTACTCTGTCGCTTTCGGTTGCTAAACAGTTTTGATTTCTCAGATCCGCAGTCTTTTACATGTCGAATTTTCGGCGTTTGCTATGTTGCTTTCGTTACTAATTTGTGTTTGATTATTGATGTCGGTCTGGGCAAGTTGGTAGCTGGAATGGCGAATCGACTGAAAGAGGACGAGAAACATGAGCGAATTATTCGGGGGCTTCTCAAACTTCCCGAGAATCGTAAATGCGTTAACTGTAATAGTATGGTATGCAGCTTTCCGAGTCTTTTGCTTTCTTCTATTGTCTGTAGTTTTCTGATTCGTAGCCCATACTAATTCTTAAATTATTCGAATCAATATTGTATTTTCTTTAATTAACCAATATTGTGTGTGTGTATATGTATACATAAATATTAATGGAGAAAACGTATTTGAGTAGAATCATTTGTGAATGAATTACCTATTTATGAATGTAAATAAATGAATTCTTTGAGTGTGGAATAACTGTTCTATGAGTGATGTTTTGAGACTGACAAACCTCTATAGATGGATCAAAATTTGGTTTATCTAATTATCTTTGGGCATGAGTGATTCAGAACTTTTTATTCAAGAAATCTGATGGTGTATCAAGATACTTCCTCTTTTAGTAATATTGTATGCTTCATGGCCAATTGCATTTTTAAGAAAAGGAAAGGAAGAAAGGGAGTAAGCTGCAGAGCACAATGCAAGATGGGACTTGCTTCTACTTAGTTGGTTGCTTATATTTATTTAAATGATGCATTCATTTAAAAAAAAAGAGGTTTGAAAACCATAACTGTGATTTTAACTGCATTTCTCTCAATTTGGGCTTCTGTTTTCATTTATTTTCTTGTAAATGATATTAATGCTCCATAGCTTTTAATCCAGCTTGTTGCATTATGTTTTTGTTTAATCGTGTTACTTGATTGCTGTGGATAACATTTAGGCATTACTACAAAACTTCTTGAAAGTTTAAAATCTTTAAGCTCATAGAGATCAAGACTTTGTCAGATTTGCATGATATTTGTGAAGAATGGCTTGAATGAAATAATAATATTACTTCTAAATAAGCTGTGTAAAATATTATTTCAATTTTTATTCAGGTTTGATGCATTCATGTAAATTTACTCTGCCTAAATTTATCGTTGTGTTGATAATTTGTTCCTGACTGAGCAGGGGCCACAGTATGTGTGCACAAATTTCTGGACGTTTGTTTGCACCACATGTAGTGGAATACAGTAAGTATAAATGTTATCCTCTGTGTAGCACATTCCATTTCTTTCCATGTTTTACATCCACCATGTGGTTTTATTTCTTGTAAGATCTGCAATTTTGCTATTTTCTGGGAGTGCATTTGGAAAGGGGAGGGAGAGGGATTGCAGTTGCTTTAACTGATTTTATTGTTGAAAATACTTGTAGTCGGGAATTCACACATCGAGTAAAATCAGTATCAATGGCAAAATTTACTTCACAAGAAGTTTCAGCTCTTCAAGAAGGTGGAAACAAGGTATAACTTTTCCTAACACATCTATCTCAAAAGTCTCCTAAAATGCATATGCCTGGATTCTTTTTGTTTTTATGTGATCTTCTTAGTGCTTCATCGTTGATTACCTGAGCATCAAATTTGCAGCGTGCAAGAGATGTCTATTTCAAAGAATTGGATTCACAGCGTCAATCTGCTCCTGATAGCAGGTTATATTTAGTTTCTGCTGTATTTCGTCATGTGTCAATCACAATTGTATTTCTGATTCAAATGCTCTTGTTCCAGTAACATTGACAGATTACGGGACTTTATTAAACATGTTTACGTTGATAGAAGATATACTGGTGAAAGGAACTCTGGCAAGCCTCTTAGTACAAAGATGGTGACTTTAGTTGCATCTGTTGAACTCATTAATGATAGGTTCCCCAAATATTATCTAATCATTCTTAAAATTGAAAATGGTGCAGGGTGAAAAAGAGGACACCTACGACAATAGGAGAAATGATGCATATCAGGGAGGGTCACGAAGTCCCCCTTATGAGGATTCTTATGAACGACGGTATGGTGAAATGTCTAGTCCAGGTGGAAGAGGTGAAGACAGGAGTTCTAGATATAGTTATGATGAAAGAAGAAGTCCGGGATATGACCAAGAAGTTCGACAATATAATGATAATAGGAGAAGTCCTGCTCATCATGAGATAATCAGTGACTGGCGTAGGGAAGACAGATTCCAAAACGGAAGAAAAAGAGAAGACCGTCTGTCATCTGATGGAGATTCAAAGCTGGAAGGCCGTTCACCTGAGAGACTCAAGGATCCTGAGGCTTCTAGTCCCCCATTGGTGCGGCCAGTTAGAGAAATTTTGAGAGATAATGTAGTGCCTCTTCGTATAAGTGAACCACCAAAGGCCAATGTGACAAGGACTGCTGATGGTTTTGCTCAGACACGGGTAAACATTCTATTTCAAATAGCTGCATTTAGAACTCTTAAACATTTCATCGATACATTTTCAATTAGTCAGGCATCATGAATTCAGCAGTTTCAGTAGCATATTCGTGAGAAATTGTTTTTTCTTTTTCAATTTGTTTCCAATGAAGTCAGCAACGTTATTGCATCACTTACAACTTGGATCAAAGCCTTAATTTTCGCATCCCACGGTTAGCATCATAGTTCCATTATTTAGCTAAATCAATAGTTTCACTGCCTCCTCTGGATCTTAATCATGAAAGTTTGGGACAATAGCATTTGTAGTTCAGCTGTGTGCCATCTGGTTAGTTTTAAGGTTCACCTACCTGGATGCTTAAGATTGCATTTTGGTTGAGTTGAAGGAGAGTCACATATTTGACAAACTCACTTCTCTGTTATCTCTTACATTTCATTATAAAGTGACTGATGGGTTGGGGAGAAGGAATGGTCTGTCTTACAGTATTGTTTCATTTAATTACAGAGAACTGCTTCTTCTAGTAGCTTGGGATCTACCAATGGGAATTCTGTAGAAGTTAAAGTGGAGAGTACTGCAAGTTTAATTGATTTTGATGCTGATCCTGATCCTCCTGTAACATCAGTTCAAGAATCACAACAAACTATGCCCCAATCTGTTATTCCACCAGCAACTAGTATTAATGACAACAATTGGGCCTCCTTTGATTTGGCTCCTAAGGTCAATGTAACTCAAGCACCTGCGAGCATGAATCCATTAGAATCTGTTCTTTCGCAGTTATCAACTCCAGCATCCGTACCTGGGCACATGTCACAAATGCCAAGCAGTTCTGGTACACCAACCATCAGCAGCGTGTCACTTTTGTCAAATGTTGGTGTTTCACCTGTTGTACCTACAGGAAACACATCTGTGTCATCCTTTGGTACTGGTGCTCCTGCTGCTACACCAATTAGTAACTTGTCAACATTGAATCCTGGTGGTATTTCAGTGGCGGCTCCTGGTCTGGCACCTAACACACCAGTCATAAGTGCTAATTCCTTCGTCAAACCTGCTGAAACAACACAAGGGTCTAGTGTGCAGCATCAACAGCCTTCTTTCTTTCCTGCTTCCATTGGTCATTCTATTGCCCAACAACCTACACAACTTGATGGAGGATCCAGTAATCAGGTGTTGATTCTGTCGTGTTCTTGAATTTTGTTCTGTATCTATTATCAATATCTGTTTACCTTGTTACTTCCTGGACATTTACGGCAGCCTTGGAATTTGTTGACAACGCCAAATGTGCAAACAAGTTTACCCTCAAGGGGAGCACCTAATGCCTTCTCTAGTCCCATCCCAGCCGTTAGTTATGCTGGTATGTCTCAACCTCCATCTGCAGATGTAAAGCCTATTGGGAGAAAAGAACTGCCTGAGGTATGTAAATTATATTGTTGACCATTTATTTGGCTGCATCCCTGTTATATACATTCTACATGTTATGTGGATCATTATATGTTTACAGGATCTTTTTACCGCCACCTATTCAACTTTCAATGCACCAATTCCTGGATGGCATACTGTTTTACCCCATGGAATGGGGTTCAACATGCAATACAATAATGTAGTGCCGGTATGCTTTTATCTACTCAAGTGGAAAAAATCAATGATTTTGATCTGTTCTGAAGGTTTTTGACTATTGTAACTTTTGACTGTTTGTTGCAGTCTGTGCCAAATCTCCGGTCATCAAGATCATCAAACCCGTTTGATGTCAACGAACCACCGCCTGTTCAATCTCAAGCTGTATGCGACAAACATCTGATTTTGAGCACTATAATAATTAAAAAAGTTATCTTCATAATATGATTTCCTTGATTTGTTTTGTTGAATCTTTCAACAAGGAAATTATGCTTGAGAAATAGTGAAAAGAACATATCATTGTACATTTGACGTGAAATGTTGTAGTGAATTCATGCTTATTGTGCTTTATTTGCTGGTAACGGCTTGAAATAGGAATAAAGTGATATGAATGAGGAATTTTGTCCAGCTGAATTTCTAATTTTTAATTTCATGCTTCTAGCAGACTAAAGGCCCATTCTGTCACTTGTGGAGTGGTACATGATTTGAGAGTATAATTAATTTGATTTATTTTTAGTATTTTAAAATGGTGTTTGCCCTAATGATTTTGGTAATGGAAATAAATGTAAGCAGGACCTTGTTTTATGTCTTTCTAGTTTTATTTCAAGTTCGCATGAATTATGTTTCTTGTCATGCAGTTCCTTCCCATGGCATCTTTGCAAGGAGCTCTACCAGAGATCCCGCCAGCAGGTTTTCAGCGTACTTCCAGTGTTGGTACTGCAATGCCAGCATGGTCTTCATCCCAGTCACTTCCATATGTATCAGCTTTGACATCCCAGTCACCACCTTATGTATCAGCAATGCCTCAAAGTAACTTCATATATTAATTTTCTCTTTCTTCTTCTTCACTGTGCTTTGCCTTTGACTTGGATGTTCAATGTCGCTGGATAAATTTCAGGGGCATATATGGTTCAGCAATTACCAACTAACACCCTACTTTCTGGGTAAGTGGTCATAATATGTTGTAAAGTCACTATCCAGTAGCATGTTCTTGTGTACTTTTCCTGGACATAGTTGTCATTGCTAGCAGCTCTAAGGTTTTAGATTCTGCTTACTGTGGTTACCACGGAAGATGTTGAAAGTTGTAATTTTTGGGCTCACCAGCCAAGTTAATTGAGAGTAAAGCACTGCTTACTGGCTTGTAATAGCTCTATAACTTAAAAAATTTCCTTAAACCAATCATATCTTGTTAGGGTTCAATGGGCCTTGCTGTGTTTTTAGTTGGTTGGAATTGAATTAGAAAATTATACCTCCATTCCATAAACAATAGATATCTCACGTTATTGAGTTTTCTCATATGGATGGAGTGATCAATTTCCCATGTCTGTAATGTAAGGGTTCTACATATTTATTTTTGTATTTTTTGTTTTGCAAACTAGGCATCAAGGTTTGAACAGCGATGCAGCTGCTTTTGGTACAACTACAATGGATCAACGAGTGCATGGTAGGTTTTCTGCTCCTGCTACACCGCGTCCATTCTCATCTCCTGGAGGGAACCCGTTTGGATGAAAAAGACTATAATGCATCTCTTCTTTAATATGAAGAAGCATCAACTTGGTGCTTGCTGTCAGATTACTGGGTGGGAATTTTTGGTTTTGTCTATTGTACTTATCTAGCCAAAGTAAAGGTTGGTCGTGTTTATTTGTGTAAAGTGTCAAAGTTCAATATCAGTTGAGGAAAGTTGGTCGGGAGGCAGGAAGAGATGTCACTCGTTAGTTAATGTGGTTAGGCACTGTGTCAGTGGCAAATAAATAGTTGATTGATGCTGCCTGCTATCCCCAGAACCTACATTTTCTCTTTTTTCTCTTTTGTGTTGCTTACTGGTCTTAGAAGTTGCCATGTCCTCTTTTTCATTTATTGATGTACGATTTTGAAGATTTCTTGACCATTGTGATGATTGGTGTATGTGAAAAGGTTATGAAAGAGTTAAGAGTGCATTGCATCTGTTGATTGTTTGACGTGGTTCCTTATTGTGACATCTACCAACTCTTCCATATTCAAACAGAGCTCCTGTATTGAGCAAAATTGAAAGGTGCAAGGACAAAGAGGTCAAACTAAATTGATTTTGGGAAAATTGTAGTTACAATACGCTTGTATAGCCATTCCCAAGTTCAGATAGGGTCAGAAATAAGATATTTCTTAAACTTCTAATGGACTATGAACTTTGCATTTAAAATTCTGTCCTCTTGTATGTGAATTATAACACTAGTCACAATAAGTTTTCTTCCCTCTTAAGCCTACAGGCGTGATAGTTTTCGTTGCTTGAGCGAGGTGTACGGAACAAATATGGGATAAATTCATACGTGTGGCCAGGAAATCACTGAAAGGAAGGGGACCACATCCTAGACTCAGAAATTTCCTTTGAGAAAAAGATTTTTTTATGTTAAAAATTGACGAACGTCAGCTTAGGTATCGAAAAAAGCACGCTCAATCAGTATAACAAGGTCGAAAAGCACTCGCTTAATTTAAAATGGAAAAGAGGATGAAAAATTCATATGGCTGAGTTTGGCCACAGGGACTTATGTATTGAAGTCGATCAATCTTATTGGTTCCAACTCATGGAAGCTCTAGCAATCATGTGTTTAAGTCTCTAGTGAAATAGGAGAGATGGTTAATATTGTAGGAAAATCAGTTAGGAGAAAAAGGTAACATTCGAGGTTATTATTGTTGAGCAATTTTTATATCTAATAAAACCCTCACTATACAGCCATTATATGGTTTATATCTTGTAGTATTGAAAGGCATCGTTACTATAAGGATTATGCAATAACCAATTTGAATCTAACTTTGTCTAACATAACAAGAAATGGATTTTAATAAAAGTAAATAATAGAAATTGAGATAGAATAAAAAAAGCAACTAAATCAATTAAGAAGTGAGCTGCCAATTAATTTAGATTATGTTTGGTTGGAGGTAAAGTTTTTAATAGAATGAAATAGAATGAAGTGGAATAGTTTACAATGGAATGGAATTTAAATAGAAGTAATATTAGAAAATTATTGTTTCGGAGGATTGAAAGGGTTCATAATATAGTATAGTGAAATGTTGTTTGGAATAAGGGTTTATAATGTAATATAGTAAAATGTTGTTTAACATTTTACATTCCATCATAAACTCCCAAATCGAAGGTAACTTATTTGTACTGTTTATAATAAAATGAGATGTAATGTGAAACTTTTTCCTTTCATCCTATTCAATTCTATTATATTATAATCTCGTCTTTCAAACAGTAGAATAATATTATATTTCATTCCATTCTATTAATAACCACCCAACTTACGTTTCTCTTCTCTCTCTCTCGTGTTGCCTACTGGTCTTTAGAAATTGCCATGTCCTCTTTTTCATTTATTGATGTACGATTTTGAAGATTTCTTGACCATTGTGACGATTGGAGTATGTGAAAAGGTTATGAAAGAGTGAAGAGTGCATTGCATCTGTTGATTGTTTTGACGTGGTTCCTTATTGTGACATCTACCAACTCTTCCACATTCAAACAGGGCTCCTGTATTGAGCAAAATTGAAAGGTGCAAGGACAAAGAGGTCAAAATAGATTGATTTCGGGAAAATTGTAGTTACAATACGCTTGTATAGCCATTCCCAAGTTCAGATAGGGTCAGAAATAAGATATTTCCTACCTTAAACTTTTTAATGGTCTATGAACTTTGCATTTAAAATTTTCTGTCCTCTTGTATGTGAGTTATAACAGTAGTCACTTTAAGTTTTCTTCCCTGTTAAGCCTTCAGGCGTGATAGTTTTCGTTGCTTGGGTGAGTTGTATAGAACAAATATGGGGTAAAATCACACGTGTGGCCAGGAGATCACCGAAATGAAGGGGACCAGATCCTAGACTCAGAAATTTCCTTTGAGAGAGAGAATTTTTATGTTAAAAATTGACGAACGGCAGCTTAGGTATCAAAAAAGGCGCGCTTGATCAGTATAACAAGTCGAAAAACACTCGCTTAATTTAAAATGGAAAAGAGGATGAAAAATTCATAAGGCTGAGTTTGGCCTCTGGGATTTATGTATTGAAATTGATCAAATCTTATTGGTTCCAACTCATGGAAACTCTAGCAATCATGTGTTAAGTCTCTAGTGAAGTAGGAGAGATGGTTAATATTGTAGGAAAATCAGTAAGGAGAAAAAGGTAACAATGGAGAGGTTATTAATGTTGAACAATTTTTATATCTAATAAAACTCTCAATGTACCGCAAGTATACGGATCATATCTTGTAGTATTGAAAGATATTGTTCCTATAAGGATTATGAAATGACCAATTTGAACCTAACTTTGTCTAAGATAACAAGCAATTGATTTTAATAAAAGTAAATAACAGAAATTGAGATAGAATAAAAAAAGCCACTAAAGCAATTAAGAAGTTAGTTGCCAATTAATTTAGGCTATGCTTAGTTGGACGTAAAGTTTTTAATAAAATAAAATAGAATGAAGTGGAATAGTTTATAATGGAATATAATGTAAACGAATGTAATATTAGAAAATTGTTTTTTCAGAGGGATGGAAGAGTTTATAATGTAATATAATAAAAATGTTGCTTGGAAGAAGGATTCATAATGTAATATAGTAAAATGTTGTTTATTATTTTATATTACATCCTAAACCTTTGAAATCAGAAGTAACTTATTTTTACTATTTACAATAGAATGAGATGTAATGTGAAACCCTCTCTTTTCATTCTATTGGATTCTATTTTATTATAAACTCCCATCCCAAACGATGAAATAATATTATATTTCATTCCATTTCATTAATAACCACCCAAACAAATATAGCCTTAGGGTTTAATTTGTTGGTTTATGCCTTACAACCAATCGCTTTGGTTGCAGTTTAGTGACAAATTATTTAAAGGAATTATTTATCTTGTACATGTTTAGATGTATATGACAAAATCTATAGAAAAATTGTACATTACAAATGAAATTGTAATGAGATTTATATTACATTTATGTATTATTCCTAAATGTTATTAGCCATTGTTCTTATTGAACTCCATTTCGGAGCCTAACAATCCGGAGTCAAAATAAAGCCCATCATCTCATGAGGATGGCGGGCCCATAACAGTCAAACATCAAATAAGCTTATTACTTCAACTCAATCATTTTAGCAAGGAAGTCAATTGTAAACATCCACAACCGAAACTACTTCAATTTATCATTTCATTACCAAAGTAAAAGAGTTTGAAAAACTTTATTTATATACCAAACGCCACTTCGTTGGCTTAATACAAAATACAAAATACACATTATACAATTGCATACTTATGCTTAATATGATTCTAAATACCAAAAATTTCTGAGCTAACTTAATTACAAAAGTCTCTATTATTGGTGTTTGCCACACTTTGCAAGGATCAATGTTGTTCTACTTTTTCTTCAGTTGTGGAGTGGAAGGTAATGGGGTAAGTTACACAGCTCAGTAGCTAGCATATTTATAGCCATTGGCAATTGACCAAAGTCAAGCATATGTACACGTATATATATATAGGTATCCAGCAGTTTAAACATTCATCAAATTTAGCTCACAACTCGTAACACATAACACTCAAAATGCTTCATACTTGACAATTTAAAGATGCAATGCACAACAAACGGCTCGAGGGTTCCATAGAAATAGAATGAAAAAATCGAAGTTTATCCCATGAACAGAATGAGTCCATGTTTTGGAGCTCATATGCCACAAGCGGGCAGCCGGGAGAAGGCTCTTGTCAACGTGCACGTGACGAACATAATGGTTCCACTCTCACCCAAACAGAAGCATATAATCATACTCAAAATCATTTTATCAAAATGCTCATACTTTCAAGCTTTTTCTTCTTTTCGTTTATACAAAATGTTATAACCTTTTTCATGGTATAATATAATCAAAATCATCATGCATTATCAAATCCCCACAACATCAATTAAAAATTTATGCATTCAACACATACACACACATAGGCAAGAATTTGCCCAATCACACAAAACTATAAATACATTACCCACCTAATTTGCTTGCAAAAATCCAAGTCAAGGTTGTCTTTTCCCTTGCTCTTGGGTAGAATTCTCTTGGTTCCCTAAACAAATCAAGTCTCATTCAATAAGAATCTAATAAAAAATCTCACAATACAAAATCACTAAAATTGATTCTAGAATGCTTAAACCCAAACATTTTCTAAATTTCAGGAATTAAAATCCTTCCAAAAATTCAAAAAATTCAAAATGGTCTTACCTTGATTCTTCACCAAATGAAGAGATCTTTGGCTCAAAAGGAAGCTCTTCTCTTTCTTTACCTTTTTCTTTTCCTGAACAGCTCCAAAATCTCTCTAGAGGACTAAGAAAATTAAATCCTAGCTTATATCTCTTCTTTCTCTCCTTCTCTTCTTCTCTTCGTATTTCTCTCTCTTCTTCATGACACTCTTTTCTTTTTTTCTTCAATTTTCGTTCTTCTCTCTTCTTAAAATGCAAGACAATATGTCTTCTTCCAATTATACCCTTAATGAGTGAGAAATGTCCTATTTACCCTTCCATTTATACCTTATGTCCTTTTTATGCTTAAGTGTCTTGCCAACAATACCCTTGAATATTCTAAAAAATGTTCTCCCCTGTCTTAAGTTTCCAATACCACCAAAATCAATCCATTTGGTTCAAAAATCTAAAAGTATTGCCCCTAATATTTTCTGACTGTTCTTATATTGAAACAATATATTATACTTAAATTCCTCCAAGAAATTGAAAGTCTTATAGACTGAATTAAATTTTGATTTCTTCATATCATTTGTAGCTCCATGTCTCTAGTTTATCTTGAAATAAGAATCATCTTATTCGGAGCTATACCGATGAAGACATCATCAAAATACCGAAGTATGTTCAGTAAAATATCTAATTAATACTCTCCCAATCGATACCCTTACTTTGATTCCAACAATCTTCTTCTAATTCCCACAAACTGCTATCAAATTCTATGGAGGGACAGAAAAATATGTTAAGAAACTATTGGTTCAAGAATCACTTCATTTGGAGGTCGTAGAACAAAGTTATGACCAAAAGAATCAAACAAGGTTTTGTCCTCAATCATATTGAACCTATCTCGGGACAATTTTCATAACTTTCACTATAAATGTCAGATTAAGATCATCTGAAGACAGTTTCAAAGAGACTCTGAGATCTACAACTTTTGTAAAGGACTTGGAAACAAATTATATCATCTGAAGGGTCAAAAGTGCACTAGACGATAGGATCAGACAAAACCAAACGAAAAAGCAGATGAATTAAAAAAGCAGATGATTCAGAAAGTAGACGAAGCAAAAAGCAGATGAAGCAAAGAGCAGGTGAAGTAGAAAGCAGACGAAGCAAAGAGCAGATGAAGCAAAAAGTAGACAAAGTAGAAAGCAGACAAAGCAAAAAGCAAATGAAGCACAAAGTAGATGAAACACAAAGTAGACGAAGCAGAAAATAGACTAAGCAAAAAACAGATGAAGCAGAAAGCAGACGAATCAGAGTCAACTTAAGATGAAGCAAAGTCAACTTAAGACGATGCAACTCTTAAGACGAATAACGTCATCACAGACAATACAATTTTATAGACAATATGACATCATCACAAACGATATGACGTCATCACAGACGATACCACTTTATACTCTTAAGCATCTCCCATTCTAAGGACCATAACTTTTGAACCAGATGTCCCAAAAATTATATACTATATACCGTTGGAAAGTTAAAAGAAAGATCTACAACTTTCTAGAAGAAACCTTTCTCTAATTCAATTTAGATCAATCCAAAATTTCCCTCGACTTCATAACACGAATTTTACATTCATCCTCCAATGTACTGCACCCAGTTCTCAACTTCATGACAAATTTTGAGATTCTTAAAGACAGAATTTAAATTTGATATCTTCATAAGAAATGCGGCCATATGTCTCTGGTTTAAAGCAAATCAATAATCATCTCATTTGGATAACTAAAGAAAAAATTATATTTAAAAGACTGAAGCATACTCAGTGAATATTTTTCAAATCAACTACCTATTTTGCTTCCAAATCTTTCCGTAACACATCTCATACTAAGATAACCTTTTCTACTTCATTTTCGTTTTCATTTCACTTCTAACTATCACCTTAATTCTTCCCATTTCATAATCTCTTATCCACTTAAAACACTAAAGCAAAACATGGATCTATCCACATTTCTCATTGACTGTTTTAATCTTGTCTATCATTTCCAATTCAAAAATTTCATTCATTTGTTCTTCACTCATAACTAATCGCCAACAATTTCCTATTTAATAGTTTTAACTTTCGAGAAGAGTTCGGGGTCTAACAATTCTCCCCCCTTAAAGAATTTTGTCCTTGAAATTCTTACCTGAGTGATCAAACAAATAGAGGTAATGATGTCTTATGTTTTCCTTAGTCTCCCAAGTAACTTCTTCATTGAATAATTTCTTCCAAATGATCATAGTCAAAAAGACTCACTCGGTCTTTCAATCACTTATTTAATCATTCACTTTCTTAACAAGTTCCTTATCATGTTTAAGATTACTCACAATTTTTCCCACTTCCTGTGTCGATAACACCAATACCAGATCATATTGATATCTCTTAACATACTCACATATATCACATTACGAACCGAAGACATCTTTGTTGGTAATACTAGCTCATAAGTCAATGGTCCAGTTCTTAATATCTTTATTTGGACCAAAACAATTCAAGCTTAGTTGATTCTTTATCTTAACTTGAGCACTCAATCTAAGCACACCTTGAGAAGGTGGTACTCTCAGAAACATTTCATCTTTTGCTTCTACCTCCTTAGCCATCAAACGCTATCTCACCGTATTCCCACTAAGATGAATATCATAGGTTGTTATTTATGCCCCTCTAATAGTGTCTTTGTTCAATCATCTTTATTGGTACACATACTTCTTATTTCAATCATAATGCATCATTCTTCCTATTCAAACCCAAAATTTAAATCTATTTTCAATCTCTCAATCAGATTCACAATTTCTGAATCCTCAATTTGGGCTTTGGTTAATCCTTCCATGTGATACTGATCTTCAATTCCATAGCAATTAGTACTTTGATTTGCCCTAAATTCAACTCCACATTCTATGCTTCTTTTTACACTAGATAAGATAACTTTAGTATCGAATTTATGCTTAATGTATCAAATATAACACTAACTTTACTTGGAAATACTCATTTGTACAATCATTCTTGAAATAACTCTATTTATTGTCTCAGTCTTGTATTCCATTCTTTCAACTCAATATTTACCTCAAATTAAATGATTTGTGTATTTCAAAATGTTTCTGTGCTTATAATGCCTCCAAACTTTCAAAGCAATCACTACTATAATTGCTCTAAATCATATATCGAATAACCAACTCATAGGACTTTAATTGTCTCCATACATATGAAATCACTTTATCCTGCTGCATTGGATTTTATCCAAAACTCTTATATAATATCATTGCATACTATAGAATCTCCAAATCCATACGATATATTTAATATCAGTATAATTCCTCAAAATTTTCTTTACTTTCATTACTCATATGCTTTACACATTTTTCTTCACATATTCAAATTATTCTTCTCAAATTTTCAAATACCTTTAATACATCATCAAAATTTTCTTAGATCACTTTAATCTTCAATACCATAGTACTATCGGGGCAATTGTTAACTCAAACAATTTTTATCAAACTCCATATGCCTATGATTAGCTCTCCTAATTCCTTAAATAACTAATTCCTCAATGAGGTGACATTGTCTCGTGTCATTTTCAATTTTTCAATTGACTTCCTTTCTTGAATGATTTTCTCCATTCATTCGATTTCCTCTAATTTCACATTGAATTTTTCCTACTATCCACTCATTCATACTAATTTTTCCACATATTTCAATTTATTTGCAACTTAACTTCCTATATGGGTAACACATTCATCAAAAGTTAATTTATATCTTCTGTGCATACTCGCATAGAATATAATATGGATCTAAATTCTCCTCACATTAGCAATAGTGTTACCAAAAATCCAATCATGTATTTGGATACTTTACGTCAAACAAAATACATACATTTTCAGTAGCATACTCTACCTCCTAAGCTTGAGTTTCCACTAGGGATATGGCTTCAATATTTACTTTTAATTCATTACATATTCATCTCTGATTGGTTCTTTTATTGATTATTCTTAATATAAACTACCTGATTTGCTTAACCTAATTCAAAGAAATTCTTCTTCGAAAGAAGATTTCTTGCTACAATCATCTATACTATTCATGCAATCTTTATCAATCAACTGCTATTATCATCAATGCTGCTTCAACCATTCTTAACACCTCAAAGCAATCAATTTCAACTGTTCATGACATTTCAATAATTTCAATCTCTGTCACACTTTACATGATCAAAATATCCCTTATAATAAAACTCAATGAAATAAGAGGCATATTCATTTACTCTTATATATTAATATGTACCATTAAGATCATTACATCATATATATAAAAGTAATTTTGGCAAGTCATCAATTTATATCTCATGCTAATGATACATCAATCGCAATTGATTCTGACCAAACTCTGGATATTCTATGACTATTCAAAAATTTCTGCTCCATCGTAGTTACCTTTCAGCATAATCACCTATACCGTACTTCCATCTCGTTACTTTGATTCATCTCATAATCTTTAACTATAGGGATCGTAGATTATCTCCTATACCATATCCAAATATAGATCTCATATATATTCAATCATATTATTCACCAACGTAACCACATCATCAGTTGGTGCTCCTAATACTGGTCGACAAACTCTTGATATATCACTATCATTTGTTTCACTTTCCATACGTACGTTCGTAATCAATTTAGAAGCATAAACGCATAGCCATCTTAAAATTATGGTATCGAATTCACTAACATAATCTTATACCGGATCATAACTCTTATCACACCAATTAAACAATCATTCTCAATTCCAAGTTCAACCTTTCAATTCCTCTTCACTTATACACTTTAAATCTTGTCATTTCTACCTATGTCTCTATTTCTTTCTCAGTCAATTCATGGAAATATTTTTCACATCCATATCAATTCAAGTACATATCCACAACAAAATTTCGTTACCATATTCGCTGGCATAACCACAAATACTGAATCTATGTTTAACATATCAGACTACACCATATTTCTTATTTCTAAATATCCACAAACTTTTCTCATCTTACACTTTAGCCAAACACCATTCTTCTCATTGTTTCTACTAGTCTAAACTCTTAACAAAAGTTCATACATGTGACTCATGCAGTCACAATTACCGGGATTCTATACTCATCAGTACCATTCTCTAATGGTGAGGAATCAAATGCAGTAGATTCTTGCAAAACTTCTCGTATTCTTTTACGAGGTAGCATTTTACTCCTTTGATAAGACACCATCTTTTAGCTTACTTTCATTCTAGTCTTATTTCCTACATGTATGCATGATAGGCATGTCACTTAATGCAACACATCATACAATTTATCACATAGCCTACCAATTCATAACACTATACCTTCTAAGCCTAGGAAAAACGTAAACTCTGATACCACAAGATGTTGGGCGTCGTTTCTGGAGCCCAATAATCTAGAGTCAAAACAAAGCCCATCATCCCATGAGCGTGGCATGCCCACAACAGTCAAACATCAAACAAGTTTATTTCTTTAACTCAACCATTTTAGCAAGGAAGTCAATTGTAAAGATCCACAACCGAAACTACTTCAATCTATCATTTCATTACCAAAGCAAAAGAGTTTGAAAAACTTTATTTACATATCAAACGCCACTCCGTTGGCTTAATACAAAATACAAAATACACATGATACAATTGACTACTTATAATTAATATGATTCTAAATACCAAAAATTTCTGAACTAACTTAATTACAAAAGTCTCTATTTTTGGTGTTTGCCAAACTTTGCAAGGATCAATGTTGTTATGCTTTTTCTTCACCTATAGAGTGGAAGGTAATGGGGTGAGCTACACAACTCAGTGGCTAACATATTTATAGCCATTGGAAATTGACCAAAGTCAAGCACATGTACACGTATATATATATAGGTATCCAGCAGTTTAAACATTCATCAAATTTAGCTCAAAACTCGTAACACATAACACTCAAAATGCTTCATACTTGACAATTTAAAGATGCAATGCATAACAAACGGCTCGAGGGTTCCATAGAAACAGAATGGAGAAACTGAAATTTACCCCATGACTAGAATGAGTCCATTTTTAGAAGCTCATATGCCACAAGCGGGCAGTCGGGAGAAGGCACTTGTCGACGTGCACGTGACGAACAGAATGGTTCCACTATCGCCCAAAAAGAAATACATAATCATGCTCAAAATTATTTTATCAAAATGCTCATACTTTCAAGCTTTTTCTTCTTTTCGTTTATACAAAATGTTATAACCTTTTTCATGGTATAATATAATCAAAATCATCATGCATTATCAAATCCCCACAACATCAATTAAAAATTTATGCATTCAACACATACATACACATAGACAAGAATTTGGCCAATCACACAAAACTATAAATACATTACCCACCCAATTTACTTGCAAAAATCCAAATCAAGGTTGTCTTTCCCCTTGCTCTTAGGTAGGATTCTCTTGGTGCCCTAAAACAAATCAAGATTAATTCAATAGGAATCTAATAGAAAATCCCACAATGCAAAATCACTAAAATTGATTCTAGAATGCTTAAACCCAAGCATTTTCTAAACTCCATGGACTAAAATCCTTCCAAAAATCCAAAAGATCCAAAATGGTCTTACCTTGATTCTTCACCAAATGAAGAGATCTTTAGCTCAAAGGGAAGCTCTTCTCTTCCTCTACCTTTTTCTTTTCCTGAACAGCTCCAAAATCTCTCTAGAGGACTAAGAAAATTAAACCCTAGCTTGTTTCTCTTCTTTCTCTCCTTTTCTTCGTATTTCTCTCTCTTCTTCATGACAATATTTTCTTGTTTTTTCTTCAATTTTCATTCTTCTCTCTTCTTAAAATGCAAGACAACACTTCTTCTTCCAATTATACCCTTAATGAGTGAGAAATGTCCCATTTTTCGTTCCATTTATGCCTTATGTCTTTTTTATGCTTAAGTGTCTTGCCAACAATACCCTTGAATATTTTGACGTAACTCTTTCATCTAGAAAAATGTTCTCCCCTATCTTAAGTTTTCAAAACCACCAAAATCAATCCATTTGGTTCAGAAATCTAAAAGTATTGCCCCAAATATTTTCTGACTGTTCTTATATTGAAACAGTATACTATACTTAAATTCCTCTAAGAAATTGAAAGTCTTATAGACTGAATTAAATTTTGATTTCTTCATATCATTTGTAGCTCCATGTCTCTAGTTTATCTTGAAACAAGAATCATCTTATTCGGAGCTATACCAATGAAGACATCATCAAAATATCGAAGTATGTTCAGTAAAATATCCAATCAATACTTTCCCAATCAATACCCTTACTTTGATTCAAACAGTCTTCTTCAAATTCCCACAAAATCCTATCAAATTCTATAGAGGGATAGAAAAATGTGTTAAGAAACTATTGGTTCAAGAATCACTTCATTTGGAGGTTGGAGAACAAAGTTATGACAGAAAGAATCAAACAAGGTTTTGTCCTCAATCATATTGAACCTATCTAGGGATAATTTGTATAACTTTCACTATAGATGTCAGATTAAGATCATCTTAAGACGGTTTCAAAGAGGACTCTAAGATATACAACTTTTGTGAAGGACTTGAAAACAAATTTTATCATCTGAACGGTCAAAAGTGGACCAGATGATAGGATCAGACGAAACCAAACGAAAAAGCAGACGAATCAAAAAGCAGACTAAGCAGAAAGCAGACGATTCAGAAAGCAAACGAAGCAGAAAGCAGATGATTCAGAAAGAAAATGAGGCAAAGAGTAGATGAAGTAGAAAGTAGACGAAGCAAAGAGCAGGTGAAGCAAAAAACAAACGAAGCAGAAAGCAGACGAAGCAAAAAATAGATGAAGCAGAAAGCAGACGAAGCAAAAAGCAAACAAAGCAAAGAGAAGACGAAGTAGGAAGCAGACGAAGCAAAAAGCAGATGAAGCAGAAAGCAAACGAAGCAAAAAGCAGATGAAGCAAAAAGTAGACAAAGCATAAAACAAACGAAGAAAAAAGAAGATGAAGAAGCAGAAAGCAGACAAAGCAAAAAGCAGACGAAGCAAAAAGCAGATGACGCAGAAAGTAGATGAAGCAAAAAGTAGACGAAGCAAAAAGCAGACGAAGCAGAAAGCAGACGAAGTAAAGAGCAGACGAAGCAGAAAGCAGATGAAGTTGAAAGCAGACGAAGCAGAAAGCAGATGAAGTTGAAAGCAGACGAAGCAGAGCCAACTTAAAGCGAAGCAAAATCAACTTAAGACGATGCAACTCTTAAGACGAATGACGTCATCACAGGCGATACAATTTTATAGACGATATGATGTCATCACAGATGATACCACTTTATACTCCTAAGCATCTCCCATTCTAAGGACCATAACTTTTGAATCAAATGTCCCAAAAATTCTATACTATATACTATTGGAAAGCTAAAAGAAGGACTTACAACTTTCTAGAAGACACCTTTCTCTAATTCAGCCTAGATCAATCCATAATTTCCCTCAAATTCAGAACACGAATTTTACATTCATCCTCCAATGTACTGCACCCAGTTCTCAACTTCATGACAAATTTTGAGATTCTTAAAGATATAATTTAAATTTGATGTCTGTATAAGAAATGAAGCCATATGTATCTGGTTTAAACCAAATCAATAATCATCTCATTTGGATAACTAGAGAAAAAGTTATTGTTAAAAGACTGAAGCATACTTAGTGAACATTTTCCAGATCAACTACCCATTTTGTTTCCAAATCTTTCCTTAACACAACTCATACTAAGATCACCTTTTCTGCTTCATTTTCATTTTCATTTCATTTCTAACTATCGCCTTAATTCTTCCCATTTCATAATCTCTTATCCACCAAAAACACCAAAGCAAAACATAAATCTATCCACATTTCTCATTTACTGTTTTAATATTGTTTATCATTTCCAATTCAAAAATTTTCATTCATTTGTTCTTCACTTATAACTAATCGCCAACAATTTTCCATTTAATAGTTCTAACTTCTGAGAAGAGTTTGGGGTCCAACAGTTCTATTAAGACTGGAGATTAATAGAGCGTAAAAAAACTAGCACATGTTTTGTTTTTCTTTATGATGAAAGTAGTTGATCTCATAGGCTAAAGTATAGAGATACTTAAACAAATGTGTGGGTACTTGCTAGAGAACAAGTTCACTGAACAGACCCAATATGAGAAATCCATTTTGAACATTACTTGTATATCTATGGAATTCTCATTGTGATGATTGTATAAGTGATTCTTTGACTTGAGGTGATCAAAGTTATCTTGTATGGAGATTGCTATATTTTGATACTACCTATAATCTATTTAACCATAGGTCATTTTATCGGTAGTCAATGGATATAGCATGAACTATATGGAGATAGTTGAGTGATCAAGATAGGATTAATCACCCTAAAGTAATTAGGGACAATATTTTATTGTTCTCTTTTAGTATCAATTCAAGAAATCCTTGGCCAGTGAAATGTTGCTTTTTAAATAGTTTACAAATGTCATTAATTAAATTGATAACTAATGACGGAGAACTAATATGATTAGACTCAAAATAGAGTAGACATTAACTCCATACTCTATATCTAATTGGAACATTGTATGATAAAAAGATTAATTATACGAAAAAATTATGCACGGAAAGGTTGGTCAAAACCATTTTGACATTCGTAAATATTTGGGCGGTCATGATGCGTTGCTAGACACCAATCTTGATCTATGATTATAAATTGTTTAATTGGAGAATTAAAGCTAAATTAAAAGGAGTTTTGATTTATCTAATTTTGATTATGAATTAAAATTATATTTTATAATCATTGTCAATATATTTGAGAACCTAATGGATCTTATATATAGAATGAGTTGAAGATAGCAAAATTAATTTAATCAAGTTACACTTGATTATAAGGTTTGAAAAACTTTATGATTAAATATGAGATATTTAATAAATAAGGATCAATATGAGATATTGAATCTTATATGGCCATAATTCGTATTTAATTAGAATTATTTTTAATTCTAACTAAAGTTTAATTGAAATTAAAATTTAATTGTAATTAAATTACTAAAACGTCCAAAGCTTATTATAAATAGGCTTAAGCTCTATAGGGCTAGCACTTCATACTTAACCCTCTCTGTAAGAGTTTTCTCAACCTATTCTGTGGATATCGTTAGAGGTTGGAACACTTGTGCGGCTACGGTAGTTGAGACGGATCAATTTCAAAAACGATTCGAGGGATACAACAAGACAAAGATCAAGCTTTGGAATAAGGTACGAATTAATTTTTTACTTTATTATGATTCGTGCTAATCAGTTTATAAAATTAAATAGATCTTAGTTTTTGGGAAATCAGAAGTCACGAAAAAATTCCATGATTATTCCATTGTGATCAGGCTCAGATCCCAACCTGATTTCCTAATAGTAGTATCAGAGCTAAATTTTAACTTTATAAATTGATTAAATTTTGGTTCGTTATTGATGATGACTTTTGGAATTGAAATTATTTAAGTGTTAAACAATTTATTAAACAATGGAAACCCAGAAAATAATGAAACCCTTGAATTTGATTATGTTTAATTTCTGAAAAAATTCAAAATATGTTGTCATTGTGTTTGTGCGATGTTCTGGAAACACAAAAACCCATTGTTAAAACCTTCTCGTAGAAAAGCTTTACTCGTAGATAATCATAAAGGTGGAGACACTGTAGCTTGATGTGACAAATAACTAGGAATTTTTGGTCCAAATTACTGTTCACAAAATTCATCTCCATCGTGTTAAGCTTCATGAGATGAGCTAGTTGGAGATGGAACTATTTGCTGAAGGCAGCTGGAGAAGGCTACGCGATAATGACAAGATGAGGGAGTTGCAAGACGCTGGATAAATTTATATGAACAGTAACTTGGTCCTGGAGAAGGCTACGCGATGATGGCAAGATGAGGGAGATGCAAGGCGCTGGATGAATTTATGTGAACAGTAACTTGGTCCAAGTTACTGTTCATGTGAATTCATGCAATAAAATGGCAAGTCCAATTATGGTGATGGCGTACTCAATCTAGAGAAGCTTCTTGGGATGTCAGATGGCAACATAGCTCTTTGGGAGTAAGAACTGACATAGATGATCGTCGACTGTGGGGAGATGGTAGCTATGTGCGAGGCATCTGTTGGAGAAATGTGGGTGAGCTGGAGAAGAGAGATGGACGATGTAGCAATGGAGGATGAAGTAGGCAATGTGGGAGAAACGTGGTAGCATGTTCCATGGACAAGCGGCTCGATTCCTTCAGCTAACTCTGCTAGTGCATTTATGGTGATAGTTTGTGGGACTCGTAGAGAATGACGTGGTCTTAGGGCACGGTTGCTGCTGCTACTACGCCTAATTGTGATCCATGGCATGGCTCTCCTTAGCGACGATTTAGAAAGTTTGAGTAGCAGTTTTTATGGTTGTCCATCTTTAAGCTATTATGCTTGTCCATCTACATCCAGGCATGGAGATGCTCATTGAAAGTCGTTGTTGGAGCAGTGAAGATAGACGACGACAATATTGGCAACTCTACTACTATAGGATATTTTCTGTGCATGGGTCGGAGTAGTTCCATGAGAGGGGCTCGTCTTCTATTAGCACAGGTAGCAACAGACGTGGAGTCACTTCTAAATAGCTACCCATTGGAGTAGATGCGGGAAACTATGAATGTTTGCATGTCTAGTGAGAGTTGGCATTTCCGGAGGTTAATGGAGGCTGCTACATACTTACAAATTTAGGGTTTTTCTAAAGCATGAAGATGAAGAGGCTTGTTTGGACACAAGGATAAGTCCATTCTAATATTATAATAAGGGTTGTTTGGATGTTGGAATAAGGTATTCCAAACCTGGTTTTTTGTTTTGTTTGGTTATAAGTTTAAGTATGACTTAAACTTAAAAAGGAATTATTAAATTAATAATAATGTATTCTTAATTTAATTTAATTCTATACATAATTTTAAAATTGTTTTAAAATTCAAAAATCAATTCCAAAAGTAATTATTTTTCTTAATTTGATTAAGATTAATGATTATATTGATTCCTAATTAATTTAGAAAAGTAGTTTCTAAAATTAGAATTAATTAGTTTCAATTAGATTGAAATTAATTAATTAGAAAAATTGTTTCTAAAATTAGAATTAATTATTGAAATTAGTTAAATAAACTTCTTGAAATTAAGAAAATGTTTTCTTAAACTATTAAGAAAATTGTTTCTTAATTAAATTTATTTATTTCAATTTGATTGAGATAAATTAAATTCTTAATTTTATTTTTTAGAGAATTATTATTTTATTTATTTAGAAATCATTTCTTTATTTATAAATAATAACTTTCTTGATTTATTAGAAAGCATATTATCTTGATTAAATTTTGAAAAGTACTTTCAGTTATTTATTAAGAAAAGGAACTTTCTTTAATATTTTTAAAAATGGTTTTCTAACTTATTAAATAAAGGTTTTTCTAATTCGTCAAGACGTAAATCTCTAAATAAGTAATATATAATAACTTTCTTAATTAAATTTAAAAGTGTTTTATTTAATTTTGAAAGTAGATTCCTTTTAATTTTAGAAAATAGTTTTCTAATTAAGGAAAAATAATTTCTAATTAGATTAGAAATAGTTTTCTAATTGGATTAGATTGTGTTACTTATATAATTTTGAAAAGAAGTTTTTCTAAATTATAATAAGTAAGAAATACAATTTATTGAAAATTGTTTTCAATTAAATTTTATCAAAGGAGTTAAGATAATTGAAAATAGTTTTCAATTGGATTTGAAATTGTTTTGAAATCAAATTAAATTTCTATTTGGAATGGGAATTTAAGTTATTTAGGAATCAATAGTTTTAATCTAATTTAAGTTTTTCAAGGAGTTGGAAATATTATTGTAGATTATGAAGATCAATAACTAAAATCAAACGAAACTTGGTATTTTATGCATATAATTTGATTATGAGTGCATAAGATGCATACTTTATTTATATGGTTGATATATATATTGCATGCATGATAAATTATATGTTTTATATATGTCATATTTTACATGCAATTTGTGTTTGATGAGACATATGAAGTTAAATCTCTCATTAAAATATTAAGTACACATTGAGAACGCAATTGTTGCCTTCCATTGTTATAAGAATAAACCAAAGTTCTGTTTATTATAGGGTTGTTAAGCAAACTCAAGGTCGCTTTAACTTGAACATGTTAAACTTTTGAAAGTGAGTTCTACTTAACTAAATTTGTGTGATTTGGATGAACAAACTCATGATCATATGAATTTAGAGGCAAGGTTAGGAACAATATATAAGATATATTTTGGCAAGAGTTGTCAGCTAACAGATCTAGGAGTTATATGAGATGTGATTGATAAAGTTATTATCTACCTAATTTAAGTATAGTTGGTTTGTTGAGCAAACTCAAGGTCAACTATATTTGAATGGGATCTTAGCCCACTAGACAGATTAGAGTAATCTTTTTGAATAGTAGTGAGGGCTATAATTTTGAATAAAATATTGGGAGTAACCATATGCATGATTAAAGTCTTTATTTGGTAGTCATGTCATATAATTGATTACTTGCTTTTCTTACATTTATATTTTGTTCGTAGTGAAACTTACCTTATTTAGTATAGTTTATACTAAGTTAGTGAACCCAAGTTCTTGGACGTAGGATATGTATAAGAAAGTTCTCAAAAGTTAGATAGAAAATTATATGTTCATTATGCAATTTTGTTATATCCCTATTGAGGATATGGCGACAAAATTGTAGAGGTATGACAAAATCATATAGATGACAAAATGTATTGACATTTTGAGTTGACTTAAACTTTGACGACAACATGTAAGATGTATGTCAACACCATGATAACAAAATGCAAGGGGCTACATAGAGTAGGGAAGGTATAGTACCTTGATGAATTGTTCCACTTAATTTAACCTACTAAAAGCATAATATGTGGACTACAATTAAAGGCTTAGCAATAGTATGATAATAGTTGCCATTAGAATAAAACGATTACATAACTTTTCTTGCCTATATGTGATATGATAGAGATCATGTGCATTTCTAATTCATGCTTATGAGTATCTGATACTGAATTTAGATTCAACATTATTGTAATGTTCAATGCATGGTTAGAAATAGATTGTTAATTCAAAGTAGTTAATCCAAGTTTATGCAAATAGTTTGTATATGTATTGGATCAAAGGAGACTTATGCTAAACATAAATGGCAAGAATAAAAGTTGGATAACCAAGATTATCCTTTTATGCCATATGGGTTAAATCAACATAACGAGAATCATAAAGTTATATACTAGGATATATGTATCCTTTTGATTATGAATCATATGGAACTTGTTAAACTTGTAAAGTTAAAGGATAACCAATTCAACCTTTGGTGAAAGGATGATGATGGTATTGAATTGTTAAATCTTATACATATGATGCATTGGATAGAATAACAATTCATAAAAGGGATAATACTTATATTTTGTTGGGCCCCAATTCCTAAGCCCAACTATCCAAAATCGTATAGCGTGAGTGGTCTTCCTTGAAGGGTTAAACCAAATTACCCTAACTAGTCCTCAATGGGTCCTTATCAGTCTCATTACACCTCATGCTACAAAGAATGGGCTCACACATTGAAATCTCAAAATTTACAATTAACTCTTCAAACTTGTAGCTCTTAGACTCTAGTTTATTTTGGAGCAAGAACTACCTGAATCGGAACTCTATAGCTCAAGATATGCTTAAAAATCCAAAGATTGGTCATAGTCCGATTAGGTCTCCAAGCCAACCTCTTAATTTTCTTACCCCAAAATTTTTTATTTTGACTCCAAATGCTATCAAATTTCATGGAGAGATAGATACATGTCTTAGGAATCAATCGTCTCAAGAATCACCTCAATCGGAGGTCGGACGAAGGAGTTATGGCCCAACGAATCCGATATGTTCATATCCTGATTTCTACTGAACATACTTTGGCGTAAATGCCATAACTCTCATTATAGATGTCGGATTGACTTAGTTATTGGACCATTAGAAAGTAGACATCTAGGGCTACAACTTTCATGAAGAAAAAAATTTGAAATTCGATCGTTAAGAAGTCCAAAACACACGGACCGTGTGAATTCACACGGTCAGGCCGTATAACCTTCGGGAGAAAAGTGTCCCTGCGTTGGAAATTACACGACCCGTGTGAATTCACATGGGCAGGCCGTGTAACTTACGGGTAAAACAATTTTTCACCTTCCAAGACCCCTACAAAGGGTCCTAAATCCATCCTAACTTCTCCTATACTTATATTGTTGCTAAAATTCACTCTTTCGGGTCCGAGATTCACTTCACATACGCTAAAGGTTCGGGAATTTCGTCCACTACAACATCCTAACTTGGAATGAGCATAACTCTCAATTATGATATCGAAAAATCACAACCTTGGTATCGTTGGAAAGCTAAAAGGACAAGCTACAACTTCTATGAAGAAACTTGGCCAAATTCACCCTAAATCAATGCATAATTTCCCTCAAAGCAGAACACCAAAATCCTACCCCAATGAAAACCTAGAATTTGCAATGCAACAACATGAAATGCCATAAACCACCATAATGAGTAAATATTTCATTCATATCAAACGAAGAGTTTTACAATGCTTTAGTGGGCATTTCGAGCCACTTTACAACATAATCCAAAATACTAACTTTGCCAAAAATAATGATTTCTCAAAATGCAACTAAAGCATTGTTGTTACAAAATCTAACTTCAAAGAACAAAATATGCCCAAATGGAGTGATGCCTTTACGATTGACTCAGTCACTCAGAACGTTGCTCCTCGCCTGCAGCTGGGGAGGAATTGGGGGGGTGAGCTTACGCTCGTGGGTAACAGTTCTATAACGAGTAACAAGCAAAAACCTTTGAATTTTACATTTCCATAGCAAAATTTACATTGAAATTCATGCAAGATAAATTTCTAAACTTCTCAACATATCAAACCAATTCACAACTCACATGAATAAAGCATTCATCAAACTTGTCAATGCAAATAACACATAATCACATAATAATGGTTTGGATAGATCCATAAACATGTCGAACTACACAATTCCAGTTAATGATCCTGTGTAGTCGTAAATTCTTGAGGGAGTCCATAAAGGAGCTCCGTGCCACTAGCGGGCAGGCGGGAGAAGCCTATATCTTGGTCAACGTGCA
>JANVCQ010000008.1:34595094-34616386 GCA_025531925.1 Erythroxylum plowmanianum
AGCAAATTTGGAGTGATGCCTTGACTCTCTTTCACTCCATCTCTTGCTCATCACCTAGAGGTGGGGACAGGAAGGGGGTGAGCTTAAAAGCTCATGGGTAACAAGTTTATAATGAAGAATAAGAAAAATCATTGAAATGTGTCACTTGTCATAGAAAATTTATAAAGCGCATAGTTCTCAAATTTTCAAACAAACTCACAATCTTAACTCAAACTCATAGTTTAAATAGCATCAGACAACACTCAATTATGCACCATTCATGACTATGCAAAGATACAACGCACAAAAAAATGGCTTGAGAGTTCTGTGGAACAAAACGGATAAATCAAAGTTTATACCGTGAACAAAACGAGTCCAATTTCTCAGGATCTTGTGGCCTCAAGCGGGCAGCTAGGAGAAGGCTATATGTCAACATGCACGTGACTAACAAAACGTTCCTCTCTTGCCCAAACACAAGCAAATTTATGCTCAAATCATTTCATCATACTTTCATGCTTCTTTTGTTTTTCTAAATATACAGAATGCCATGATGCTTTTCAAGGCATAAAATAAAATGTTTCAATGCAAGTCCATTTTTACTTTGAAATTCATCAACAAAATTCATATACAGAAACATGTAGAATTTTTTGCAAATCATTCAAAAGCCATAAAAGCAACATTTATGAAGTAATTGAAATCATTTTATTTTCTTGATTTGGAAGAAAATATTTATGGCTCATTACTTAATTATAAACATGAAACCCACCTTGATTTCCTTGCTTATAGACTTGCTCAAAATGTCTCATCTCTTTGCAAACAACCTGAGGTATCTAAGACTCTTTCCTGTTGTATCTTTAATGTGTAGTCCGTGAGCTAATCTAACTGAAATTGGTCTCTTTGATCTGCTTGGTTCTTCACTAAATAAAGAGATTCTTGGCTCAAATGGAAGCTCTTCCCTTCCTCTACCTTGTTCTTTTCTTGAACAACCTCAAAATCTCTCTTATAGGCTAAGGAAGTTGAAACCCTAGCTTGTTTTCTCTCCTTTCTCTCCTTGTCTTCTTCTCTTTGTATTTCTCTCTCTTTTTCATGACATTCTCTCTCTTTTCTCTTAAATTTTCGTTCTTATCTTTTGCTTATCCTTCCATTCACGTTTTTCTTCTTCATTCATAAGCAAGACAATACTTCTTCTTCCAATTATGCCCTTAATGATTGAGAAATGTACCATTTGCCCTTCCATTTATGCCTTATGTCTTTTATACTTAAGTGTCTTGCCAAAAGCACCTTTGAATATTCTGACATAACTCTTTCTTCTAGAAAAGTGTTCTTCCTTATCTTAAGTTCTCAAGGACACCAAAATCAATCCATCTCGTTTAAAACTCTAAAAGTATTGCCCCAAATACTTCAGACTATTGGTAGACTGAAACAGTACACTATACCTAACTTCTATCCAGAATTGAAAGTCTTAGAGACTGAATTAGATTTTGATTTCTGCATATCATTTGTAGCTCCTTGTCTCTAGTTCACCACAAGTCAAGAATCATCTCATTTCGAGCTCTACCAATCCAAAAATCATCAAAATACTGAAGTATGTTCAGTGGAATAACACCAGTTCATAGTATTTAAAAACATACACACTGTACCCGTCTCACGTTTTTCACTCATTCTCTCTCACTTAATTTCAGATCGCTACGATTTTTGGTGGAGATGTAATGAAATGTCTTAAGAGTCCAATGGTTTAAGAATCAAGTCATTTGAGTGTCTAGAGAAGAAGTTATGGCCAAAAGAATCCAATCTAGTTTTATCCTCAATCATATTAAACCTATCGTGGGATAATTGATATAAATTTCTCTAGAGATATCATATTTAGGTGTTCTTTAGATGGTTCGAAAGAGGACTTGAAGAGATACAACATTAATGAACACCTCAAAGACAAATTCCATCTTCTGAAGGATCAAAAATAGAATAGAAGGTATACAATAAACAGTAACCCAGAAGAAGCAAAACTAAGAAGAAGCGAAACTCAGAAGAAGCAAAACTAAGAAGAAGCGAAACTCAGAAGAAGAAAAACTAAGAAGCGAAACTCAGAAGAAGAAAAACTAAGAAGAAGCGAAACTCAGAAAAAACAAAAGTAAGAAGAAGTGAAACTCAGACGAAGCAAAACTAAGAAGAAGCAAAAAGGCAAAAGATATATCTTCATTTACAAGGACCATAACTTTCAGCCTAGAAGTCTAAAAATTCCATACTATATATCGTTGGAAAGATAAATGAAAGATATACAACTTTCAAGAAGACAACCATATCTAATATAGCCTAGATTGATCTAGAATTGCCCTTGAATTTAGAACACGAATTTACATTCATCCAATATACTACACCCAATTCTCAACTTCAAGACAAATTTTGAGATTCTTAAAGATAGAATTTAAATTTGATGTCTTCATAGGAAATGTAGCAATATGTTTCTATTTTAATCCAAATTAAGAATCATCTTGTTTGGATAACTAGAGTAAAAGTTGTGGTTAAAATACTGAAGCATACTCTGAGAATATTTTCCAAATCAACCACCCTTTTTGTTTCACAATCTTTTCTTAACACAACTCATAACAAGATCACCTTTCTTACTTCATTTACTCCCCATTATCAACTCCATTTCAAATCAATATCATACAAAGAAAATATAGTCCATGATTAATCATGAACACCAACAACAGAACATACACATATGTATATATTCTTCATCAACTTACTACACAAATTCAACTTCATTTTTGCTTTCATTCTACTTCTAACTTTCACCTTAATCCACCAGAAATACCAAAGCAAAACTTGAATCTATCCACATTTCTCATTTATTAGTTTTAGTCTTCTAAGAAAAGTTCGGGGTCCAACAAAGACCATTTTAAATGGTCTTTCCCCATTTTACCCTTCATTTACCTTGTCCTTCCTATTCTACCCCTTCTTCATTTAATCCAAAGACTACTTACCTTAGGCCATTAATCTAATACCTTAACTATACTCTAATTTAATTTTAACATTTCCATTCTAATTCTAATCTCTATTCATGCTCATTAAATTTATGACTAAATTCTAAAATAATCAGACAAATCATAAATAAATAATTAAACAAATAAATCAATAATAATTCAAAAATTTTGGGGTTCAACAATTCTCCCCCTAAAAGAATTTCGTCCTCGAAATTCTTACCTAAGTCCACAAAGAGGTGTGGATACTTCTCCTTCATTGCTTTCAAAGACTCCCATTTTGCCTCTTCCGTCAAATGGTTCCTCCATAAAACTTTAATGAGCTTCACAACCTTGTTTCTTAAAACCTTTTCCTTCGAATCTAGGATCTCCACTGGTTGCTCCTCATATGTCAAATCCTCCCTTAACTGACCCTCTGAAGATTGAACTATACGTGAAGGATCTGATCGGTACTTCCTTAACATCGATACATGGAAGACATTGTGAATCTTAGATAATTTTGGTGGTAAGGCTAACTTATAAGATAAAGGCCCAATCTTCTCAATGATCTCATAAGGGCCTATGCATCTTGGACTAAGCTTTCCCTTCTTACCAAACATCAAAACCCCTTTCTATGGAGAAGTTTTAAGAAACACTTTATCTCCAATTTCAAATTCCATCTCCTTTCTATGCGCATCTGTATAGCTTTTCATTTTGTCTTGAGCTGCTTTAATTCTCTGTTTCACCAATTTAATCTTATCAACTGTGACTTGTACCAATTCAGGTCCTACAAGTCTCCTTTTAGCTTCCTCATCCCAACAAATAGGAGTTCTGCATCTCCTACCATACAAAGCTTTATAAGGTGCCATCTGAATTCCCGAGTGATAGGAATTATTATAGGCGAATTCAATTAAAGGTAGATGATTATCCCATGTGCCATTGAAATCCATAACACAAGCTCTCAACATTGCCTCCAAAGTCTGGATTGTTCTCTCTGATTGTCCATCAGTATGTGGATGGAAAGCTGTACTAAAGTGCAATTAGTTCCCAAAGCTTTCTATAAGCTTTTCCAAAATCTGGAGGTAAACTTGGGGTCTCTATTCGAGACTATCAAGCTTGGAATCCCATGAAGTCTAATTATCTTATCTATATATTTTTTGGCCAAAGCATTCAAAGAATCTGTCTGTTTAATTGGCAAGAAATGTGCTAACTTAGTTAGCCTATCAACAATTGCCCATATTGCATCATGCTTCCTGCTAGTTCTTGGCAATCCTATTAAGAAATCCATCGTAATCTTCTCCCATTTCTATTTAGGAATCAAAAAAGGTTTAAGCTTACCGATAGGCACTTAATGTTCTGCTTTAACTTGCTAGCATACTAAGCATCTTTTAACATACTCTGCAACATCTTTCTTCATTCCTTTCCACCAAAAGTGTTCTTTTAGATCTCTATACATTCTCGTACTTCCTGGGTGCATAGCATAAAATGCAGTGTGTGCCTCATCAGAAATCTCGTCTTTCAGGTCTTGCATATTGGGAGCATATAATCGATTACCTACTGCCATCAATCCATCTTCTCTTATCTCTATTTCAGAAGGTTTACCATTTTTAATCTCTTCTCTAAGCTTGCTCAAATACTCATCTTGCGTATGAAATTCCTTAATCTTTTTATTTAACACTGGCCTTACTCTAAAATTAGCCAATACACAATCAGATTCAACTTGCCTCAATGTCACCTTAAGTTTGGCTAATTCCTCCAACAAAGGATGATGTACTGTCTCCATATATGCCATAGTTGATTTTCTACTTAGTGCATCTGCTATTACATTAACTTTCCCTAGGTGGTAGTCTATCATCAAGTCATAATCCTTCAGTAGTTCCAACTACCTTCTCTATCTCAAATTCAACTCTTTCTGGCTCATCATATACTTAAGACTCTTGTGGTCTGTAAACACCCTAGTGGTGACTCCATATAAGTAGTGTCTCCAAATTTTCAACGTAAAGATTATAGCAACTAACTCTAAGTCATGCGTAGGATAATTCATCTCATAGGGTTTGAATTGCCTAGAATAGGCATTCACTTTATCTTCTTGCATCAACACACACCCTAATCCCTTCCTCGAGGCATCACTATGTACTGTGTACCCATCACAACTAGAAGGCAAAATCAAAATCAGTGCAGTCGTGAGCCCATTCTTCAATTTGTCAAAGCTTCTCTGACATTCTTCTATCCACACAAACTTCTGATTCTTCCTCGTCAATTTGGAAAATGAAGCTGCTATTATGGAAAAGCCCTCCACAAACCTCCTGTAATACCCAATTAAACCTAAGAAACTTCTCACTTCAGCAACAATCTTAGGTGCTTCCCATTTCACAATCGTTTCTATCTTCCTCAGATCCACATGTACTCCTTTCTCTGAAATCATGTCCAAGGAACACTACTTCCCTTAGCCAAAATTCACATTTATCGAATTTGGCATATAACTCCTTCTTTCTTATTGTCTCCAAGGCAATCCTCAAACGCTCTTCATGTTCCTTGTTACTCTTGGAATAAACCAATATGTCATCAATAAAGACTATGACAAATCGGTCTAAGAATGGCTTGAAGACTCTATTCTTTAGATCCATGAAAGCTACAGGGGCATTTGTAAATCCGAAGGGTATAACTAAGAACTTAAAATGCCCATATCGTGTTCTAAAAGCAGTCTTTGACACATCAGACTCCTTTATTCTCAATTGGTGATAACCCGATCTTAGGTCTATCTTGGAGAAAACTTTTGCCCCTTGTAATTGATCAAACAAATCATCTATGCATGGAAGCGGATATCTATTCTTGATAGTGACATGATTGAGCTTCCGGTAGTCTACACATATTCTTAACGATCCGTCTTTCTTCTTCACAAAAAGGACCAAAGCTCCTCAAGGCAAAGAGCTAGGCCTAATATACCCTTTTTCCAACAACTCTTCCAATTGCACCTTAAGCTCCTTCAATTTCTTCGAACCCATTCTACAGGGTGGAATTGGTATTGGTGTCGTAGTCGGAAGAAGCTCAATGGGAAACTCAATTTTCCTAGGGGGTGGTAGTCTGGGTAATTCCTCAGGAAAGACATCCGGGAATTCCATGACCATAGGAATATTTTCTAATTTTCCTATATTTGCCTTCATATCTACCACATAAGCCAAAAATGCGTCACACCTTTTCCTTATCATCTTCTCTACTGTTAGAGCCGAAACAATTTTAGGTGAACTTGCTTTCCTGTCCCCCATAAACACTATCTTTCTACCCTTATCCATTTTGAACTCCACTGTCTTTTGCTTGATCCAGATGGGTCTTATACTTTTCTAACGTATCCATGCCTAGTATCACATCTAATCCCCCCATCTTTAGTGGCATTAGGTCCACCACTAAGTATTCCCTACCAATACAAACTTTACAATCTCTATAAACTTGACTAATAACGATGTATTGGCCGATTGGAGTATTCACAATTAAAGGAGTATCCAGTGGGCTCAAATCCCTACCATACACAGTTCTGCCTAATGAAACAAAGGAGTGGGTAGACCCTGGATTAATTAAAACATCAATATCAACATCCCAGTCATAACTTCTGGAGTGGTCTGTGCATCCCCCCGTGTCATTGCAAACACTCTAGTTGGTGCTTGCCCCTTGATCTCCCTAGAAAATTCACTCTCTTAACTGTATCAGAACTGCTCACTTCAGTTGCAGTCTTATGCCCCACTGTCTCAGTTCTCCTTAAAACTTGCATCTGAGTTCCCTCTCTTCTTACATACCGCGTACACTCTCTAGCCATGTGCCCCTTCTCTCTATATTTGAAACAAGCTCCAGTCATCCTATAGCATGCCCCTCTATGGAAATTGCTACAATGATCGCACTTAGATATAAAAGACGTATCCCCTTGTCCCCTTCTACTACCTCCCGCCGTTGAGGCTTGATGAGAAATAGTAGAAGTCCTCATAGGTCTAAGCCTACTTGCATCATTGCTCCTCTCCTCGTACCGCACAAGGAAAGTCCTGGCAGTCCTCTCGGACATAGAAATACCATCTCCCCTCTTGAACTATTCTCTCCCATTTCTCTTTTTATTCACGGTGCTCTTTGTGTTCTCCACATTCTTGACCCTGAGTGCTGCTTCAACCAGCTACTGGAAATCACAAAAGTTCTGCACCACCATCTTTTCTCTGATGACCAAATGCAATCCCATTTCAAATCTACGACACTTAGCCGCCTAACTCATCCTCATCTCAGCTGCATATCGAGATAGTTGTGTAAACCGAAGCTTATACTTACACACTGTCATTTCCCTCTAGCTGAGACTCAAAAATTCCCTCTGCTTCTGTTGGATGTATACTTCAGACAAATACTTTTTCTTATACACTATTAAGAAATCTTTCCATGCGAGCATTGACGGTTTCAACTGACTCCCTGACACACTCTCCCACCAATGTAGAGCATCTCCTTATAGCAAACTTGTAGTGTACATAACTTTCTCATCATCCTCACAATCCATCTGATACAATATCCTCTCGGTCTTTTTCAACGAAGTCTCGGCTTCTTCTGGATTCGTTGTCCTATAGAAATCCACTACCCCATACTTCCTGAGCTTATCAAATTGTTTCCCCTTCTTAGCTGAGGTAAGAGCAAAAGATTGCTGCACCTGGCCCATGGCATGAGCAAATGCCTAAAACATCCTCGGATCTAATGGAGCAAGTACTTGCTCCTGCGGAAGAGGAGACTCCCACGTTTGTGATCGAACGAGCTTGTTACCATGCCCTATAGAAGCCTCAGCATTTCCAAGGGCTACAGACTCATCAGTACTCTCCTCTATTATCGGAGAGTCAGGTGCAATTGATCCTTGCAAAACTCCTCGTGTCCTTCTACGAGGTGGCATCTTACTCCTTCAATTTAAACACTAAGGATTAGCTTACATTTCGTTTTAATCCTATTTCCTACAGGTATGTATGATATGCATGTCATTTAAGGCAATCAATCAATTTACAATGTAAACATTTATCACATATCATGATAATGCATAACACAACGTATCCTAAACCTAGGACTATTTAAAACCTATGCTCTGATATCATAAGATGTTGGACCCCATTTCTAGAGTCCAACAATTGATCTGATACCATAAGATGTTGGACCTCATTGTCGGAGTCCAACCCTAGAGTTTTAAAGCGTGATGGGTTTCCTTGTAGGGTTATTTCAATAAAAATCGCATTAGTCATAGTCGGTTCATCTTCATTCTTTGATACCATAATTACAAATAGACTTCTTCTGAAAAATTGTAGCTCCATGTCTTTAGTTTATTTTGCAACAAGAATAATCTCATTCGGAGGCCTACAGATTAAGATATAATTAAAATACCAAAGTATGTTCATAACCAATTCGTACTCTTCCAACCGATTCCCTACCCTTCTTTCCTTTAATATTTTTCAACTCAACTCCAAAGGCTATAAAAGTTTATGGTATGATAGAGGAATGTGTTAGGAATCCAATTCTTCAAGAATTAGGTCATTTGGAGGTCGGATGAGAAAGTTATGCTCAAACAAGTCAACCATGTTATGAGTTGGAAAACCCTTTAGGTGGCAAAACATTGAAGAGGTTACGAGGTGTGATCACACCTTTCCTTATTGTGATCGCACCCAAGGCTACTCCCAGGGTGTGGTCGCACCCGAGGCTGGAGAAGTGAAGAGGTGCGATCTTACCCGAGGCTTGTATACTTCAAGTGCAACATCCTTAACTTATATTGTACCATTGGAAAGCTAAGAGGATAATCTACATCTTTTATGAAGAAAACTTTGTCTAATTTTGCCTAGATCAATACATTATTTCCTTTGAAGTTTGAACACAATTTCTACACCTATGAAAGCTAAAAAAAATGCAATACCTCTTCATATCAATTTAGCTACTAAGTACTTTTCGTGAAATTCTTGAATCTCACCTCAAATGATTCATCCTATACAACCCTTCCAAGCTTTAACATGCTATTCTAAAACAAACAACAATTTGTAATCTGAATGAAGAAAAATATGCACATACACACTCCACTTCCACAACCATCATACTCAACCTTTAAAATAACATAATCATACATAAAAGAAAATCCTCAATTTCTCATTCTCATTACTAAGCAAAGTAAATACTTGAACAAGCTTTACTTATATATCAACATACACATCACTAACTTAAAACAAAATACAAAGGATGCTCATGTTTGATATGCCTATAAAGCTATCGAAAATGTTTACTAACTTAATACAAAAGTCTCTAACTATCTTAGAGTTTTCGATGCCTTGCAAGGATTGCTAACCGTCTTGTTCTGCACCTGAGCAGGGAATAGTGGGGTGAGCTACACAGTTCAGTGGCTAATATATTTATAGCCATCGACAATTGAACACAAATTCAAGCATATGTATATATATATATATATCTAGCAATTCAAGCATTCTCTATCTACTTTAGCAATTCAAGCATTCTTAATCTATTCTTGCAATTCAAGCATTAATCAATTTAGCTCAAAACTCATAACACATAACACTCAAATGCGTCATACTTGACAATTCAAAGATGCAATGCACAAACAAATGGCTCAAGAGTTCCATGGAAATAGAATGGAGAAACCAAAGTTTACACCATAAACAAAATTAGTCCATTTTCAGAGCTCATATGAGACAAGCAGGCAGCCGGGAGAAGGCTCTTGTCGATGTGCACGTGATGAATAGAATGGTTATACTCTCGCCCAAACAAAAGCACATAATCATGGTTAAATCATTTTATTATATGCTCATACTTTCATGCTTTTTCTTCTTTTCATTTATACAAAATGTTATAACCTTTTTCAAGGTATAACATAGTCATCAATCATTAAACAATTTCCATCATTCACAAACAAGTCAAATTCAAGCAATCCACATACACACATAGGTAAGAATTTGCTCGATTTCATAACAACCATAAATACAATACCCACCTAATTGCGCTTTCAAAAATCCAACTCAGGGTTGTCTTTCCTCTTGCTCTTGGGTAGGATTCTCTTGGTTTGCTAAAACAACCAAGTTTCCATTAAAAACAACATTCTAATAAAATTCATAAACTTCAATAATCACAAAAGTGCAATAAACACAAAATTAAGCTCAAACCTAACCTACCTATAGTCCATCTAGGTTAGAAAACCCAAGACCTAGTTTAGAAACCCCAGGAATCAAATAAGTTCCTTCTTCCTCTTCTTCTTCCAACACAACACCCATTCTCTGTCTAATCCCTTCATTCTCAATACAACTCATTTCTTTAGTAACGCAAGAAGAAAAGATGAACTTAACTTCACAAATCTTCTTCCTTCTTTTTTCTTCCCACGATTTTCTTCCTTCTTCCCTAGCTTCTTCGATTTTTCTTCTCTTCTTTTCTTCCACTCACGTTTTTCTCTTTTCTTCTCACACTCACGACATTCTCTCTTCTTCTTCTAATTCAAAACCATTTTAAATGGTCTTTCCCCATTTTACCCTTCATTCACGTTGTCTTTCTCATTTTGCCCCTTCTTTCATTTAATCCAAAGACTACTTACCTTAGGCCATTAATCTAATACCTTAACTATATTCTAATTTAATTCTAACATTTCCATTCTAATTCTAATCTCTATTAATGCTCACTAAATTTATGACTAAATTCTAAAATAATCAAACAAATCATAAATAAATAATTAAATCAATAAATCAATAATCATTGAAAATTTTCGGGGTCCAACAATGTTAGTGGGAAGCGTTGATTTTTTGCAATTGCAAATTCCTTTCTTTCTATAAGCCAAATTCTTCAAGAGAACTTATTAAACTCAACACACACACACACACACACACACACACACACATATATAGTAATGATAAAAGGCATGAATTTCCCCTTAACATTTTTTTAAAGTTTAAGATAGACTTTATCGTGGTTTATACCATCAAGTTACACCTTAATATTTTCAAAAGAGTACTATCCTAAATCTTAACTAAGTTAAGCTTTTAACATTTTTTAGTATATAAGTCATTATTTAGCCTACGTCATGTCATAACTAGGCAATTCTGACCTACTATGCACTAAAGTGTCTTAAAAATGAATTTTAAAAAGGCTCTTATTAAAGGTGTAATTTTCACCTTGACATTTTATAAAAGGCTCAAATAAGTCCTTGCTATTATCTGAATTATCTTTTAAGATACAATGAGTACTATTTTAGTAACGTTAAGGTATAATGAGTATTATCTTAATGATGTTACAGTGGAATTATAACATTGTAGTCATAATTACAATTATGAGATGTAACTTAAAATTTTAGTTTGCTTGAACTTAATTTCTTAGTCTAATAAAATTTATAAGATTTATACGGTATAAAAAAAATTAGAAGGTATTTTTAAAAATAATATTGATATTTTTCTAATGTTCAAATTATACTTAATTAAAATTTGAATTATATTATGACATAGTGTGAAAGTAACCTATTCTAATTTAAGAATGGGTTAATTACCAAAAAAAGCCCAAACTTTTGTCAAATTTTCAATTATAGCCCAAATTTTAAAAAGTAGCAATAAAATGCCCAAACTTTCAATTTTTTTTCAATTCTAACCCAAACTTCACAAAGTGGCAATAAAATGCTCAAACTTTCAATTTTCTTCAATTATATCCCAACGTTATTTGTTGTTCTATCGATGCCCTCAGCCTTTTGTTTTCTGTTTGTTCTTCTGACGTCTCAAACTATTCTGGCATTACAGTGTACTGCACTCGTAAGCTCTTCATTTTTTGTTCATTCTCTTGATGCCCTTAGTGTGAGGGCATCGAGGTTGAGCAATCTAAAAGTAGAATGGTGAGGGTGTTGAAAGAACAAATTGAAAACGTAAGAAAAAATTGAAATCAAAGCGTAGGGTTGTTAGGGCTGCGTAATCTGATTTAGGTCATTTTTTTCATTTTAGTTATGCAATTAAACGATGTCATTTTATTAATCTTTATTTGTTATATTAATTTTGGTTTACATGTATTAATAATAGTTAAGGTTTCTGAAACACGTGGCAAGCAACATCAGCAAAATTAACGAAAATACTAACATTAGGCTACAATTGAAAAAATTAAAAGTTTGAGTATTTTATTACTACATTTTAAATCTCGAGCTAGAATTGAAAAAATTGAAAGTTTGGGTATTTTATTGCTACTTTTTAAGGTTTGGGTTATAATTTAAAATTTGATGAAAGTTTGGGCTTTTTTTTTGGTAATTAACCCTTTAAGAATAGAAAACACACCAAATTTAATCCAAGAATGGAAGAAATTTTTTTAAAAAGATCATTTTTATTGATAAAAATAATGAAATTAATGAGAAGTTAAGTTTTATCATCCTACAACTATTTATAATGAAAAATAACACCTTAAACTAGTTTGTTCGAAATAGAACTCTAAAATATGAAATTTATTTTAAAGAGAATTTTAAAATATGAAGTTTTCTTAAAATGGAACTCTAAAATATGAACTTTACTTTAATGGAATTGTAGTGCTTTTGGACATGAATTCTTGGTCGTTTTTAACATGATTTTATGCATTTTGATACCTTGTCAATCACCTTCACTTGTAAAAAACTCGACCTCGAGTATAATTAGATTATCCAAGCTTACAATTAGGCAAATAAAGTGAAATGTAGGCAACATTAAATGTAAGATTGACATTACCCATCCACATAGACAATTGAATAACATGAGCATTGTTGGCAGTTTTGGACATGAATTCTTAGTCATTTTCAACATGATTTTGTGCATTTTGATGCCTTATTAGTCACCTCCACTTGTAAAGAACTCAACCTAGAGTATAGTCAGAATATCTAAGTTTACATATAGGCAAATAAAGTGAAATGTTGACAACATTAAATGTAAGATTGATATTACCCATCCATAAAGATAATTGAACAACATAAGCATTGTCATTGATCTTTCTTGTGATCTTGAATAGTCAATATTTTCTTGCCTTCAATTTATGATGTTCTCCAATAATTATATTATTTCTCAAAAACCTCATCTTCAACTTCAAACACTTGAGCTTGTCTTTGTTTTTTATTATTATCTTTGTACTTTGTATTGGCTTTTTTAAGCTTCTCTTATACCCCCACTTGAACTTTTTATGGATGTTTGATTAACTTTTTAGTACTCACATCAAAATTAGTACATTTATGAAATTTAACAAGATCAAGAGCATGATTAGGTACCTTAATATAAATCATAGAAAACATAGAACAAACAATGGAATCATGGACATATTATTATAGACAAATTCAGTTTGGGAAATAAAAAATTTCTAATTTTTGGGCTTGCCACAATATGTGCATCTCACCAAATTATCCAATGTTTATTTACCACTTTTGTTTGTCCATTAGTTTGTAGATAAGTGATGTTGTGATATTTAATAGAAAAATCAAACATGCCTTATAGAGTTCTCTTATATTAACTATCAAACATGCCTTATAGAGTTCTCTTGAAGTGACTCAAGAACTTGGTATAATGATCATATGTAATGGATTTTGGAACCCCAAGAGTTTCACCACTTCTCTAAAGAATAGTTTTATAATTTAAGTAGAATCCACCATTCCTCTTTATATTCTTGGAAATTCCTAACATAAAGTCTATAGGAAGATCCTTCATAATATTATTAGGAACAAATATATATACATATATATATATATGTATATATATATATATATACATATATACATTTGAAACATATCCCTTGTAAGTATGAGAAGTTTAGCACCTTAAAATAACAGAAACTACATCTTTTCTCAATTTAGGGAAAAAATAACACTTGTAAACCTCCACAAGAGTTTTATCCCTACCAAAGTAAGTGATTAATCCTTTACCATGCAATTCTCTCATGGCAAAGGTAATTACCCTTTATAAAGAACTTGTCCTGTAATCCTTATATGATTTCTTAACCAAATATGTTTGACTACACATCTTTAAAGCCAACATCATCTACATAATTTCTTTTAAATGATTAAACACATTAATTTTCACCCTCAAGGTCTTAATCATAGCCACCCTTTTACACAATGTATCGACTGCTACATCACTTTTCTATGCCTTGTCAATAAGTTTTTAAGAAAATTTATTAACAAAGGCTGATCATTTAACATGTATTTTAGTTCTCAACTAATTTTGGCTTCCTAAATATTTCAAGCCTTGATGATTGATATAGAAAACAAATTTCATCCAAATTAAATAATATTCCATATTTTTAAATCCCTCATAACAACATAGAATTTTTTATCATAGGTAGTCCATTTTTGTAACATCTCGTTACCATACTAAGGGTTAGAAACCTAAAATGAAACATCCCATTACCATGGAGTATATACCCGAACATCCAAGGACATTCAAGTACATATCCTATGATAATGGTATGTTAGGGCAAAACAAATCCAACTTACACATAGCGTTATCTAACCTAATTAAAAGTCATGAAAATTTAAAATCTTTCATTGCATTCATTCACAAAATTTTACACTATATTTTTACAAACTTTATACAAGTTCTAGACAAAAACTACAAAAGATACAAATTACAACTCTTTTGATGTCAGCTGACAGATCTCTGAGCCATAACTAGTCTAAAATGTTCCTCTAATCCAGATTAAGAAATTAGGTCTCCTGTCTCGTACCTGAAAAGCAACGTTGTAATTTTTGATAAATTTGCGAACTCAATGAGCGAACCATCATTGATGATTTCACCCAAGTCATATACACAAATCACATATTTCACAAGTATTCATTTAGAACATGTAAATTCCAAATACTCACATTAATATGGAATATCATATAATCCTATAGTTCATAAAGTCAAATAGTTCATATCGATCTGTCATTCATTACAGCTTTGCAAATCATTCAATGAATTTCAATTATATATGAATGCTATATGTATGAGAATCACATTCGTTCTTATTGTTGTGACCGAGTGCCTATCACATACATATACAAATACTGGCCCATAGGGCTCAGTCAAAATAAAATCATGAAGCATAGCTCTACTTGCAGAATCAGAAATCACGGAGCAAAGCTCTACTTGCAAGCGCTTTCATACTGGCTACTCCAGTCACAATGCCTTTATCTAAGCATGCATTTTATGAAATGCATCAAATACAGAATATACCATGTATAACAATCACATATGATGCATAGTTAGAAATCTCATAGTCATAGGACCCAAGTATGGCATTCAACTTACGTTGAGAATTCAAATATCATTCAAAAATTCAAATACAGATAGAACACTTCCAATACATTCCCAAATATTATACTCCTCGGACTTTACGTCCGGAACCATAAACAAATCACAAAAATTTAATATTTGAAAATTAAACAAATACAATCAATCCTAGGAAAATCATCTAGGTTAACTCACAGTACGCTCCAATACGCTATTTCCTGGTTGGTCAGGCAATGTCTGACTGGCGTCCAATGTGCTCTTCTATATCATACAAAACACATTTACAAATATCACATTTTTGCACAAATGTATAAGCATGCCTTTATGCACATCTATGTATATCAAAAATGCACAATGCATGTTCAAAGACAAATCCTGCTTATCATATCAAATTCTTTTCACCATACCAATCAGATATCAAAGCTCTCATAATTAATTTACAGTTCAAGAGCCAAATCACAGGTGTGCACATCTCACATTCGTGCGTAATAACCAAGAAAAGCCACTGTTGTGAAATCCAAATTAATTCAATCATGGGTGTGAGAACTTAATTCACGCCCGTGCATGTCCAAATATCACGGATGTGAGATCTTAACTGACGCCCGTGCATATCAAGTGACCCCTTTCAGATTTTTTTCTAACAACATACTTTCGGATCAACTTTCATCATCATTATGATAACGTAAATGACACAATTATGCAGTACTATCTTCCAGAAAATTGTTCTCCATTTTCTTAACTTTCTAATGATACAAAGATCATTCAATTTGATTCAGCATTTCCAAAGTTATACTCAATTTACTTTGGACTGTTTTTAAAATATAACTGTACTCTATATTCTATTTCAAGTCAGAATTTTCAATTCTTAATGACAGAATTAAAATTCGATCTCTTCAAAAAATTTATAGTCCTACGGTTCTAGTTCATTTAAAATGAACAATCATTTGATTTGGAAACCTATAGATCAAAATATACTCAAAACACCGAAGTATGTTCAGTGAAACACCAGTTATCATACTTCAACACAGTCGACATTTTCATCTCCAATTCATCAAACAATCCATTTTAGATTACTATCATTTTTGTTGGGGACGAATATCAATGTCTTATGAATCTATTGGTTCAAGAATTAGGTCATTTGGATATCGGCTGAAGAAGTTATAACAAAATACTAAACGATGTTTAGAAATAAATTGTTTGGAAAAAAGTTGGAAGTCGCACGATCGCATTTTCACCAAATGCCATCATACCTTGAGTCGTGATCGCGACTTAAAACATCCAAAAGCAGTTAATTTCTTTCCCTCATCTCACAATCATGAATATTAACAGCGAATTCGTGATCGTGCTAAAGCACGATCGCACTTCCTCCTCTTTTTCACCGATTATTTCTCTTTTTCTTCTCCTTCCATTTTTCTTCCATTTCTAGATTTTGATTCTTACTTTAATCTTCTTCAATCTACAAAAATAACACTCTAACCAATTCTTCTAACTAAATTTTAACTCATTAGCATAAAACAAATAAAAAATATGATTCTCTTACTTGTAAACTTCAATCTCTATATTTTATTTTTTTCTACATTCATCTTATGCATTTTTCCCTTTTTATTCTACTCATTCATTTCATCATAAATTTATCATTTAAGCAACTCTATTTCACGACCTCACCAAAACTTCATTTCATATCATTTAACTCATTTAAATTCATGTAAATCCATCTCTAAAAAATACTTCACAATTTCACGCATGAACAGTGAAATCACCATATTCGGATTTCTCTAAACCAAAACAGAGTACACATAACATCAATTTACATAAACTTTCACAAATCTCAAACCAAAATCTATTTCATATAGTTTTTGAACATTCCCATTTCACAAATCCACCATCTAGTTTATTCATCACCAAAACCACACTGCGTAAACTTCTCATGCATGTATATATATGAACGTTAAGCAATCATCGTAAAAAATCACTTACTTGATCCAGCAATTGGTTCTAACAATAAGAGGGAATCAAGTGTACAAAAGGCATAACAATTTGCTATTTGGTGCTGAGTGTTTCATCACAGTAAAGAACAATAGCTATAGTAAACTTTCCTTTCTCAAAACATCAGAATACGTGTATGTTTTGCATGTCTTTCACATGCCACTATTCACGTGAGCAATTTGTCACAATTTGAATGACTATATTTCCTAGTCCAAAATACCCTAAATTTCTAAAAATTTTCTAAAATTTCCCAAAAATTCTAAAATAATCATAATACGCTCCAAATAAATTTTCACCACAAATAATTCACAATTCACATCTTAATCACTTTTATAGCTCAATTAACCCAACAAAATGTCAATGAAGGCATGTACAATCATATTCATGTGCAATAATCAAAATTCTCATATATGTGCAAAAATGTGCAAAGCATGATATGCATTTTCTAGTTTCTCATTAATTACTCATAATTCACTATTCTTGCCTTAATATGGTTAATAGGATGTTACAATTCTCCCCTCCTAACAAGAATTTCGTCCTCAAAATTCTTACCTGAATAATCAAATAGGTAGGGGTACTGATTCCTCATATGCTCCTTTGTCTCCCTTGTGGCTTCCTCAGTTGAATGATTCTTCCAAAGGACTCGCAACAATGGGATCACTCGGTTCCTTAATTGCTTATTCTGATAGCCAATTATCTTAACTGATTCTTCAACATAACTCAGATTACTAGAGACTTCAATTTCCTGAGTCGGTATCACATGAGTTGGATCCGACCGATATCGCCTAAGCATACTCACATGAAACACATTATGTATTTGAGCCATTTTTGAAGGTAAGGCTAACTTATAAGGTAATGGTCGAATTCTTTCGATTATCTCATATGGACCAATGTACCTCTGACTTAGCTTACCCTTCTTACAGAACCTTAGCACACCATGCCAAGGTGATACTTTCAAAAATACTTTATCTTCCACCTGATACTCCATATCTCTCCTATGTTGATCCACGTAGCTTTTCTGTCTATCTTGTGTTATTTTAATTCTGTTACGGATCAATTTTACCTTATCAACAGTGTCTTGAACCAATTCTGGGCCTTCAACAATCCTTAGACCTTCTTTATCCCAATATAAAGGTGAACGACACTTTCTGTCGTACAACGCCTCATATGGAGCCATATCGATACTACTGTGATACTGATTATTATAGGTAAATTCAATCAAAGTTACATATTGGTCCTATGCTCCTTGAAACTCCAAAACGCAAGCTCTGAACATATCCTCAACAGTCTTGATCGTCCTATCACTCTGACCATCTGTTTGAGGATGTAATGCTGTGCTGAAATTCAGCTTTGTACCCAAAGCTGTATGTAAGCTACCCCAAAATCTCGAGGTAAATCTAGGATCTTTGTCCGATACAATGGACATTGGAACCCATGTAATCTCACAACTTCATTCACGTATCGTCGAGCTAACTGATCTAGTGAATAATTTCTCCCACAGGCAACAAATGAGCCAATTTAGTCAGTCTATCCACAATGACCCAAACGACATCATTTTGCCTCGGAGTCCTCGACAAACCCATAACAAAATTCATAGTGATTCGTTCCTATTTCTATTTCAGAATTGGCAACGAATGTAATTTTCCAACTGGAGCCTGGTGCTCAGCCTTAACCTATTGGCAAGTTATGCATTTAGAAACAAACTCTGCTACTTGCTTTTTCATTCTCGACTAAAGTAAATCACATGTTAATATAGAAATTAGGTGTAATATGTAAAATACACAAAAGGGGGGGTTAAATTGTGTAATCTTTTCAGATTCCTTGAATTTCTTTACAAAAATTCAGATGATTACTAAAACATTTTGCTAAAGTTGATAAGTAATGCAATCACAAGCAATATTATCTACTCATCTAACAATAAGAAAATTAAAAGATAAGGGTTAGAGAATAGACGCTGCGATTTTATACTGGTTCACCCTAAACCTTGGGCTACGTCTAGTCCTCAGAGTTTGTTTGAGATTTCACTATACTCTTCAACTTGACAAGTATTCTTTCTACACCTATAGAGCCTCTTCAGCTCTCTCTCACAAAGTATTCTTTAATTGCTATCCTAGCCTCTCCATGCTCTAGCCTTTCTTTCTCTCTCTAGGAAAGATATTTTGAGCTTCACGTTACAGATGTATTCACTCTCTTCTTTTGCACTTTGAATACATAATTTCTCTAAGTATTGTACAATCAAATTTGTTCTCTTGTAAAAATGTTATCTTAGTCTTTAACTAGAACTAGTATTTATAGCCTAAGTCTCCGACTGTCATCTTGAGAAACTGCTTCTTGAATCTTTTAGAAATCGTTATTAGTTGAGTCTTGTAACTAACTCTAACTAACTAACTGTCTAACGTTCTAGAATATATTCCTTTTGTGTCGTATGGAATAATACTTCTTCTGTTATTACGTTTCATATATTATTTCGCTTCGTCTAGTATCGCGCTTCATCTGGTGTCGCGCTTCGTCTGATATCGCGCTTCGTCTGGTGTTGCGTTTCATTTGTTGTTGCGCTTCATCTATTGTTGCACTTCATCTGATGTCAATATATCATTTGTTGTTGATGTTTCATCTTTTGTAGATATATTGTCTGGCGTTGATCGCGCATCTTCTGGGTTGACTAAGTGTTACTTACATTTTTCTGCACACTTAACAAACTTATCAAAACAATTCATACATTTCTAAGATTATTATTATTTAATTATCATCAAAATTAATAGAAGTGAATTCCTCTTGACTTAACAATCTCCCCCTTTTTGATGATAACAAATAATCATAATTTTATAAGATAAAATGATATTCATAGTATTCAGATGAATAATAAACAAAACAAAAAACATAAGAAATGCATACAAGATATATACAATGCTTTCTATCTTCTCTTCTTATTCTCCTCTTTTTTGATACCAATCTCCCTAAGATATATCCAATGCTTTATATCTTCTCTCCTCTTTTTCTCCCCCTATTTGTTATTAATAAAAAAGATAGCTCATTGTAAACGCTTCAAAATTTCAGAAAACATATGTTGTATGTCAGTGTGGATCGTCTTAAGGTCTTATTCAATAGTAACCCGTAGTAGTGCTACTTCCTCGTGAAGATCACCCACTTAGTCAGCTAGTTCATCAACCTTAGTATGAATTTCCTCAATTTCTTTTGCTAAGGCTTCATGAACTTCCTTTTGTTTGTGACTTGCTTCTGTCCAATTTATGAAATGATTCAAGAACTCTGAATTAACAGTATGATCTTGTTGTATTTCACAAAATGGATGAAGGTTTTCAACAACAGATGATTCTGAAGGTAAAACATCTAACTCTATGATTTTGATTAAGGGTAGACTGAAAGGTTGTTTTCCTTCTGGGAGATCAAAATCATCAGGTCTAGGTAGTTTTGGAATTGGTTGCCCAAGAAGGTGTAACACACCTTTGATTGAAGGTATGAAACCTAAAGGTCTGAAGTGCATGATCAAATGCATAAAGGTTTCTAAGTTGAAATTGATACTTTCAACTTTGATACTTCTGTATTGTCTTTCTTTCACTTTGCCAACTACCTTGAAGTTTTCATTTGTGGTTGACACTCCAAATTGACTTCCTCATGCCTTTGAAATGTGATGTGAAACATAGATACCTCCAGATTGAGCTACATTACAAGCATCATTTATGTTCTTCACAGCTACTTGAATCTGCTCTTCTATAAGATTATCTTCATTCCCCTCAGGAAACATCTTCTTTTTCCCTTTTTCTTCATTTCTCATAAGGGTTGAACATCTTGCTTGTAACATGTCTAGGTTATCAACTAAGGGAGCAGATAGAGTTTCATCATCAGAATTGTCTCTTCTATTTGGATGAGAATCATCGTCAAACTTAACATGCATAGATTCTTCAACAGATTATGAACTCTATAAGCTTTAGAAGACATCGAATATCCTAGAAAAATTCTTGGATTGATCTTAGAATCAAATTTATCCAAATTTTCTTTTGTATTCAATATAGTGCATTTGCAACCAAAAGGATGTAAGTAAGAGATATTTGGCTTTCTTCTTTTCCATAACTCATATGGAGTTTTATTTAAAATAGGTCACAAAAATACTCT
>JANVCQ010000008.1:34635110-34646931 GCA_025531925.1 Erythroxylum plowmanianum
TAAACCATATAAAATATAAATAAAAATATATTTAATCAAATCTTTTATATGGATTATAATATAAGTAAAACTAATATTTAAAATAAATATTAAAACATATAAAAAGTCAAATAATATTATATAAATCTCAAAATAAACGTGGAGATGTGTTTGTAGGTATTATGAGAATTATGTGTAAAGCATAAAGGTAAAAGGGATTAAAAATAAGCTCATTAATTGATCTAAAAAATCTACCTGAAAAAGCACTTTTTTGAAAAACTCCAAATTTGAGCTTCTCAAAAAATAATATTTTAGCTTCTGAAAAAACCATTTCTATGAAAAAAGTGCTTTTGGATTTTACAGTCAAACACTCAGTTTTCTTAAAAATAGTTTTTGCAGTGGAAAAAAATACTTTTGGATTTTACAGCCAAACACTCAGTTTTCTTAAAAATAGCTTTGACAATGGAAAAAAGTACTTTTGGAGTCTCCAAAAGTTGAACCAAACAAGCTGTTAACTTAGGGGACCACCACAAACTCACATAACATGTATTTCAAGACTTGTAAAAACATACTGCTCAAAAAGCACATTTCGAAAACTTGATTTCTCAAGCTTGATATCCTTTCAAAAATTATTTTCACATATCAGACAAAATTCATATGCAAAATATGCAGCACATTCTCAAAACATTCAGAGAGTAATAAATGCACATTTTTAAAGTAGTTGGAATCGTTTATTTCCATTTCTTGAAAGAGACATTAATGGCTCATTACTTAATTATAAAAAAGTAACCCGCCTTGAATTTGTTGCTTAAATAAAATGGCTTAAGGGTGTCTTTCCTCTTGCTCCTCTTGCCTCTCTCTATCCCCTTCTTAATTTCCTTCATAAATGACAAACTTCCCATTCAATAGGAATTCAATTTAAGAACCCATAAAACACATTCACTAAAATTGACTCTAGATTGCTTAAGCCTATGCATTTCCTAGACTTCATAAAACAAAACCCTTCCATAAATCCAAAGTAAAAAAATCAACCTTACCTTAAATCTTCACCAATTTATGAGATTATTGGCTCTAAAGAAAGCTCTTCCCTTCCTCTTTCTTTTTCCCTTCTTGAGCAACTTCAAAATCACTCTTTAGAACTAAGAAAAATTAAAACCTAGCATAACTCTCTTCTTTTTCTCTTTTTTTGTGCTTCTCTTCTCTCTCTTTCCTTCAATCACGCTTTTAGCTTCTCCCCATTCTAGCCCACCCTTCATCTTCTCCTTTTATACCTTTAATGATTGCACAATGTCCATTTTGCCCTTCATTTAAAGCCTTATGGTTTCTAAACTTAAGTGACTTGCCAAATTTGGCCTTACACACTCTTACTACTTTAATACTTCAATTCCATTAACCTATGTCATATTATCTTACCCACATTAATATGCTAATTAATTCCAACATATATTAATCTAGCAAGACCCCAAAAGTAATTTAATCATGCTTATTTACCATTTAAAAAAATTTCAGAGGCCAGCGTGCACAATCGTGACATGCTAAAATTTGTCGCCCTTGTCCCATTTCTTTTTTTTTTCTTCATGTAACCACCAAGCTTTCTTCCCTAACTTGTAATAACTTTGAAAATAAAAAATTTAGCCATCCAAACTAAAAACATTGAAATAAAACCCTAATACTAGAATTCAATACAAAGCTAACTATCTAAAAGCTAACTTAACGTCTCTAACTTGATCTTTCATTGTTGAACACTCAATTAAGATCAATTATGAGTGGCTTGCTTCCAATAGTTTTGTCCAACTTTAGTTTAGTAGCTTGTCAATAAGTGACATATTGTATGATGATAAAAAGGACATAATCAATCATATTAATAAATCTAAGTAATTTTAGTAATGCCACTTTTGATAACAAACTGTGAACAAAATTGAGAATATTAAAACTAACCTAAATCTTTGATAGAATCAAACAATTTGTGTTATAAGAAGGTGAATTGCTCATCTTCGTTTGCAACCACCACCGTTCACTCTTCTTCTTCAGCTTCTTAAATAGAGACTTCCGTATATTACTTAATCTTTAAGTCTTTTGTCACCTGTTCCTTATAACTTACTTCTTCAAAGCACCTCTCCTCTTGCTTTTTGATACATCCATCCATTATGCCTATTTTCATGCAAGAGTTGCTTTCTTTAAGATGTTTCAAAACCTTGTTCATACTAAACTCCACATGCTCATCACCAATTCCAAAAAGCAATTTACCTTCATAAACATTTATTATTGCTTTTTCAGTGTTCATAAAAGGTCGTATAAGAATTAGTGGATAGTTCCTATACTCTTCAAAATCTAACACCATGAAGTCCATAAGAATATTAAACTTGTCCACCTTCATGATCACATCTTCTACCATGCTAAACAGTTTCTTAATAGATTGATATGCCAATTTAATAAGCATTAAAGTTAGCTTCATATCATCGAGCCCTAACTTTATAAAGATCGATAAAGGTATAAGATTTATGCTTGCACCTAAGTCACATAAAAGCTTCACAAACTCCATGTCACTAACTACACAAGGTATTGTGAAGCTCCCTAGATCCTTCAACTTAGAAGGCATGTGACAGGTGATACAGATCTACAACTTTAAGTAAGTGCTACCGTTTGATTCTCTTCCGAATTACACTTCTTTGATAATATTTCTTTAAGGAACTTATCCCATATCATACTTGGGCATATGTTCTAATGCCTCCACAATTGATAAATTAATTTGCAAAGTCTTCAACTGCTTCATGAAGTATGCAAATTTTTTGTCCAACTTATTCTTTTGTAATAATTAACGAAATGGAATCTTGGGTGGAAATGGCAAAGGGGCAACATAGAGAGCGCATTCACTCTTTTGTTCATCATTTTTTCTTTTTCTTAGTCCTCTACAGAGTGGGTTTCAGCTTACTTATATGTTAGTTGCTTAATCTCTTTCCCATTTCTAAAAGTGATTGCCTTGAGTTGCTCCGTTGGATTTGCTTCAATGTTATTTGGGAGAATCCCCACATTTCTTTTAGGCATGCATTTTCCAGTTGACCCATTTGAACCTCCAAGTTATGAATGAAAGAGGTGTGGTTTTTGACTACCTGTTTAAACTTCCTTTCCATACTTAATGATTATATCCATGATGTTATTTAATTTCAAGTCATTGGAACTAGACTTCCCTTATTGAAATCCAGATAGACCTTGATTTCTCAGTTGATTACCTGCATTATTAGATCAAAAATTTAGGTAGCTCCTCCTCCCAAGATTGTATGTTATAAAGTGGGGCCTATTCCCTCCTACTCGACCAAATTGTGTGTCCATATAGTTGAGTTACTCTGTATTGTTGTTTTGCATTAAAAAGTAGAGCATTAAAATGATTAAGTTTTCCACATAATTCACATCCATGCTAAATTGCTTTAACTAGGGAGGATGAAAAGGCTTGCAAGCTGTTCATTTGTTTTGTTAAATTGGCAATCTTAGCCTATAGTGCTGCCACTGAATCAACATCAATGACTCCTTTCTGATATTGGAAAGTCACTTATTGTCTACTTCTATTTGATGTCTAAAGACAACTGTTATTTGCCATCTCACTGGGAAAGTTCTCTACTTCCTCAACTTTTTCTCCATAAGAGATCCTTCAGAAGCTACATCTATAGTGTACATCATAAGTGGATTAACTCTATTGTAGAAGGTTTGCAATATGAATTCTTTAGGTAAGTTACGGTGATGACATCTCTTCTATAAATCCTTGTAATGTTACAATCATTCATAAAGTGAATCCTTGTCATCTTCGTTAGAGGGAAGTACTTATCTAAGAATGCATGCACTAGTTGCTCCCATGTTGTGATGTTTAATGGGTTTTAAAAGTGAAGGGAAAGAGCCTCATCTTAATGACATCTTCCAACATTCCATTATAACAAAAGGTATCACATATTTCTAGAAAGTTTACTAGATGGGTGTTAAGATCTTCATTAGCTAACCTATGGAACTGTACATTAGTCTACAACATATTTAGCAACGTTGGCTTGATCTCAAATGACATTGCTTGCACTAATGGTTAAGTGATGCCTTGATATGTATCATTGAACCCTAGACTTGTGAAATCAACAATGTTGTTCTTCTTGGTTATATTCTTCTGCCTTCATTCTTTTGATCTCTTTTTGGCGTCTCGCTTTTTGGATTTCTCATTCTTATCTTGTGATATCAAGAGTTGGAGTGTCTTTGATCTTGCTTGAACTCTGAGTAATTATTGTGTTCATAGAGTCGTAAGGACATAAGAATGGAAAAAAATTCCTTAGAGCAAAGGAATTTAAATAGTCCTAAACTAAATCCTTAGCAATGGTGTCAAAAAATTATTGAGCAAGTTTTATATCTAATAAAACCCTCACTACACTGCAAGTATACAAATCATATCTTATAGTATCGAAAGGTATCGTTCCTAGTATGATTATGCAAAAACCAATTCAAACCTAACTTTGTCTAAGGTAACAAGAAATTGATTTAAAATAAATAAATAACAGAGATAGAATAACAAAATAAAGCAATTACATCAATTAAGAAGTGAGTTGCCAATTAATTTAGGGTTTAATCAAGTATGAATGCTTAGGACTTATTCATCCTTTAGTTTGTTTCCTTAACTTTTACTGATCCAATTATGAGTTGATCCTAGATTTCCTAAAGCATTGATTACTCTCTCTTATGACCTTATCAGTTAACCCTACTTGAATCCGAAAATTTCAAATTTGCAACCTCTCGATTCACAAAAACTTTCTTTAACATTTTTAATTAGATCTAAAGTTATCTATTGGATAATTAATTTCTCACACAATATCTCTCTTCGAATGATTGTTAATTTGATAATTGCGGAATTTATTAAACTATTAATTCTCATTGCATAATCTAATATGATTATTTTTGAATCACTCTCTGGATTTATTGTTAAGTATAAGCATACACAATTATCACAACACCAGAATATATATTGAATCAAGAATAATAAGAGTTACAAACTAAATTCAAAATAAACCCTAATTTCAAATTTAGAAACTCATGAACATGTTAACAATTTTGCAATTCAGACTACACATCAAGATTGATGAAATAACTAAAGGAAAAGAAGAAAAACTCTGTTTCGATTTTGATATGGAAAATTGGAAGTCTTGTCTTTTTGATCTCCTTTGTTTGATCCACTTTTGTGTGTTGGATGGTACCTTCTTTGAGTGCATTTAACGTTGTTAGATAGTGTATTAGGGTTTTGGGGGTATAAATCAGTTCCAAAAATGCCCTCAAACCTTAAAATAGATGAAAAAACACATGCCTGGGAAGTGTCTATCACAAACATGATTATGGAAAATTTCTCTCTGTCATGATTGCGACACTAGGAAATTTTTCTCTATTATGACATGGGAGTCAGGATCATGATTTTGCCCATGTAACCCCATGCACGTCCATCATCTTTGTTCTTCAATTATTTGATTTCTAACACTAACAAACACATCAAACACCTCAAGAAACATAAAATTAAGATTGAAATCATGTTTTAAACTACACAAACACTTATAATATAAACAAATACTCACATTAATAGAATTCTAAACCTATACATACAATAATCATCTACACCTAAAAACATATTAAAACTCCTATCAAAACATGGTATAATTTATACCTACCAATTCTCTCCTTAGACATTTTCTATCCTAGTACATCATGTTTGCCTCCTTTCGACTCCCCTTTTCTAGTTAGATATTGTTTGACTTAGCACCCTACTTTAACATCCATACCACCTTAGCTTTCTAGAATCTTACTAGGAACAAAACAAATAAGTAGTGAAGGAAAAATAATAAAGGACAGTCTTTTACTATCAACCTCAGGAATTGTTGGGCTTTTCTTCTAATTGTATAGCCCCTTTCTTTCTTCTTGAGTAGAGAAGCTTAACTAGAGACCTATATGTTGCCCTCGCTATAAGTGTCACCTTGTTCTTAAGGTGAAATGCCAAAAATTATTACTAGATGGTGTTATAAGCCTCCTATGATGTCTCAAAATCTGACAAATTCTTCCATTTGACAGTACTTTAATAGGGCTAGTAGTGTCCTACCTAGGATGAACCCTCATGATAGTGTCTGGTTTGACTTTTTTATTCCAAATCAGCTTGGAGTACAAGAGGAATCTTTAAACTGAGGGGTTAGTATCTACCATAATTTTAAGCTGTGACACATGAAAAATCAGATGGATGGTGGCTGAGTCCAATAAGCCTAATTTCCATATCATTAGACCAAATTTATGAATAATTAGGTAGGGGTTAAAATAACAAGGTGATAACTTCTCATTTACACTATTAGTTAGTCACTGGCTATAATGAGGGAAAATTTTCAAGTAAACTAGATCACCAATTTGAAAGTGAACATTGATGTTAGTCTACCTGTTTTTTTATTTGTTTATATGCACTCAATTGCTCTTTGATTTCTTTAAGCATTAGGCCTCGTTCTTTTAATTGTTCCTTTACACTGACATTATATGTATTCCCATATGCATACTACTATAAGGGCAGTAATTCCTTTCCATATATAATTTTAAAAAGGGTAAGCTTGGTGGTTGTGTTAAAAGCAATTCTATACCAATATTCATACTATGGTAACCACCTACTATAGGTCTAGTTCTATGTCTATACAAAACAATGAAGATAAGTTTTGAGGCAATTGTTGATCACTGTGGTTTGGCCATCTATTTGGGGATGGTAGGTAGTGCTATGTCATAGCTGGGTTTGTTATAAGTAAAGTAGTTCCTTCCTAAAGTTACTTATAAAACTTTTATCTTTATTGGACGTAATAGATCTTAGAAAGCCATAAAACTTGACAGTATGTTGGACAAATAAATAATCCATGATGGATGTAGTGTGAGGATTTTTAACACTGACAAAATGGGAATATTTATTGAGTCTATCCACTAACACCATAATTGCACTCAACCCTGCTAATTTGGGTAGCCCTTCCATAAAATCTATAGAGATATCTTCCCACACTTATTTTCAAATAGGAAGAGGATGCAGTAATCTTATTAGAGAAAGTGATAAATTTTTGTTTTGATAACAAACAACACAACTTTCCATATGTTTCTTCATATCAGTCTTCATTCCTTCCCAATAAATCTCCACAATCATTCACTTGTAGGTCTTTAAGTAGCCAAAATGCCCTCCCATCAAACTGTCATGAAATTTAGCCAAAAGTTTTGGAATTAATTTTGAGGTTAGAGAATACAAATATTTTCCTAGCCAAACTTTATTTAGGTTTGCAATCTAGATAGGTTTGTAAGGCTTATTTGAATTTGATCATGTTAGGGTCACATTCAACCTCTGCTTGAAGAACTGCTATATCAATATATTGTGCCACTGTAATATTCAAAAGTTTGGGTATGCGAAGGAGAGCATCTACCACCTTGTTCTCACCTTAGTTTATATTTAATCTCAAAATCTCATCCTAATAACGTAACCAAACATCATTGATGCTCCTCAATGACAAGCCATTGCTCAAGTAGGTGCTTCAAGCTACGTAGGTAGGTTATAACCAAAAATTGTTTTGCCTTATAGGTAATGCCACCACTTTTGATTGTGAATACTATAGTTATAAGTTCCCTTTTGTAAATTGAATTTAGGTGAGCACGCCCATTCAAAGCTTAACTGATAAAAGCTAGGTTTCGATTTTACTGCACCAATAATGTCCATTTTCTTGAACCCGATATGTATATCTTAATAACAACTTGCTCATCAAAAGTAGAAAGAGCTATTATCAATAGCTACACCATATCCTTCTAAAGATGTTGTACAGTTACAAACGCTTCTTTGCTCCACTTGAATGCATCTTTCTTTAACAGATATGTTAATAAGGAGACTATCTTACTTTAGTCTTTAACAAATTGTCAGTAATTGACCATTAATGCAAGTAAGCCTCATAATTCTTTCAATTTTTGGCATAACCTAGATATTCAATTATATTTCTATATAAATATTTTTTTAATTAGCAAATAAGCGAAAACTTCTAAGGATCTATAGTACTTCCCTTTAATGTTAGAAATGGGTTTCCATGGAGATGTTGTAAATTAATATTTTGTAAAAAATCTAAGAGCCCTCTCTGTTGAATGTAAAACAAAATATTAGTCTTACACTCAAAATCACAAGTATACAGGTTGTACTTGTAGTTCAAAGCAGATATCAAGGCACCACTTAATTCCGGTTGTTCTTTGCTTAAGAAATCATTTCAATCGAATTTAAAAAGATAAGTAAAATAAAGACAAGCTAAAAGTAACAAGGAACAATGCAACCCAAACAAAAATCGTAAACTAAGACTTGGAGAAAATCAAGATTAAACATTAAGACTTATCATTATCCCTATTTGCTCCACTCTGATTAATTGATTCAATTTATGCTTGGCCTAAGATTTCCTAAAATTCTAGCTACCCTCTCTCAAGGTGTAACAAAATGTCACTAGTTAAATAAATTAGAATTAACTTTGGGATCTCTCGAAGTGCAAAGCCTTTCATAAACATTCAACAAGATATGAAGCTATCCTATAGGCAGTGTATTGATCTATTGAAATCTCTTCCTAATAAATCAATAACTTAATATTTATAGGTCTATTAATTGTCAACTCTTGTTCTACAATTAACACATATTACCAACCTCACTCTCTCTATTTTTTGTAAGGTTTAAGCACAATAAATAACACAAACATGTATATCATTAAATCAGTACCCAAAGGTTCACAAATAGTTCAACAACAAACCCTAAAATTTGTTTTAGCCAATCATAATATCCATAACATCCCCAACAATCAAATAATCCATGATAAACATGCTAGAAGAGAAAGAAATTGAAAAAAGATTGGACAGGGCAACTGTAACACCCCACTCTCGTAGAACATGTACCTGACATCCTGAGTGATATTCGAGTACGAAGCCCACAAAAGCGATATGATAAAACAGTCATCGGTTAAAACTCATTTCAAATGGTTTGAAACAATGTACAAATATGCAGAAAATCAATAATCAATTTTGATCCAACTTATTTATAAACAATTTCAGTCACAAAAATTACAATCATTATTGAACTCATCAGAGTTTCATTAATCACTTGGGCCCATTACAGAACAAAACACTTGCAATCATAAAGTCATTTCATTACCAATCATAAACATACACTTTGTACAATTCTTGCGGAACATAATTCAAAAACACAAAATTCATTGAAGACATATGCAGATACACACTAATCCCGACCTGAAACTCTTACTCAAAGCCTCTCCGGAGTTCTTTACTAAACCCTGAAAGCCATGTTGTAATTTTTGATGAGTTTTGTGAACTCAATTGAGTAACCATCCTCGATTGCTCACTCATATAACAAAATTCAATCATTATATAATCACACAGTTTATATAGTCAAATAATTCATATCAATTTATCCTTACATTTTAGCTTTACAAATCATTCAATGAATTTCAATCATATATGAATGCTATATGCATAAGACTCACATTCGTTTTTATTATTGTGACTGAGAGCCTATCGCATACATATACAAATACTAGCCTGTTGGGCTCAGCCAGAATATAATCACGGAACATAACTCTATATGTAGAAAAAGTAATCATGGAGCAAAGCTCTATGTGTAAGCGCTTTCATACTGGATACTCCGATCACAACGCCTTTATCTGAGCATGCATTTATGATATGCATCAAATACAAAATTAAGTCATGTATGGTAGATATACATACTTCACAATCAAAATCTTATAGTCATTGGACCTAAGTCCAGCATTCAACTTTTGTTGAGAATTCAAATATCATTCAGAGGTCATCGAACATAAATCCATCATTCAACTTTCCAATTGAGAATCAGAATATTCAAGTAGGCAGTCTCATTCACATATAAGTAGCTCTTCCAATGATATTCACATGCATCAAATGCCTCGGACAATTATTGTCCTGAATTCAGTACACATTCATCAATATCAAATTCAATTATGTAATAAACAAAACAAATCAAGGTGAGACCATCTTAAGTTACTCATAGTACACTCCAATATGCTATTGCCTAGATGGTCCAGAAATATCTGACTGGCATCCAATGTGCTTCTTTAAATCATACAAAACACATTTACATATATCTCAATTTTGCACAAATGTATAAGTCTTTCTTTATGCACATCAATGTATAGACAATATGCACAAAGCATGTTTAATGACAATTTTGGGTATCTTATTGAGATTTTGTCACCATATCATTCAGATAGCAAAACCCTCATTCATATAATTTTTACTTAGGATTTGGACCATAAATAAACAATGTGAAACTAATTTCATAACCAAATTGATCATTTCAGATAATTTTCTCATAATATGCTTTCGGGTCAACTTTACATAATTATTCTAATAAGGTAAATGACAAAATTAGGCAACACTTTCTTCTGGAAAGTTGTTCTACAATGTTTTAAGTTTCTAATGATACCAAGATCATTCAATTTGGTTCATTATTCTATGAGTTACGCTCAAAATACCACAAAATGTGAACATTTGAAATTTTGGATATTGCATGTTCATGCATTCAAGTTCAACACCTCATATCTCTCAATTAAAGTATCCAAAAATTACAAACTTTATACCACTAAGAGAATAAGCTATAACTTTTGTGAAGACATATTTTTTTGATTCGGCCTATAGCAATACAGTTTATTCAATAACAATAGGAACTAATTTATGTCTCTGGTAGTGCTATTGCCTAAGCTAAGACTTTCTTTCAAGCTCAATTTCAAGAACCTTAAGGATAGAATTCAAATTCAATTTCTTCTTAACATTTGTAGCCAAATGTCTTTAGTCCAATTTAAATTAAGAATCATTTCATTTTTAAATATATAGATCAAAATATAGCCAAAATACCATAGTATGTTCAGTAAAAAATTCCAATTATCAAATTCTAGCACACCTCAACATTTTCATCCTAACACCCCCTTTCGAGATAACTTTTGTTGGGACTCGATCTGGAGACCGGACCCCAACCAAAAAACGAAAAACGAATACGAAAATTGCGAAACGAAAGGCAAATCACAAATCAAAGTGGAACGAAAGCGGAACAACAAAGCAAAGGTATCGAATCATGAAGCGAAACAAAACGGAATATCGGATACCTCGAAAGCGAAAACGAATCAAAAGCGGTACAAATGAATCATTCGATCTGAAACAAATGTCTGACATCCGGGAACAAAAATATCTTAAACGACTATCACGTTGGAGACCCTAAAGACTAACCAATACGAAAATAGTATAAATTTTTTTCCTCCTTTCTTTTTCTTTCTTATTCATTTTATTCAATCAGATACGAATAAAAATACAATTTCCTCTTAGAAAATTCATCCTCATGCAAATCTCAATTCATAAAAACATATTCTTCTACATTCATGCAAATCCCAAAAATTCATCTTTTTATCAACTCTTATTTTATTCTATATTTATTTAAACCAAAATTTTGGCAACATAACGGCCGCATTTCATTAAACCCAAAACCTGCAAAAGGGTTTACAGACACTTCTATACCAGCACAATCACACAACACAACTCCTCGGACCTCCCGTCCGAAAACCAAACTCAATCCAAAACACATTATCTAAATTCAATTTATATCCATTTCTCAATTCACTATACAAATTCATCATTTAATCCTAAAACACATTCAATATCTCAATTCCATTTTCAAATTTCCCATTCAATCCAAACCCAAAAATCGATCACAGTTATAGACAATCACAAATCATATCCATAATTTAATTCAATACACAATTCCAGAATT
>JANVCQ010000008.1:34673543-34683579 GCA_025531925.1 Erythroxylum plowmanianum
TCGGGCTCAAGTGCGACTGTACCCGGTATCCACTAAGGGATATGGGACGATATATGACAAAGCTCGACATCCATGAGAGGATGAGTTGGTAAAAAGGCACTTGGTCATAACAACAATAATAAATAAAAATGAGTCTCAAGTGCATTGCAAATTATAATAGATGTGTTTCGTATCAACAATGTGATATATATTATGAATATGCAATAAGGTGAATATTATGTTATGTGTGATGAAGTGATGCATGAATTGAGTGAACCATCGGTGATGGTTATCTTATTGAGTTCGCAAAACTCACCAAAATTGTAACGTTGTCTTTTCAGGACCAAGAGACGACTCAAGCTACTAAGAGACTCTACCAGCCGTATAGATCGTGTTTTGGCAAGAAAAGTCATGGCTCAAAGGTCGGTCAGCTGGAATCTATGGACAGTTTAGATAGTCTGCTTATATTTTTCTCTCTCATGTAGTCCTTTTTGTATTAAGTACATTGAAAGACAATGTAGACTTCGATTTTTGTGAAATGAAATGAGGAAAAGTTAGGTTTTAAAATATTGTGATCTTCTTATGATGCTTTTTAAGTAAATTGCGATACCATGCCATTGGAAGTGAATGTAGTGATCGAACATAGCTCGCCCTTATCGTAGGATATATACCGAAGTGACCTTCGGGCGTCCCGGTGTATACCCTAAGGTAAGGGGGTGCTATAAGAAATGCCCACTAAAGCTTTGTAAGAACACATATTTTGATATTATTGCAAGATATTCAAGCTTGATTGTGTTTTGTCGATGCATGTTCCAAAGATTATTTTGCATTGCTTTTGTAAATGTCCATAAGAGTAGGTTTGTGTATGCTGTGCTTTGAGGTAAATTATGGACTGATATGGATTTGAATTGGATCAAGTAACCTTCTTGAAAGTTACAGAGGAATTTCATAGCTTTCCAACGATGTATAATAGGCAATTTTTGGATGTGGGAGTTGATAGATGTGAATTGTTGAAGTTGGGTGCAGGTGTTGTCAAAAATGATAAATTTCCGAACAGAAACTTTGAGTGAATTTTTGACCCTCATAGAGTTAGAAATTGTTCTTAGGATCTATATGAAAATTGTAGATTGTCTTTTTATCTTTCCGTTGATATAAAGTATGACATTTTTGGACCATGGAGCTGAAAGATATGATTTTTAGAAGTTGTATTACTGTTTAGGATGACATTTTTCAGGCAGTCACTTTGAGGTGGATTTTGACTCCTTTAGATGCCAAATTGGTTTTTATGTCCTTCATGGAAGTTGTATAGCTTCCTTTTAACTTTCCATTGATACCAAATTTTCAAAAATTGAAGTTCTGGGTCAAAAAATATGAATTTTGGAAGTTAAGTAGTCGGAGGAATAAGGACAGGAGGTCACGAGTGCGACGCCTCGCGAGGACGAGTGCCTCGCGAATGTGACCGCCCGACCCTCTTCCATTTTTTTGCTTATAACTTTTCTATTCGACCTCCGATTGACCTGATTTTTGAAGCGTTGGATTTCTAAGACTTTCCTCTACCTCTCCAAAATAATTTCTAGGTTTTGATATTAATTTGAAAAATATTGATTAAATCAAAGTGAGAGGATCGGTTAAAAAGAGTATGAGTTGGATATTTTTCTGAACATGCTTTAGTATTTTGGCGATATCTCGATCTGTAGGGATCCAATTGAGTTTATTCTTATTTCAAAATAAACTAGAGACATGGAATTACAACTTATCTGAAGGAATCAATTTTCAATTTAGGCCCTAAGGCTTTCAATTTCTGGAGTGAATTTGGGTGTAGTATTTAGTCTCGGTTTATTTTTAACCCAAAAGTGTTTTGGCTAATACTTCTTTATTTCTGAACCAAATTGAGCATTTTTGGTGTCGTTAGAACCTTGAGGCAATGAGGAACAAATGTTATGAAGAAGTCTTATTGAAATTCCTTTTTTGAACTATTCCAAAATATGTTTGGAAGTATGTGATTTGGGTATTTTTGTTGAGGTTTGGCTTGGTGGGGAATTCCTCCTTTGTGGGATGCGCGTCTAGATGTCACGTAGGACGTCGGGCACGTGACTCGCAGAGGTGGGGTTCCAACACATGAACTTACCATTAAATGGTTAAGGGTTATCTTTTAATGTTAGCATATAACCTATTAGCATTTATTGGATTAAAGAAGAAGATGTGCATTGGATGGACCATCTTCCTTCGTCCATCTTCCAAAACTGAAATTAGTAGGTCATATTTAGGTTAATAGTCTTTTCATATAGCCATCTTAAAAGATAAATGAGAAAGTCTCATTTATTGGCTACTTGATGATTGATTAAAGTAAGAAGTGATGCAATGGATGCTATTCTCTTCTTCCATTCCATGCATAATTGAAATTGAGTGTGTAAGAAAGTGTTCTTACATGGTTTGACTCTCTCTCTCCTTTCATGCATGAGTGAGTCAAAATTTGCAAGAGAAGAGTCTCATTTTTGGTTCATTTCTTCTCAGAAAATCTCCTCCAAACATTTTTTCTCCTTTCCCACTAAAGGATTTTGTTAACCAAGTTGTCCTGAAAGAACAAGAGGTAAATCAAATTGGTTGAGGATACAGCAATAAGGAGAGGATAGATTGATAAAGAAAAGGATTCAAAAGCAAAGGATTTGGATATAAGAAGAAGGAGAGGATAGCGCAGCGAGGAATTAAAGTTGTAGTGAAGGAGTCGATAATATCACTATCTTGTTTATGTTTATTATTATCCTTATACCATATCATGCATAGATTGGCATGATGAATTGGATATATTGCTTCTGCTATAAATAAGATTTCTAAAAAGTTTTGAAATCTACCAATTCTCCAAATATGGCATGCTTTCTTTTCCAGATCCAACATAGCACTGACTTGTTATCCTTCTTGATAGCTTGCTCTGCTATCATGAGATGATTAATTAACTTAGGGATTGTCGTGGAGATTTGGTTCATCTGATAGTTTAACATAAACTATGAATAACTATCAGACAATCCAACTAGAATTATGTCAACACTTAATTCAGAATCCATAACAAAACCTAAGATGGCCAACCTCTTAATATAACCATTCATCTTCAGTGCATACTACATTACAGATGTCCCTGGAGTCATCTTAGTCCTGAAAAGCAACCTCAAGGTCTCGAACCTTTCAGACCGAGCTGGTTCATCAAAAATCTCTCTAAGATGAAATACTATAGTATTAGCATCCATAGACCTACGCTGCTTCTGCAACTCGGGTGATATAGAGGCTAACATAATACAAGTAGCCAAGTCACTATCTTTAAGATGCTTACGATATGCTTTCTGTTCCTCATCAGAAGCATCAACAGTAGGTGGTTCAGGAAGTGAAACGTCAAGTACATAGCCTATGTCCTCATATCTAAGAACAATTCTCAGATTTCTCAGCCAAGTAAGAAAATTGGGTCCAGTTAATTTATTAGAATCCATAAGTGAGCACAAAATCACACTGGAAGACATCTTCAATCAACATAGATGTGAAGAAAGAAAAAATGTTAGAATACAAATACATGCATGATAATAAGGACTTGCATGACATGCATAGTTTCAAAGAATCCATAGCCCTCACTATGAATCCAAGAAAAATTATGACAAAGTGTCCTAGTGGGTCAATATAGAATGACCTTGGGTTTACCCAACAAGCCACCTTAGGTCAATCGGTAGGTATTGGTCATATCAATTGAATCATAGATGCAACTATCGTCTAGTGCTATCAATTCGTGATGTATGCACACACATTGGGTTATCAACTCTTGATGCGCGTACATCTGATGTATGCTACCCAATTGCACCTCTGTCTATGCTGACCTTGAGTTTACTCAACAAATCAACGCTTCTAGTGAAAACCGACCCATTAATCCAAAAATCTTATTTCAATGGTTCAAACATATCTGTATAGAGCGAGCTTGGGTTTACCCAACAACCTTAACTCTAAAAGAATTTTGGTTCTCCCCATATTAATGGAAGGCATTAGTTTTCATATTATATGTGAGGGATGATATGGTCTCATCGAAGTTGTAGGATTATAGTCACAATGACTATATAGAATGATTTAGGACGTTTCATCAATCACATTGAATATATGTCCATAATCATCCATCATCCCACGTAACCAACCCTAGCATGCATTCTTTAATGTAATCATCTCACAAGGATTTCCTATGCTCTTGGCCCAGTGAATATTGCTTATTCGAGTATTTATCAGTGGTGGTATACAATCGATTTAAGTACTAGTGAAGATCTTTTTATTGGAGCTCTTTTTCTATTATTTCTTTTTACCCTATCTCTACTAGCGGGTTGGTTACACCTACAACCAAGATGGAAACTAAGCATTTCATAGTTCAAAAATGCCAAATCACGTCTCAATCATCATTTGCCAGGACTATTTGGGGTAAGCTCTCTAGCTTGGACAGGACATTTAGTTCTTATCACTATTCCTGGTTCCAGAGGGGAATACGTTCAATGGAATAATTTCTTAGATGTATTACCACACCCCCAAGGACTAGGCCCACTTTTTACAGGTCAGTGGAATCTTTATTCTCAAAATTTTGATTCAAGTAGTCGTTTATTTTGTACCTCACAACTAGTAGGAACCGCCATTAAAAACCGTCTTGGGGGGTTCCAACCACAAACACAAATTCTATGGTCGACCAATATTTCACATCATATATGAAAACCTTGTGAGATGATTGCATTAAAGAATGTATGCTGGGTTGGTTAGGTGGGATGATGGATGATTATGGACATATATTCAATGTAATTGATGAAAAGTCCTAAATCATTCCATATAGCCATTATGACTATAATCCTACAACTTAGATGAGAATAGAGTATGAAATCCCTCACATATAATATGAAAACTATCGCCTTCCATTAACATGAGGAGAGCCATAATTCTTTTAGAGTTAAGGTTGTTGCGTAAACCCAAGCTCGCTTTATATAGATATGTTTGAACTATTGATATAAGATTTTCGGATTAATGGGTCAGTTTTCACTAGAAGCATTGATTTGTTCAGTAAACTCAAGTTCAATGTAGACAGAGGTGCAATTGAGTAGCGTACATCAAATGTACGTGCATCAAGAGTTGATAACCTAATCTGTGTGCATACATCACAAGTTGATAGCACTAGATGATAGTTGCATCTATGATGCAATTGATATGATCGATACCTACCAATTGACCTAAGGTGGCTTGTTGGGTAAACCCAAGGTCATTCTTAGTAATGTCAGATATCGACCCACTAGGACACTTTGTCATAATTTTTCTTCAATTCGTATTGAGGGCTATGGATGCTTTGAAACTAGTGGGAGTTATATGCATATTATACAAATCCTGATGATCATGCATGTATTTGTATTCTAACATGATCTAGTGGAGAATTGATTTCATCTTATACCCTCTTTACTTTCTCTATCCAGAACTTAACTCTTTCAGATGTTCCAAAAAATTCCTCAGCTCCATACTTCCGCAGTTGATCAATCGAAGCCTTGGATGCATTCATACGATGCAGTAACGTCATCATATCCTAAGACAACTTAACTAAAGCCTCTCCTTGAGATAGAGAAGGAGGTGGCACCTTAACTTCCCCTCGATTGACCCCAAAAGGTCCAGATATCGATGGACGACATCGCTCAGGATTATTACTCTTAGCAACCTTGTCAATCGTTTCGTGAGATATTTCCATCTTTAATTCTATAATCTAAAGATGGGACGAACTGCATTAGGCCAAAACATAACTTTTACACTCAAGTATAAGTAGTAGTTAAACATTGGGTAAACCAGAATTGCCCAAATCATGCTCTAATACCAAAAGATGTAACACCCACATACCCCCTAGGAGGATATGCAGATGCTACATATAACAGCACCCAAAACATATCAAACCAACATTCCAAACATTCTCAGAAACTCAAGCACCATACATTACATTACATTTCATTATGTTTTAAACATACTATACATAATGTATTGACATAATACAAAACATATTGCATGCCTTGAAATCCAAATTAAATCCTGTTTATAAATATTACAAACCATATATGCAAAATACAAATTGTCTCATCATATTGAGTACAAGTTAGTAATATCAACAAACTAAACATTATACATAACAAAACACAATCTACATTGGCCACTGCGGTTGTTATTGTCCTAGTCTTCAAACCCTCCTGTCTAAACCTACACAGGGCTAAACCACCGTGCTAAGCATAAAGCTTAGTGGGGAATAAACTAAACAGGATATAAGCTGACAACTGTTTCAAACAGTCATCTAAACATTCACATATTTAAAATCACATCCGATTATGAGCAGTGTTCACTTATCCATTTTTAAACTGAACCAAAATATCATGAATCTCATAATAAAATATAACATATCAGAACAAGTTACACATTTACTTCAGAGCAAAACTCACCAATTTCAAAGTTGAATATTATAATATCATAAAAAAACTTGTCTGTAACAAAACAGAATTTCTTTATTTTAGAACAGAGCTTAGATGTTTCAAATCAAAGCTTACTTATATCAGAACTGAGCATATAACAAAATACAAAAAAAGTTAGTCTATTAATCCTTTATACAAAAGTGGATAATGGGACTAATATAGGAGATATTGTGATTGGTATCATAGAATAGGAGAGACTTATGTCTCAATAATAGGAGACATAGAACTGTCAGTAACAAAAGACATCAAACTATCACAGAAGCAGCTACAGATCTTTCAAGCATGCCTATTTATCTAAAAATAGCACTTAATAGTTTTAAAACAAAACAGATTTATTCAGAATTCTCATATGAGGAACATATTGCAACACATGCCACTTTATTCCATTTTGTTCACCTTAACATATTCATTGATTTCCAAACAAACTAACACGTTATACAATTACAAGTATGTGCATTAATGCATCAATAGAGGTGTTGAGTCATCACAAATTATGTATATTCAAACAAATTGAAAGCACTTCCAACACAATCCCAAATATCAAACTCCTCAAACACTTAATGGTCCAAAAATCAACACAATAACATCGCAGAATTTCACAAACATCCATATCTAATTCATATAAGCCTTTGGAACTCATTCATTCGTGAACATACCAAGTAATTCAATATTGTATTCATCTCGCCTAAAAATAGGAATTCCTTTAACATCACACAAATTAGATGAAACAACTACCATTGCTTATAAATTTTATCGTGACAATTTAATCATTTGTTTAATGAAGTAGCTAAAGTTGGAACAAAGTTAAAAACAACTGTTGGACCCCGAACGTTTCATGAAAGTTAGAACTATTTGAATGAGAAATTTTGGAGATCAATCATGAGTAAAGAACAAATGAATGAAGATTCTTGAATTAGAAATGATAGACAAGAGTGAACTAATAAATGAGAAATGTGGATATATCCATGTTCTGCTTTGGTGTTTCTGGTGGATAAGAGATTCTGAAATGAGAAGAATTAAGGTGAAGGTTAGAAGTAGAATGAAAACCAAAAATGAAGTTGCATTTGTGTAGTAAGTTGATGAGGAATATTTATATAGATATATATGTGTGTGTATGTTCTATTATTGGTGTTCATGATTAATCGTGGACTATATTTTCTTTATGGATGATATTGATTTGAAATGGAGTTGAAAATGATGAGTAAATGAAGTAGAAAAGACGATCTTAGTATGATTTGTGTTAAGGAAAGATTTTGAAACAAAATAGGTGGTTGATCTGGAAAATGTACATGAGATGATGCTTCAGTCTTTTAACCACAACTTTTTCTCTAGTTATTCAAACGAGATTATTCTTAATTTTTATTAAACTAGAAACCTCTGGCTACATTTTTTATGAAGACATCGAATTTAAATTATGTCTTTAAGAATCTCAAAATTTGTCATGAAGTTGAGAATTGGGTGCAGTACATTGGATGAATGTAAAGTTTGTATTCTAAATTCGAGGGACATTATTGATTGTTATAGGCTGAATTAGAGAAATTTTTCTTCTAGACGTTGTAGGTCTTTCTTTCATCTTTCCAACGGTATATATTATGGAACTTTTGGATTTCGAGGCTGAAATTTATTGTCCTTATAATGGAAGATATATCTTCTGTCTTTTCACTTCTTCTATGTTTTGCTTCTTCTGTGTCTTGCTTCTTCTACTTTTTGCTTCTTCTGCTTTTTGCTTCTTCTATGTTTTGTTTCTTCTGTCTTTTTCTTCTTCTGTGATGATGTCATCTTCTTTTGTGTTTCTTCTATGATGACATCATCTTCTTCTGTGTTTTGCTTCTTCTATGTTTTGCTTCTTCTGTCTTTTGCTTCTTCTGTCTTTTGCTTCTTTTGTGATGACATCATCTTCTTCTGTGTTTCTTCTGCGATGACGTCATCTTCTTCTATGTTTTGCTTCTTCTATTTTTTCGCCTTGCCCATCTTCTGCTCCATTTTTGACCCATCAAACAATAGAATATGTCTTTGAAGTCTTCATAAAAGTTGTATATATTGAAGTCCTCTTTCTAACCATATAAAGAACACCTTAATCCAATATCTTTAGGGAAAGTTATAGTAATTTTCCCACTTCTTCTATCTTTTTCCAGTAGTCTACTTTTTGTCTATACCTATCTTCTGTTCCATCTTTGACCCTTCAGAAGATAGAATCTGTCTTTGAGGTCTTCATAAAAGTTGTATATATTGAAGTCCTCTTTTGAACCATATCAAGAACACCTTAATCCTATATCTATAGAGAAAGTTATAGCAATGTTCCCACTTCTTCTGTGATGACATAATCTTCTTCTGTGTTTCTTCTGTGATGACATCATCTTCTTCTGCCTTTTGCTTCTTCTGCCTTTTGCTTCTTCTTTTTTTTTCTTCTTATGCCTTTTGCTTCTTCTGTGTTTTGTTTCTTCTGCCTTTTGCTTCTTCTGTGTTTTGCTTCTTCTGCTTTTTTTTTTTACCTGGCCTATATTATGTTCCATTTTCAACCCTTCAAACGATCGAATATGTCTTTGAGGTCTTCATGAACGTTTTAGATCATCAAGTCCTCTTCCTAACCATATAAAGAAAGCCTTAATCAGATATCTGTAGGGAAAGGTATAGCAATTTTCTCACTTCTTCTGTCTTTTTCCATTCATCTGCTTTTTCATTTGACTTCGTCTGTATCTATCTTCTGTTCCATTTTTCACCCTTCAAAATATATAATCTATCTTTGAGTTCTTCATGAAATTTGTAGATCTTGAAGTTCTCTTTTGAACCATATAAATAATGCCTTAATCCGATATCTTTAGGGAAATTTATAGTAATTTTCCCACTTCTTTTGTCTTTTTCCATTCATCTGTTTCTTCCTTTTGCTTCGTCTAATCCTATTGTCTGGTCCGTTTTGACCCTTCATATGATAAAATCTGACCTCAAGGTCTTCTTCAAAGTTGTATATCTCAAAGTTCAATTTGAAATCGTCCCAACATAATCTTAATCCAATATCTCTAGTGAAAGTTATGCTATTTTTCCCGAGACAAGTTTGATATGATTGAGGACCAAATCTTGTTTGATTCTTTCGACCATAATTTTGCTATTCGACCTCCACATGAAGTCATTCTTGAACCCTTAGATTCCTAACACTTTTATTTTTGCATCTCCATGAAAGGTTATAGATTTTGGTATTGATGTGAAAAATATGTATTAAATCAAGTAAGGTATCGATTGGAAGAGTAGGAATTGGATATTTTACTAAACATGCTTCAGTATTTTGATGATTTCTGGACAAGTAGAGTTTCGAATAAGATGATTCTTATTTCAAGATAAACTAGAGACATGGAGCTACAAATGGTATGAAGAATTTGAAATCTAATTCAGTTTCTAAGATGTTTAAATTTAGGATAGAAATTATGCATAGTATACTGATTTGGACAAGAGCAGTCCAAAAATATTTGAAGTGTATCTTTCGAATCACTAAACCAAATGGATTGATTTTGGTGTCATTGGAAACTTAAGACAAGGGAGAACACTTTTCTAGAAGAAAGAGTTAT
>JANVCQ010000008.1:34697063-34710174 GCA_025531925.1 Erythroxylum plowmanianum
AATTGGAACTATATTAGTATGCTTTGCTTTGGACTTGTGTATTTGATCCTTTGAAGTTCCCTCAATTTATTTGCAGGCTTCAAGTTGTTTCTAGACATTGTAGAACTCTTCTAGCCGTTGTAGAATGCTCCTAGCCGTTGAATGAAGATTTTTGTTCCGTTTGTAATCAATTGACTCAGTCAGATATGTTCAACTGCAATTGATAGTCGACTAGTCGATGTGTAATAGTCGACTAATACATTATAGTCAACTTGTCTTCAAGAATCAGTAGACTAGTACTAACGCTTTTCATACGAGTTTCATCTCCGCTCTTCGAATAGTCGACTAATATCATGATAGTCGACTAGTTCACTTATCCATCTAACAGGTCTGTTGTTAATAGTCGATTTGCAACGTGCTAGTCGACTTGTCTTGGCACGAACTGACAGATCTGATTGTCTATAGTCGACTTACAACTTGATAGTCGACTCGTACTTAACTCCAACGTACATATCTCACATAATCTTCAATCTAATTTGTTGAGATGATGATTTGAATTATCTGGACGTTGTTTATCTCTTGCACGTTGAAGATATGCTTGATTTGTACAAATTCTTTATTTTAATTTCAATCCAAATACCTGAAATTATTTCGTAACCAATTCTATAAATTTTATTATTATCAAAACATAGAAGTATTTAATTTATCAACCTCCATTGGCCTAACAAATCTAACCAATAAGTAGAAATGAATAATTCTCAAGAAAACTAGAAACTTGTATTAATTCAAAGAGTCAATTCAAAAGAACAGGTCTAGAGTTCATCCTACTTAGATCTATATTGCAATTTAATTCATAAAAGAGAAAGAAAGTCATCAAGAAACAATAAAAAAGATAAAAGAATGAGTTCTTATAGATCTTGAATCTTAATAGAATCTTGAATTTGTTTTCCAAGGTTGTTTCCTTCTTGATCGTTCTTGACTTGACTTCTAACTGTCTGCTTGTCCTCTAGCTATCTTTGGATGCAAAATTTCACCCTTCCTCTCTTTTTGACTAGTTTTTGGTCCCCCCAAATGGCTCTATCTTTTCCTCTAGTCTCTCTCTCCTTTTTATCTCATGAAAGTCCTAAAATTTTGACCAACATAGGACTAACACATATCCATGTTGGTCTCGTATTCTTATAATTGTTATAAACCTAATTTCTATAGATATCACTCTCAACACGAGTTAAGAAAACGGCATCTCTTTACACTCATATTGGTTTGGTACATCCTTTGTGCGAATTCGAGGGTACGTACACCTATAAACATAGTCTAAAGTCAATTAATAGGGGTCCGTGTTTTGGTCATGGAACATAGGTCCTATTTGAGTCGTGTTCTTCAGGTCACAAATCATCGTGAAAAGTATCATACACTGGGGTGGGGCATAGAAGGAATATGGGCTCGTGCTTGAGCCATATTCCTACGCCAAGTTGCCAAAGAAGCTGAACACTCCAATAGCTTACATGAGTTTGAACACAGTACCATGTTGATGTTACGTTACTAAACATAAGCCCATGCTTAACTAATATTCATCTAAAATCACTCTAAATAGGAATCATCCAAGCACAAGCTAAATGCTCACAAATGTTAAAAACATAACCTAATTATTATCTATTAGTTAATTTTTTTTATTGGAACCAGTAATTTAAAGATTATTCTTTAGTTGACAAAGCAAGTATAATTTGCATATTGATATGGCATAGAAGTTTAAAAACTCACTGAGATTTCTTGTGTTTGTTGTTTTTACAAAATTTCTGCATTGGAAAAAGATAGATACGTGTCTTAATTTGTTCCATACCTCTTATGTACAAATTATACAATTTACACTTCGTCCTATGCTTCTCAAGTTACTCATCCTTAGGTTTTGTTCTTGTGCTTTGATTCTGTTCTGTTTTCCATCTCAAGTTTTAGCCACATAACACATTCTTTTAACATACTTCCTTTCCCTTTGTATCAACTCATAAGACTAATAAAGCTTTTCTTTTCGGGGCGGAAGGCAAATACAATATTAAAAGAATATAACGAATGCCACCGATGTGTTTCTTGCAGCTAAGTATACTCTAACTTCTTCTATCTGCAGCTGTTGACTACCATATGCACAACAGGTGGAAAGATGCAATTCCAAAATGATAGATGCTTTTGGACGATTCTAAGTAGCTTCTGCTGTTTGTCTCCACTTCAGAATGAGCGGAGCCACTAGCATCCACACTGCAAACAAATTTACAGCATGTTTTACATAAAAGTCGTTAAAACGTCCCTCATTCTGCTTTATTGCATTGAATATATACTTACAGTACACACAAACTGCCAGCCATTCATTTACTACTCTCACCCAAGCACTGGTCCACCCAACGTCAATTGTCCACCTGCAGAATGCCAACACAAGTTAAAGATATCGATTTATTACACTCCAACAACTTTCAGACCGTAAGAAACCAATAAAACATATGTTGTCTCAGAATAACATTCCTCTATATCCATCTTCACATTTAATGAAACTTTCAAACATAGCTTCAAAAGTGCTGCTAATAGAATGCAAAGCGGCCAACAGCTTACATAAATCAGAAAATAATGTGAAAGAATTACGTGACAATATTGTAGATCAACTTGAGGAAACTTTAGAAAGTAGAAGTGGAATAACTGGAGAAGCATACTTCTTGATAGCATGGTGAGTGTTCCAGCCAATCAATAGCATTGCAAAGTACATTGCTCCTGTAGCAAATACAAAGTGGAAGAATCCATAACCATACGGCACATCGTGCTCTGTCTTTGTCTCAGGCTTCCTGAGCTGCAGTGGACAGTAGTCAAACTTGTGTAAAGTGACAGGAATGAAAAATTAAAAATTAACTTCACCAGTTGATCATACCTGAAAACACTGGGAATCAATGCCAGTAGAAAATGTTGCAATAACAATTGCAAGTAATGCCACAATAAAGCTCTGCAAACAATAAGAGTTGATGTCAGCGATGATAAAACATGTAAGAAGAAAATTGTAGAATAAGGTCTTTATCAATGAAAAGCTTACATTCATAGTTTTAAGGGCATAACTTACATTGGCTGGCATAATTTCTCGAAACAAGGGAATTAACGTAAACACTGCAGATTGGGGCTGAGATTTAGATGCTTTTAATACTTTTCTTCTCCCTCTTTCTTCCATTTTACCACATTCCTATTCATGCGCAAATCATGGGCATGACTTCTCCTATCCTAACACTTCCTTTTGTAGACATGCTGGAAATTGTTTCACTTTTTAATTACCAAAACGTGCAGTGATGAGATTAGGTACCAATTTATCATTAGCCAGCAGTCCCTTTAATTATGCAGTAGTTTTTAGTACTCGAGTCCACAAAAAATAGGATGCAAGTAGAGAATCAGGAAATTACTATTATGGTAAGCCAATCAGTTTTCTTTGAAGCTTCTGCCTTCCTGTTGCAACTCTCTCCAGCTGGTTCACTGACATCACAAAAGTGGAAGGATTCAACGACCAAGGGGATTGAATTAGCTCAACCTTATGCCAGAATTATTTAGCAGGAATTTCAAGCAGAACAAGAAAAGTTTGATTGTTGAATTCAAGCTTGTTTCTGACCAAGGAGTATCAGTTTTCGAACGCAAGATAGTGCACAAGCTAGCTTTACTTCAGAATAAAGTAAGCTTAGGAAAATGGAAAATTCACTTGAATGCTGATCATTTGAGGTTTTTAAGGGTGCAATAATGCTCTGTTCTTTGCTTTTGGTGAGACATCTGGAAAAGCTGAGGCAAGATCCATGCTTGCTGTTGGAAGTCTAAAATTACGAGAAAAGCATTAGAAACAGTACCTTCGAATTGCACACCAGCACAGGAACACTACATAAAGTCCCATCAACCCTGGAGTTAAGAAACCAGCATTTATCTGTCCCGAAAAAAAATTAGCTACTTCTGACAAATTTATCAAGAATAAACAGAGAGCCGTTGGCACAAAACTTACTTTCGGATGAAGAGAGACACTAGTCATGAGTTGTAGTAGTACTAGAGTCCAAGTGATGAAGAAGATGTTAAGAAGGCAAGAAGGCTCTGGTGCATACCAAATGTACATCAAAATGATCCCGACAAGGCATATAACATATGAAGTAGTTGCAATTAGCATGACATGTATGTGGCTGCAGGAAAAATATATACGTGTTATTATTCGTGTTACAATATCAGATGGTAGGCATAAGACATAACTTATGCGCTAGAGGCCAATGATACAATTCTCCGATTTCCTCCTTGACCCATTTATGATAATGTTATGTGTTTTTATTGGATAAGCCAAATATAATAACAAGCAGTATTGTATTTCATCCAGTTGTTTTTCTTTATACATTTTGTATTCTGTCTCCCCTCCACCAAAAATGGAGAGGTGGATTGATAAATTATAAAATTGGTATATATTTGACGTAATAGATTAAACGATAAAACACAAAACAAAAAAAGAAGTGCTAATTGAAAATTAGCGCATGAATTCATGTAGGTAATAGTTGCAAATTACGTCATTCTTACCATCTTTCTGCGTATTTGTCAGACAGGCAACAATCATTCAGCCATGTTATGAAACTGATGATACTAATTAGCTGGATCAGAAGAAAAACTCTGACATGTGAAACAACAAAAAGTTAAAAAAGAGAAATAGAAAAGAAGGAATTTTAACTTCTTGGGTCACTACTGAGCTGCTTTGCTCACAAAAATCACATTACCCTGCACCAAAATGTGCGATCTCCCCTGCAAAATAAGGGAAAGAAAATTGCATAAGTTTGACCGACATCAATTTCATATCATCATTTCAGATGGCGTATTAAATTCGTAAGGGAAAAATAGAAAAGCTTGTTCGCCTTATGTAAACTGGAATGACACGAACCATATATCTGAATAAAGGTTGAAGGAAGCAAAAGGGTGAAAATTGTCAATACAATCCACATAACGATCTTGGCAGACCACCAACCAGAATGCCATGAATCTCTCGGGTCGTACATCTTCGAGGTACCAGCAGTTGAAAGAAACATGACGATATAAAATACCTATTTCACAGATAAGGAATAACAAAGCCAACATGTACACTTATAAATATATCATAGATAGTGTAGTTAATAGGGAGACATGCATTTGTGCTGATTGAACTAGCAATTTGACGCACATTATTAGCTGAAATAGTTTCCAGCAAGCTTCCAAACCGCCAAATCTACCATATCTATTTAGAAAATGAATGCTCATTTCCATTTCTCTTGAGACAAGTGCAAAAGTCAAACTAGGATCTAGTCCACATAGTATTTAAACAAAAGTTCCCTTTACGATGGTTATTGCAACTAAGGATACGAAGCATCCCAAGCTTACGCGCAAAACTCCTTCAGCCCCCAAACAATCGGATTTGCCAGCACATACTTTGAGCCCTGCATCGCCAGTTCCACCAATATCAAACGAGTGTCAGCACTACAACATGACAGGTCTAATGAATAAAAGAAACCACAACCAAGACAAAGATGATTATTTTGGCAACCCAACTAAGCATTAGCAACTACAATAAGGATTTGGTTAAACTAGTAATCTTACTGTGCATTTCAGTCAAGGCACCATGACCATAGTCTCTGGCAGCCCAAGCAAGGAGGTTAGCGAGTAGAAAGATGAAACCATAAACATATCTGGCCATCCAGGGATTGGAGCCATTCCGGAATTGGCCCAACCAAGAAGGGTCCTTGAGTACCGCATGTCTCTCAATTCTGATGCCGGTTCCACCACTCTCCATTTCTCCTTGAGACCACCACCAGTCTTCTTCATCACATACAGCAACAATGTACCATAGTAGGCATCAATTAATCAACTACCTGCAATTCGTTCCGAGGAACAGAACCGCGTGTACGATTTCTGGGTCAGCTCGCTAAAGTGAAACTGCATCAATCTATTAAAAACTTATGCTGTGGGGAAAATGGCACATAAACAGTAGACAAGAACAAAAATTAGTTTATAGCCTTTACACTAACTTAATTATAGCTAATTATAGCCAAACCATATAAAATTTTTCATTTGCTATAGATAGCCGTCAACCCAATTCACTTCTCCAAGTTAGTAATAGAGCGGATACAATATATGACAAAATAAAGAAACTAGAAGAACACATCTTGATGTGACTATAATGTCATTACGTCTTAAAGAGGCTCTTTTATTTATTTCACGAAATTCCTGCTTCATCTGAAACATGTTCAGACGAAATCATACAAAATGCGTTCGAGAACAGAAAGTATCAGACAAATACAAAAATCTCTGGAGTCGTATAACACGAAGCAATGATATGACATGACATGGGGGAAGGATTATCATGCCGTTGTCTGATGATTGAGCTGTTCGTCCACAACCGTTAGATTTGGACCCCCCATCTGATGTGGGCTAGTCACTCCTACTGCATTATATGCTTTGTTACAACAACCAATCAAACATGCAGAGCTGAATCTTTTTTTGGTCACTGCTACAAGTTACCTACAACTTTACGACTTATATATACAAAAGAACTGACAAATCCAAGTTGAGGAAAATCAGTGAAGAAACCCGAAATGGTAAAAAAATAAACTCTTAAAAATGGTTATGGGAAGGCGTGCAATTGCAAAGACTTTGATGAGCAAAGGAGAATCTTTTCTTTGCTTGGAAGTCTATTTCTACCGAGTAAATTAATACACAGAGATCTTTTTGGACTATTATGCCCCCTCATAAAAACAAACACACGTCACGCTCAACGTTTTGACTCCTGCCCCGGGGGCAAGTTGGGTACTTTCAAGGCATAAATTAAATTAGAAGTAGGTTTTATTAAGCCCTGTTCTGGACAGAGAACGGAAGAATTCGACTCAGAGAAGGAGGTTCTCTCTGCCCTGGTTTCTCTTCCTTTGTGAGTTAAGAGCAGAACAAATAAACGTTAAAATGCTCCTTGTGTGTTCCAGAGAAAATGCAGGAAACTAGAAAGAACCAATTATAATGTGGAAAGAGTAATCTACAGATACTATCGAGCTCGCCCTGTTCTGCGTTTGGAACGGATAGGCAGGCAAAAACATAAAACTGCAACACAACACAACGATCTAAATCCAAACAAAATTCCCTGAATCAGCAGAAAGTAAAGAACATTTTCAAAAAGATAATCTCGATCCTGAAGAAAGTTGCGAACAAGCAAAATGTATCACAATGCAAAGTGAATGTACGTACGTACCAGCGAGCAAGTAGAAGATCCAGAGAGAAGAGAAAAGAAGAAGCAGCTATATGCTACGCTACACGCTCTAGAGTTTCTACGAAATTATAAAACATTCTCTCTGGACAGTCGTTGCGTTGGCGTCTAGTTGCTACTTTTAACTAGAGAGAGAGGTGTTTTTGTTGGGGAAGAGAAGAGAACTGGTGGGTTTTGTAATTGTCACCCAGGCCTCTTTTCTCTTTACCTTTTTCCTTTTTGTTCGCTTGTATTACTTTTTTTCTTTTTAGGCGCCGTAAACTTCCTCTTTCCGCTACACATCGTATCTCTGAAGTAAAAGCATACACCTATGAATTTGTTTTGTAGTAGCAACGGTTTTGTTTGTTTACGTTCTAAGCTAATTTCCATTTCCGTGATGATGTAAGTTGGTTGGTTGGTTGGGCAATATAGCAGGAGTTTTGATGTTTGAATTTGGCTGCACTACACGCTTTTTACAAGAACAGATTTATCTGTCCAATTTTTATGGTGTTTTATTCTGTCCAATAAATTTCAGCTATTTATTTATATGAGTCTTGCATTCATTTATGCAGAATCCATGCGAAATTCATATAAAAATTTATTGAATAAAATAAGATACTATAAAATTAGACAAAAGATTGAGACTTCTTTTTATGTACATGTCCCTTCTAAGTGTCCCTTATGTAGAGGAGTGGAGAGGAGAACTTCCTTCCTTCTTTAGTTGCCGTCTACACAACTATCATCATGCTTTTACGCAGCCAAGCGGAAAGATACGTGATGTTAATGCCATTCTTCATAAACCTTCCTTTCTATTTTCATGCTACATGTCAAGCCTCTATCCCCATGTGTAATGAGATTCTGTTTTTATTTTTCATCTTATGTCCAGTTATGTAATTTGGACTAGGATATATGTACATCAGAGTTACATTATTTAATTAGAACTATGTCAATATCGTATCTTTTATCTAAACCTCATGTTTATTAAGGATAATAGCATTAGGAAATCAGGACAAGATTTGCTCTTTCGTGTGATAAACAATAAAATTTTTAATTATTTTTTAAATGTTAATATCACTTTAACTTACTAGTGATAGAATTTTATCATTATTTTGTAGACTAGCATAATAAACATAATTTTGTACAAACCTTGATTAATTAGATGTCAATAGTACTTCTCTCATACGTGTCATTGAACCTGTATTTATTGGCTTGCTATGATGAGTAGGCTTAGTTCATGCTTTGCAGTGCACAGGAGGTCATATTGTTAGCCGACCTTAAATACAGTCGCCCCATTAAAAACTGTACATGTTTCTAATCAGGGTTTGGAATAGCAGTAGCCAATCCTCTATGTCTCTGTCACTCCGCTTCACAGAAAATAACAATGGATTCAATTATTCCTTAATTTTCAAATATTTGTCCATCCAATTATTGAATCTAGTATATTGCAATCCTAGAATTAATTAATTGTATTGATTAATTATGAAATTAATATGTGATTTCGTGTTTATTTTCCTTCAACTAGATGATTAATTCATAAACATAATAAAATATGAAACATAAATTTGTATATGATTGTGGAGTTCAATTCTTTTTTTCAACTCTCATCTAACCAATTTTAGAAATAAATTTATCTCAACATTCACAATCACATAAGTGTCCTACCTTTAACAATATATACACTAAAAGGTTAAGATTACAAGTGGTGTATGCAGAAAGAGGTAAATGAGAAGTGATACTTCATTTAAAGTTTATTTATAATATAATTAGATCCAATCTATAATATTGATTCTTATTCATACTTATCAAGTACCATATATTTAACATTAAAGTTTCTCAAACTTTATAATTAAATATAACTTGATTAAATTATTATTTTCTATTAATTATGACTTATTAGATTAACAAATATATTAGCAATGAATATAAATTATAACTTTAAATAATATTTTGAATTAAATAATTAAACTTCTTTAATTTATCTTTAATTCCCCAATACATCATAACCATTCAAAAATTAGGAATATAAAAAAAATAATTCAATTAAAAGACAATAATTCTCTAACTTGTTAATAAAAAAATACAGATTTTTCTTTCTACAATTTCAAGTCAAAGTTATCTCTATCATAATTAATAGTAAGAGGAAAGATCTTTTTAATAGTATGGTTGATTAAAGTAATTACAAAATTGCAATGATTTTCAATGACAATCCTTCCTTCCAAATTTATCATGTTAATCTAGATAGAACAAATTATCTTATTTGGTATTGATCTTGCTTATTATTCATTTAGCTAAAGGTTTAACAAAAATATCAACGATATAAAATCAAAATTAAAAGCGAAAAATATTATATTGAAGAAGTAGGAATATGAAAATTATCCTATCATGTCATGGTTGATCAACTTTATGCAATAAAAGATTGCACAAGGTTATCTTCCAGTAGATATTACTTAAAGATCTTAGATGCAATGTGATAGAAACACTCCCAATTAGGAAATGATGTCTAGATATATGAACTGCGAAAGAAAGTTTATGAATTAAAATGAAGGGAATTAACAATTGCTTATTGTTTTTTTTAATTAATGGCTTATGGCAACGATCATTAGAATTTTCAAGCATTATATACAACTACTGTAACCATATTTCAAATTTTGATTAATAAAGATTTTCTAAAGAGTTTAAATGAGGAGCATGATTTAAAGTTCAATTTCTTGGACAAGATCATTTTCTCTTTTTAAGATAAGCATATAATCAGGTGTAGTTAGAAGAGAGTAGACAGAATGCTATGCTATAAACATTCTCTTGAATGGTTTAGAATGCTAGTGGATTCATCTTTCAAAAATCTCCATGACTTGAAACCACAAAATATGAGTCTCAGAGAAGCACTAAACTAGACACTAAAAATTGTGATTACTATGGAAAACCAAGAAATATAAAAGACATATGCTAAAAATTACATGGTTGGCGTATATGTGGTTGAGCAAGGATGAGGTTTAGTAGTGCATGACCTCAAGCCTATATTTTTGAACATACTAAAATAGGTTGCCAAGAGAGAATTGATCCTCAATTTGATTATCTAATGAAGAATTAAAATTTCTTAGATCCTTTTTGGCTAAACTTGAGTCTTCTTTTATTAGTAATGTTGTTTCATTCCTTCCTGTCATATTGCCTAATCAAGTATATTATACTATGTTTTTCAAACTATGATGTTTCAGATGACTCATGGAATGCTAATTATGGAGCTTCATATTATATAACCAATAGTTATACTAAATTCTTAAAATATTCTCCTTTCTTAGGTTATGATAAAGTTTATATAACTGATAAGTCTTTATCTCCTATTATTGGGAAATTTTTTCTAACTTACAGTTTTCCCATTACTTTGCCTATTGTATTACACATCCTTAATTTTTCAAAAAAATTGTTTTTGTTAGTGCTCTTACAAGAGATTTGGATAGCAAAGTTAAATTCTGTCATTCTTATTATATTACACAAAAGTGAGCATAGGAAAAACGTTTAGTTACGATAGAGTTATGGATGGATTATATCGACTACCAGAAGATTCTTCGTTCAATTGCCATGCTTTATTAGGTGAATCATGATCTTCTTATCAATAAATTGTTCAATGACATAAGAGATTAGGGAACTCATTGTTTTCTATTTTGGAAAAGCTTTATCCTAGTTTATTTAAACAATTTTGTTTGGAGTATTTAGATTGTGTTACTTGTGAACTTGTTAAGCATACTAGAATTTCATATTATTTCGTTAATAAAAAAATTTCAGTACCTTTTGTAATGATTCATTAAGATGTGTGATGTCCTAATCTAATAGTTTCTTTATTTGGTCATAGATGGTCTATAGTCTTTATTAACTATTATAGTATGATGGCATAGATATATTTAATATGTGCAAAAGTAAAGTATTTTCTTTCTTTTAGTCTTTCACAAAATAGTTACTACATAGTTGAATTCTAAGGTAAAAATATTACAAATTGATAATTGTACTAAATATATCGCTTTGCATTTTATACTTATTTAGATAATTATAAGATTATACATCAGACTAGTTGTCTTAATCCTTTCACTTATAATGATGTATAAATAGCGAAGAAAAAAACCCATTTGCTAGAAGTTATTAGGGATTTTAGGTTCATTATGAATATTCCTAAAATTAGGATATGCAATTCTTAATACTACATATCTTATAAATTGCATAGCTCTCAAGATCCTTAAATTTAAATCTCTTAAAACTTATTCAAGGTAGTATCTATTATATTTGTTTCTCTTAAATTTTTTGGTTGTGCTTGTTTTAAGGCCCTAAAATGTATCTTTGTAAGATATTCTAGACTTAAAGGGAAAATAAATGCTATCATCCTTACTACAAAATTTTTTGTAAGTATGTGTGTTAACTTTTGAGAGTAGAAATCTTAACTTTCACATTTATTACCTCTTTAGAGGAGAATGATTATGGAATGGAAAAGATGAATTACGGTTTGGCCTCCTACTTTTAATATTGAGTTTCCAAATACGGTAGATAGGGGAACGAAGTAGTAGACTGAGAGATTATAAGATTGATGGTGAACTTTCTAACATGATAATTAGGATATTAGATATACCTTATCAAAAGTGAACTTATTGATCTACCTTGAAAAGATATCATTGGATGTAAATGGGATTTTGGTATGAAGTATAGAGAATATGGCTCGATTAAAAGATTGAAAGCTCGATTGATAGTAAAGGTTCCACTAAGACATATGAAATAGATTTCAAAGAAACTTTATATATGTGGCCAAGAAGAATTCAATAAGAATTCTTTTATCATGTTTTGCTAATTTTAGATAGGATCTTTACAATATTAAAGTCAAAATTTCTTTTTTACACAATGTATTATAAGAAGAAGTGTACATAGAGATTCCACAAAGCTTTGATAACTAAAAATTTAGAGAAAAGATATATTACTTAAAGAAGCTCTGTATGGTTTGAAACAATCACTATAAGTCTAGTTTGTAAGATTTAGAAAGGCTATAGCTAATTTGGTTACAAACAAAGTAGTGCAAATCGCACTATGTTAAAAAAATACCAATGGTAAGGTTATTGTTTTAATTATATATGTTGATGATACAATCATGAGACATGACAATCATAAAGAAATAGGTAGACTTAAGAGGTATTTAGCTATCAAGTTTGAAATTAAAGACCAAGGAAAACTAAAATATTTCCTTGAAGTAGAAGTTGCTAAGTCAAACATAGGAATATTTATTTTTCAACACAAATATATGCTTGATTTGTTAGAAGGGACAATGATGTTAGGATGTAAACCTGCTAGTAATTTTATTGAGGCCAATCATAAAATAAGATAGGATGTTGGAAATCTTTCGGTAACAAAATTTATTGGAAGGTAATCTACATCTCCTGTTCACACCCTAACATTACCTATGTTGAGAATATTGTGAGTTATATTATGCATAATTTGTAGAGCATACACTTTGATGTTATGTTTAGGGTTCTTTGGTATCTATGGTCTAGATATTTGAAAATAGAAGTATATATAGATGCCGGCTGGATAGGATATCTGAATGACAAATAATCTACATCATAATAGTGCTCTTTTATTGGTAAGAATTTAGTTACTTGGAGAAGCAAACAACTGGATGTGGTTACTTGATCAAGTGTTAAAGTAGAATATAAAGGTATGGCACAAAGAGTTTGTGAACTCCTATAGATTAAAAATCTAATACAAGATTACAAGCAAATTAGTATAAACTGATTCTTCATTAAGAAAAACTGAATGATTAAAAGTTAAAAATCAACTACGCAAGTTTAGGAAATCAGTTAGCAAATAGTTTACCATCTTAAAGGGTAGTGTTGATAGGTTATTTGAGGATAAATTAAAGGAGATACT
>JANVCQ010000008.1:34730993-34744980 GCA_025531925.1 Erythroxylum plowmanianum
AGTTTATAAGTTAGAACTTGTTGCAGTGGTGTTTGGTTTGAAGATTTGGAGAAATTATCTGTATGGTGAGACATTTCAAACATTTAAAGACCATAAAAGTTTGAAATATTTGTTGAGCCAGAAGGAGTTGAATATAAGAAAAAGGCAGTGCATTGAATTACTTAAAGATTAAGATTGTACAATTAAGTATCACCCTGGTAAAGCTAATGTTGTGGTTGATGCAGTAAGTAGGAAATATAATAGCAGTGTGGCACAGATTTAGATATCGAGGTTACCAAACTTAGTAAAACTGAGAGCATTGAATGTTGAGCTGAATTTGGGACATAATGAAGCATTGATAGCTACATTGAAGCTTAGACTGGTATTGCATGAATGGAATTGCCAATTTTTCATATTGAAGGATTTTAACCCTAGACTGTTGCATATAAGTCATGTCATTAAGAATTCATGAAATGCATTTCATTCACATGCATATCATGAGCATACACACATGAATTATGATTTAGTACACATTGCCAAGATAATATATGTACTCAATTGACATATTCCAGGGTATGAAAGGTTTAAAATGATCACGATGTGAATTATGTATTGTTTATGTCTTAAATTTTAGTTTGGTGGTTTATAATTAGTAACCTTGGAAATAATTGTTAACACAGGAAAATTGATGTATTTAAATGATCATTTAGTATAGAAAAAATGTCAAATGGTAAGACAAGTGGACACATGGAAAATTAGGATGACTAAGCCTATAATTGAGTGATATTTGGTATAGATAATTGAGTGACATTTGGCATGGGTAATTAATTGAAAAATGGAATTGATCATGGAGGGACAAATGGCCTAACATATTGGTGACAATTGGCCGCCTAAGGAAGGGACAAATGACTTACATTCTTAGGGACATATGTCATGGTAATAAAATGACACCTAGCACCTAAGGTGTTAAGCTTCTGCAGGAGTAAAATAAGTTTTGTTCATTTCTTCTTCTCACATCACCGAAATCCTCTCACCTTTACATCCCTGTGTTTTGTCCATGTTTGTGTCCAATTGCTACACTAATAATCCATGCTTTTTACCCTTCATAAGATAGTTAAAGAATCACATTATTGTTGTCCTTTATTCTAGTCAAAAACCAACCTGTTGTTACCTTGAATTTGTAATGATTTTGCAGGCATGGAAAACATAATTAGTTTGATTTTTGAGTTGAAATTTGAGCTAGACAAGTAATTAAAAGATTGATTTTTATAGTATGTGGTAATAGAAAGTTTATGAAGATTGAATTGGGATGGATTGTATGTGATGTTGATGATGAGGTGTGATGGAATATGATGTATGAACTTAGACACTTTTATGGTTGTTTCTTGATGTATAAAAAATCGAAAGTTATAGGTTGTTTTATGGATGAATTAGATTGGATTTTGAGGTATAATTAAGGTGAAATTATGTTAAAGAAAAGTGCTAATATAGTGATCTTGAAATGGGAAAGAATTAGGACTACATATATGATCAATGAATGATAGATCTGTTTTGAATTTGATGCATAAAAGACCATAGTTTGTGAGCTACCAAATGAATGATTTCAATTAGAATGGGATATGAAATTGATGACGATTTGTAGTATAATTAAGGCATAATTGAGGTATAAGTAATGGACTATGATGAAGATGTGTTGAAATTGGTATGAAGATGTTAAAAGCTGGAAAAGTTTTGAAGGAAAATGAAGGAGAACCTTCGGTTTACCTATCCCATGATCATGGGAAGGAGCTTATGCTTTGAAGTGAAAAAAATTTCTTTTGTGTGATGGTTAAACCATATAAGGGTAAGTTGCTTTACTTTAGTGCATTAGGACATGATTGAGGCTTGAAATGAACCTAGAAAGTTGCTTGATTAAATGATTAAGTGTTTGATAAGTTTAAGTTGTTAATTGAGGTTATAAATTAAGGAATGGATTGTTTAGAATCAATGTATATGAATTTGGGAAGTATGAGTTGTTAATAGTATAAAGATGTTCTTATGAATGTAAATGTAATCTAAAGGATATAAGTAATGAAATAGATATGATTGAATGAGGATTGGAAAATTGTGTGAATATATAATGCTAGGAAAGGATTGATGAATGTATGATTGATAAATTGAGGATAACCAAACTTACTTAAGGCATAAACCTAATTGCAAACTATATATATACAAGCTATGATGAACGAATTATCAAGACTTGTGAATAAGGGTATATACCCGGGATAGTCAATTGAGCATGTATTGAACATAACATATATACATATTAAACAAGTTAGTAATGTGTAATTATGTGTGTATTGCATGATATAGAAGCACAAATAGATCGAAAAAATTCAGACATTGTCGGATCGTTAAGGTAATATCTATCTGAAGCGTATTGTGAGTTAACCTAGATTTTATCTTACTATGTTTGAATTTTTTTTGATTAACTTTCAGATATTGAAAAGTTGTTAATATCATTATGATATTTTGGACATTTTTATTCCTAGTAGTTTGATACTCAGGATTGTATTGGAAGTGTTTTCAAATTTAATGTGCAATATGAAATGTGTTCTCAACTGTATGATGAATGCCAGACTTAGATCCGATGAATATGCTAAATGATTGTGCACACTGAATGAAAGTTACTGATAGCATAATATGTGAAATGATGCACTCCATGACATTGATATGCATGATCAGATAAAGGAGTTGTGACTGGAGTGACAAACGTGAAAAGAGTTTAAAGCTCAAGAAATGTGTAAAAAGAGCCACAAGCTCAACGATTAATGAGCTCGGTATCTCCAATGGGTATAGAACAATATCTGAAATGAGCCCGATATCTACAAGGGATACATAATAGTTAAATAGGTTCTCAGTCACAACAAAATAAAAATGAAAGTGGTGTCTCATGCACATTTGCATATATATCTTTACATGTATCATGTGAATGATTGCAAATAATGATTAAATTGAGTTAATATAATGGTATGCAATGTTTGTATATATGTTGATGTTATGAATGATTGATATATTCTAAAATGATTATATGACATGTTTGTATTCATAATGGGCTTATTGAAATACGATGTATACTGTGATCAGGTACTAAATTTTGAATGATGTGATATATGATATTTGATTCTGAATGACGTGAGATACAGATTGAATTGTGTTATATACTTGTGATGTTTGTGTTCTAGTTTAAGTGAGCACATCGATGATGGTTCACTTACTGAGTTCACAAAACTCATCAAAATTACAATGTTGATTTTCAGGTACTGAGGAGACCTAGCTTCTAAGGCAATCTAATAGCAGTCTAGTATTGTCAATTTTGGATAAAAGAATGGCTCAAAGGTTTGGTTGGCTAACGTCTAAGGAGTTTAGTTAGAATGTTTCTGTTCGCATTCCATTTCATATTAGATATTTTGTATAGAACAGTAAACTCTAAGATGTTTTTGTAATGTAAATATATGCATTATAGAATGTAATGACAAAGTAAGTTTATTTTTGTGAATGAAATAAGGAATTTTATTCCTTTGAAATATGTTTCTGTGATGCCATAATAAGTGAATGTGATTTCTCTAACATGTCATTATTGTAGGGTATATTCTTGGATGTCCTCTGGATATTCGACATATTTTATGATCCCTTATTGACTAGAGAGGAGAACGAAGTACACCTTATAAGGGTACGAATAACTCTTCCTTACAGATGCATTTTTCTAGATGCATGAAGAGCAAAACCGTGAGGACTTTGGCCTGATGAGCAACCCAAAGTAGACAATATCTATGAGCGGGTGGTTTGGGTTGTTACAATACTATTGCTTTAGAAGTAACAAAGCAAGTAGTTTAGATTAAGAAGTTCATTATGGAACTTGGAATGGTTCCTAGCCTTGTTAACCCATTACAGTTGTATTGTGACAACAATGGTGTTGTACCACAAGCAAAGGAATCAAGGTCTCATTAGAAATCTAAACATGTACTCAGGCGATACCAATTGATTAGAGAAATCATTGGTAGAAATGATGTCAAGATAGATAGAGTGCCCACTGATCAGAATATTGCTAATCCTTTGACTAAGCATAATTACTAAAAGAGATATGATTCTCATGTACTTGCCTATGGTATTAGATACAAAAGCGATTGGCTTTAGTGTAAGTGGGAGGTTGTTATAGAAGCTCTCTAAAGGCAATCGTCTTTAACACTTATTGTACAAATCTTTATGATTAATAAAATGCATTCTTGTTAATTTGATGTTTATGTTCTTTATGAATTAATAACGATCTTAAATCGAATTAATGAAGTCCTTGATACATTACATAGCATGAAGGAAATCATGATTAGATCATGATAATGCGATTCCTATTATGTGTAATTATGTTAGTATCTAAATTATTCATAGTCATAAGATTAATAAGACATGACATTATTATTTCGGATATGCAAGCATATGTTATACTCCTTGATTAGATCAAGCAGTGGATCTCATTAGCTATAAGCATGAGTTGTTTAGAGTTAACATGTGGATGCTTACTAAAAGTAGTAAGTACATTGGATGACTTGCCATGAGTTAACTAGTGTCAATGATAGTCTCATTATAGCAATGGTGCAAAAATCTTTAGACTTGAGGTGCTCAAGGATATCTTGGATACTAATCCTATACTTTGACTCCATTCCTCGTTGTCTCTTAGAGGTTGCTCATAGGATGGTAATTAGGTATAGCTTAAGGTATTCGAAGGTAATTGAGTAGCCAATAAAGGATTCACCACTCATAATAGAAGGATATAATATGTACGACCTCTTATCAGGCTCATTACTTACGAATCTCTAGCCAAAGTGGAAATGTCATGAAGATCGTCTTTACTAACATATCCAATCGAGTAATGAGCCTTAGGGACAAGAACTAACATCACTTAGGCTAGATGTGATGTAGTTAGTCTAGTGGGAGTTGTGAGTATAAATGGTGAAAGGACGAATTGCATAGCAAAATCATCTATGGAAGGGTTCGTAGTCAAACCACTGACTTCTTGATCAATTGGGGGTCATGATGTGTTGCTAGATACTGCTCATGGCTTGCTTGAATTAAGTGTTAATTCAAGTGGCCAACATAACTAGGAACCTAATGGGTCACTTGCATTGGAGATACGAAGAATGAGTAAAATAGGTTTGGATAGTGATCCAAGATATGACATAATGTTTTGAGATTATATCGCGATATGATCATAGTAAGAAATGTTGTAAAGGAATGAAAGAAAGCAAGTGTTGCATGACTCCCAGCTTGGAAAATTTCCAAACTTCCAACAAATGTTTCAAGCCAGGTTAGAGGAGGCCAAAGTTGATAGAAACTCACTCATTTTCATGCATAGTATTGTAAGAAAATGAGTGAGAAATGTGAAGAGTTCATCTTACATACACTTATTTTCTAAACTATTCTCTTAAGAACATACATCAAAGCTAGCACTTTGTGTGTGTTCTAACCATTCTTCCTAAGAGGTTTCAGGCTTTGCTCTTCGTGTGGTTATCATTAGAGACATTCTCCTTTGGTCATTATGGTTTACGACAGTCTGAAGAGGTGAAGACAACAATGAACGAAAGAGTCTGTAAGGTACACTTTAAGTTCATGTTTTTGTACTACATCTAATGCGACATGTTTGATTTTGTATTTTCTGGGTTTCGTCTTATTTTTTGCTATGTGTTTTATGATATGTGATGCATAATCGAAACCTAACACACCTTCATGCTTGAATAATCAAAGCTCTTTCCATTTAAATTTGGTTAAGGCATTCCTATTTGAGTGACCTAATCAAAGAAAATACCTTTGGATCCTCTTATAAGCCTTATTGATATTTATAGATAAAGTTTTCTTATTTGATAATTTTGAATAATTAAAAACAAAATCAGTATAATGTGATGTCATATTAGAGGTTTTTTTCTAAAATATAAATATTATAGGGAGAATGTAATAATTGTGGAAAATAACTTAAATTCCTTTATCTTTAGACTTTAACATAATGGATTAAAAGATTATTTAAAAAAGTGACAAAGGCATTCTTAACAACTTGGAAAATATTCCAACTAATAGGTGGGTATACCATTTAAACCAACATAAAAGTAATAGAAGACTATCTAAAAGTGTGATAAAAAGGGACTCTTATTGGATTGGAAAACATTTCTAATAGGTGGGTATGCTATTTATTAGTAGGTTTAAATGTATATTATTACCATCAAATTTAAGTTTCCTTTTTATATCTATAAAAATCATTTGACTTAAATCTTAAAATTAATAAGTGAAAATATAGTATATTCTTCTTACATGAAATATCGATAAATCATAATAACTATCATTTTAACATAAACAAAGACAATCTTGATCATACAAGCTTGATCTTATGAGTCAGATTTCTTAATAAGTAAAAACCATTAGAAGGTGAAAATAAATTTGTTATATATATATATATATATATATATATATATAGAAATTAAAGAAATTGTATAATAATAAGAAATTAGAGTACACATCTAATAACTAGTAGAGTTTAGAAAACTCTTAACTAGTAGAAGAACTTACAAGAAAGCCTTAAGCATATGAAAAAAAAACACTTCATAACCATGCAAAGCCTATTAAGCATATTAAAACTATTTTTAAAGTTGAGAAATGACTTATCTTCATCCTGGTTCATAAATATTCCAGTATGGGATCTTTATATAGGATTGAGCTCTTTTTGTATACTTTAGAGTAATACAGTCCAATTTCAATAATTATCAAATTGTAGGTAAGGACCAATTATGCATTGGGGATTTATTTAACTTGAGATGAGAAAGGTGAATTATTTGTTGCTCTCATATGGATATAATCAAATCTATTAAGAGAAAGTGTGACTGAATGATTTTTCCTTGAAAGATGGTTGGTTTCTCTCTTTACAAATTGTAGACTTTTGTGTTTAAGGATATTCTACAGACAGTGAATTCACTAAAGACACTTCCTTGCTTAAGACAGAAACACTAGATAAGTTCATTCTAGTTAGAAGAGGGAGACCTAATATTGTATATAACTTAGGCTATGTTTGGTACGGTGGCTAGTAATGGAATATAATGGAATGGAATATTATTTCATCATTTAGGAAGGGGGTATATAATAGAATGGAATGGAATGAAATAGGATAGAGGGGGAGGGTTTCATATTGCATCCTATTCCATCCTAAATAGTAAAAATGAGTTACCTTCGATTTGGGAGGATTCTGATGTAATGTAAAATGATAAATATGCACTACTTAATACATCCTCAATAATTTATAATACCAATTATACCCTCCACCTTATGTTCTATATCTATTAACATATGCTTTGTTCTATCAACACCTTCTAAACAATATTTCACTATATTATATTATGAACCCTTTCATTCCTCCCAAATAACAATTTTCTAATATTATATCTATTTACATTTCATTCTATTTCATTAAAAACCTTATGTCCAACCAAACGCAACCTTAGATTCTTAACTAGATAGCTGAAGTAATAAAACATTGGAGGATTAGATATTCCACAAATTCTTGGTTGCGAGTATTGAAGACATAAACAATAGAATGCTAAGAAATCTACTCAGTCTATCAAAGGTACTAAGTCTTCCTTTAATTGCCAACTAAAGAATAAAAGATGCTCTAAACCAAATTTAATGGGTGGCACCACACTATCTTATGCCAACCAATCTATGGTGCATGATCCCTAACAAGCATCATATATGAATCATTAGTGAATTTTTCAGAAGAGTGTCTGCTCTAATGAATGTTATCTTCACCTCTAACGATTAAAGAAATCGCCAGAATTCGGATGATTGGAGAAAAACTAGGTAGCTTAGAATTTCCTGTAGTTATATTGAGCCCTTTGTCAACACTAAGTTCATCTAGCCTGCTTAATGGACTATTGACAAACTAGTTATTATGCCAGAATTAAGATTAGTGCCTTGCTAGTCTTTTGTTGGAAAGCCAATCTTACTACTTCCCTTAGTTTGAGTATTTATACCATAGTCCATATGCAATCATTCTTTAGTTTAATGGACAAAAAGTTGGAACTTCTAAAGTAGTGAGCATGTAACCATCAATCCTAAGGAGTTTGTTTGTCTGCCAACAACCTCTACATTCTTTTAGTTACAAGAACTTATTAGTGATTCTTATAAATAAAATCCCAAGACCACCTTCATCCTTGAATAAACAAAGTTCTTTCCATTTAACTTAGGTTAATTAATGCACGCCTATTGCCTATTTGAGTCACATCATTAAAGAAAATCTCTTCTGATCCTCTCAATAGCTTCGTTGATATTTATAGGAGAGAGAACATGGACTGACCAATAAGCATTCAAACTATCCAGCATTACATTTATTAATTAAACTCTCCTCGCCACTGTTAGAATTTTATTACACTAACTTGATATTCTTGTCTCAATTCTGTCAATAAGAGGTTTAAAATCCTAAGATTGCCAAGATAAATAATAAGAGGATCCACAAAGCTTTAAATCAGTTCCGCTGCAGAACCAAGTAGCTAAATGTTGAACATTCGTTGAAACGATCACCTGGCTCTTCTTCTTGCTAGTGGAGAGAATTGACATTAGCTTAAAAGTGTTCAATGTTGACAAGAGCTTATTGATAGAATAATATTAGATTATCCTTAAAAATTAAGCTAAATGTAAAAGTTGTATTTTTGATCTCATGATAATGATACATACGAGAAATGTCATCATTTGTAACAGAAGCACTCAAGCGTGGAGTCCATGTATAGAGGAACCAATGCAATCCTTTTTTAATGTCAGATTAGGCTAAAGTCAGGCTTAACAGCTATTTTATCCCTAGCCTCTTGTATACTTGGCCAGTTTCTTCTCCTTGCCTTGTAACATCCAAGAGTTGCCCCAGCTTTCCTAGTTGTGGTCTTTAGTTTGTTTTAAGCTCTTATGTACTTTTCCTTCACTTTTCTGAGGAGGACACAAATTTTATACCTTAATAAGCATGCCCTGTTTTTACAGACAAAAACAAGATGCAGGGCCTAAGTACAGATTGAGCATTAGTTATTAATCCCAACTAACAACACCGTCGTGAAGTCCAATTTCTATTCGGTGCTTGTCCCACCGACATACGACAACAAGAGCAAAAAGACAAAACTGTAAAGGACTGTCTCTGCTTTCCAGCTCCCATCAATTCGATTTCAGTACCTACGACCCTCGCATCATTGTTTCAGATTCACGCGCATGCCATGCAACTTATTATTAGGTTACACCTAACCTGACCGTTCCGCTTATGCTCCCAATATTCATTACACTGATTTTTCTGGCAAGGTTTTTGAATGTTACTCATCAAGGAGCCTTTTGCCCTTCCCTTAAGATCGTAACTTTAATTAGCACTCTCATAGTCATTACGATTCATAATATCACCCCTAGGTTCAACAACTTGTTAATAATTAAAATTTTGATTACATTACTTATTATTCAATTTATTTTTATAATTAATTAAAAATTTGAAAATTTTCAAATGTAATATAGGTTTTTTTTTCCGCTTTTAATCTTAACAATATTTGCTCTTCAATAGTATCACCACTGGGTCTTCTCTGAAGAAGCAACCTTCGGGTGATAACACCAAGGGTGCTTATTTAGGTAGAGTGTCTGCCTTCCTCTCTTTAACGAGTCTCTTTCATTATTTTCTTTCATCCCTTCTCTCTTTTTTTTAAACTATCAATTTTAATATCTTCTCTCATTCTTTTTAGCGATGTTTTAAAAACCGGACTGGTGATTGAACCAGAGAAGCAACTAATTTAAGGGTCAATGGTTCAATCGGAATTCAACTATAATCGAACCGGTGACTAATAAATATATAAATTTATATTTTATATATTATATATATAAGATAATTTTTAAACATACTATTTAATTATTTATTTATCTAATTGTAAACTTAACTTAAACCTTCAAACTTTAAAATATACAATTTTTTTAAAAAAGTTCACCAAATACAACAAAAAATAAGATAACAAAGCTCACTATTCATATTTCATCAAAAAGATTAAAAAAAAGATTACTAATCATAATATTCATTTAAGTTGAAATAATCAAAATCAAGACATTTTAAATGGACTAGCCGATTCTTTCTTTCATCAGTTCAACAATTTTTACCGGTCCGATTGCAAAATGAACGGATCAATCATTAACAAAAAATACGGGCTAAACCGAACCATTTCATACTCTGGGTCATCGATTCTCCGGTCCGACCGACCGGTTCAGTCCGATTTTCAAAATATTGTTTTTTAGTGACCGACCATTTTTTAATATATAAATGATGATGGAATCAACACTATTTTAAGTATATATTAAATAAATTATTATTTGCACGCAATTTAAATCTTTTTTATATTTTCTGTACTCCTCCTTTAAACCTCTTTAGTTAAGCATAACAAATATCGCCTAGTATAATTTGACTCAAAGCTAATAGACTAAGTCTGAGTAACTTCTTAAATTTAAAATTGAGGTTAAGTTCAAGTTCAGGCTTTATAATCTGACTCGTCCAGAGCCCAAACATATTATATCTATAACAAATGATACTTTTTGTGTATTGATAAATGGCTAGTGCCAACCTTAAATAGTCTAAAGAGCAATATCTTTTTGAAGTAAGGGTTTTTTCAATGGCAGTACATATGCATAGAAGAGGAGATCATTATACCCACAATAATCATAGCAACAACACTAGTTACTCCTACCATGGCTATTGTTTCTCTCTTCTTTGAAGACATCTTTTAATTTTATGATGATCCTTCTCAATTCTCTGATAGTCTTATAAATTGTCACTCTGAAAATGGTAGTTACAAATGTTGTAGCTTGAATAGTTATCACGATGGTAGTATCACTTTTCCTTCTCATGGAGACAATGGTGGTAGTTTGCAACTTATAGGTGGTTGCAACGATGGTGGCGGTGGCCTGGTCTTAGTTTAGGGTTTTTTGTCTAATTAGAAGCGGAGGTGCTAGTTTTGGTTCTAACTACCTAGAACCCTTGTTGCCTTTTCCACATCTTACTCCTCTATTTGGTGGAAGCATATTGTGAGATATACATTTAATTCTTAAAGAAAATAAAATTTCTAAAGCTAATTGGAACTGAAGGATATGATACCAAATCCAATCTCTTTATAGTAAAAAAAAGAGAGAAGCAAATTAACTTTAGTGTCAAATGTAGGATAGACACTAGACTTGTGACATGATATTTAATGACAAATAGAAATAGAGTCAATAACCTTATGCTTATGTAAAAATAAAGTTTTAGTATACTTCAACTTTTTAAATATAACCTTAGGTTACAAAAACTTTTATAAGGACCTTATAACGTAGAACCTCGGGGATATTGAGAAGGCCATTTTCATATTTCTCCTTGTATTATGTTTCTCACAGTGGTAAAAGAAATATAGTTAACTTTTTGTGTTTTTGCTTCATTTATTTTCTTTTATATTGCTTATGTTTATGCAAAGGTTGGTATCAAACAATTGGTATTACAATTATTGGTAACAGTACACAGGTTTTATTATCAAGATGTCTCTTCATAAGTTCACTATTGAGAAATTCAATGGCTCAAATGATTTCAATTTATAAAAGATAAAGATAAGGGCAGTTCTTATTCAACATGGATGCACAACAACATTTGTAGGAGAAGAAAAGCTATTGAGAAATTTGGGAGCATCAGAGAAGGAAGATATTTTGTCAAAGGTGCACAGTATAATACTATTAGGTTTGAGTCATAAGGTCTTGAGAGGCATGGTTGATGAAACAATCACTTGTTTTTTTAATATAAAAACTGACTTGAAAGTAAGAATCCTTTATATCAAAAGTAGTGTTTGCATACCTTGAAAATGATATAAAGTACATAGACAGAAGATCACATTGATAATTTTTATAAGATCATGTTAGATTTATATATGTGAGGGTTAAAATGAAGGATCAACATTAATCTATAATCCTTTTATGTTCTTTTTACTATTCATATGAGAAGTTTGTTGATAACATCTAGTATGGTAGAGAGATTATTTTTCTCATTGGTAAAAATGATGCTTTGTAGTTCAAAAATTGAATAGAAAGGTCTTTAATACATATGAAGGTGGATTAGATGTGGTTTTGGTTGATAGTAGAGGAAGGAAGAAGAAGTTGATACTGAAAATATAAGTGACTCATAATCCAAATTAAAGGCTAAAAATGTTTGATAATTTAACTATAAAGAAAAACGATACTTTGAAAGGGATTGTCCACATTTAAAGGATATAAGCAAGAAAAGAAAGACAAATAGAAAATCAAGTTTTTTTATAGTCTAGGAGAGTTATAATGAAGAGGATGGAAGAGATAGTGATGTTTTCTTGTAATTTTGATTTTGCAAATTGATGGGTAGTAGATACTAACATGTCTTATCATATAACTTTCAACAAAGATTAGTTTTGATGATGAAGAGCATGTTACCAAAGATAATGATTCATTGTAGATCAAAATGCATGATAGAATTGTTCGAAAATTGGATGTTTCATATATTCCTGATTTTCAAAAAGATAACTTTTATGGGTACTCTTGATAGTCAAGGATACCAGTTTTTTTAGTGATAAAAAACAATTTAAGGTAGTAAAAAGTGCATTGACTATGATGAAAGAAAAACTATAGCATGAGTGAGAAAGATGGTAATTAGATTGATGAACATTTCTTAATCCTCAAGGTAAAAGGATGATAGTACTATAGTATGGTACATATGGGAAACTCATCTTAGTGAACAAAAAATGACAAAATTTCATAAAGGGAGTTTATTAAAGGATGACAAACATAGGAAGGTAAATTTTTATAAGTTTCGTGTACTTAATAAAACATTATGATAACCTTCATGGATATAGTGCTTGAAGAGCGATATATATTAAGGAAAATATGTAGAAAGTACATGCCAGGGTCAATAATGTGCACCACTAGTTCAGAAGTAGTAGAAATGGTACTAGAATAATATGGAAAGGATGCTAAAGGGGTTGTAAATTCTAGTTTAGAGGATAGAATAATGTTAAGAAGAAGTCATGAACACAATATAGCTAATGATAAAGTAAGAAGGACCATCAAGAAGCTAAGGAGATATAGTTAGAGAGACTCAATCACGTATGCTTTCACTATCAGTGATGAGGATGCATATATATATATATATATGGAAAGTCAGGAGAAAGATAGGCTAATGGTGTTATGGTATAAGACATTAGTTTTCATAAGATTAAGAAAATTGATTGCATCTAGTTAGATCTTAAAAAAGATTCGTTGTAGCACCCCACTGTATATTCCCAAATATACCTTACGTTTGTCCTATCATTTCTAGTTTAATTACTCTTCATTTGCCCATCATTCTTAACTCTGTTTCAACTCAATATCATCCATAAATAAATTATAGTCTATGATTGATCATGAACACTAAAAACAGAACATATATATAGATATACATTCATCATCAACTTTTTGCATATATTCATCTTCATTTCCACTTTCATTTCACTTCTAACTATCACCCTAATTCACCTCATTTCAAGAACATAACTCAACATTTTGGTTAACATAACTTTCACTTTCATTATACTTTGAATTCACAACTCATAGCATCTACATAACAACTCATCACTCATGGTTTTCATCCTCTCAAAACATAACATAAACACATGTATTCATCCATCAATTTACTACACCCAGTACTTAACTTTAAGTCAAAATTTGAAACTCTTAAAGACAGAATTTGAATTTGATGTCTTTATTTAAAAATGTAGCCATATATCTCTAATTTAATTCAAAATTTTAATCATCCCATTTGGATATATACAGATCAAGTTATGGATAAAATACAGATGCATATCTAATGGAAATGTTACAGCTAACATATTCTAGCACATTTTAAACACCATTATCACTTTATCTCTAAACTTCCATCCTAGTTATTTTCTTTTCAAGACACTACACTTGC
>JANVCQ010000008.1:34921156-34934889 GCA_025531925.1 Erythroxylum plowmanianum
ACATATTATGCATGAGCATGAAGAAGCATTTCTAAGCCTCTCATAAATCACTCACATTTACTATTTTAACCTTCCTAGGTAATGGGATGTTACAGTTATGGCAATTGCTCCTTGAACACTCGACAATGCTCTTAATGTTTCTCTCTTCTTCTCCTCAAAAAATTTGAAAACATGATTCCTTAATGTATTCCGACTTGGAACCTTGAAATTTGATTAGATTAAATTAAGAAATATCCTTAATCTTTTGTTTTCAACCATAGACAATGGTTGTTCATCTCCAATAATCATATTAGCCATCAAAATTCTTGTTCTATGGTTGTCAAAAGTTATTATGCTCATTTCATTTTTTCCTTTCATAAGGTTAGGGGTAAAAAATGTTTGACCTCATAAATCCTTCTTCCTTCTAGTGTATGATTCCATATGTTTCTTTAAATGAGATGTTCCACCTTTCGAACTACCTGAATACAATTTTTGAAAATAGTTGCACAATGCTTTTTCAAATTTGTCAATTGATATAATCTTTTTAAAATGATTCCAAACTTCACTTTTATGTTGACTAACTTGAATTCTAATTGAACCTCTATCGTCACTTGGTGTCAGAATAGAAGTTTCCATTTCTTCCTCTGGTACTAGATTAGAACTCTCAACTGAAGGAATTTGCTCATCCATCTGATAAAAAACATATAAATACTTAAAGTTAGAATAAGAATGTATTAGGAAATGACACATTCTTTTTCAATTTCAGTCTAATACATAAAGTTACAGGCGACAATATTAACTACTTAATTGTAGTATAATTTTTGTAATATTTCAATTTCAGTCTAATACATAGGTGTGTTAGAAATATTGCAATTAATAAATCTTTACAACCACTTATATTTCCTTTTTCCAAAGGTAAATTAAGGCAATATCATGTTCTCAACATATCAACCTAAAAGATGTAGCTTGTTTTAGTATTTCGAATATCCTAGTATACATGATAATACTCGATTTAAGACCAAGATCCCAGATATGGGATAAAATCTATATTTATTAGCATACATTCAAAACAAGAATAGTTGTGTAAAGTGAAAATCCTCAAAAGTAAAAGTTAAGCGCATGTATTATATGATGTAGAACAAATACAAATTAGAAATTAGAAATTCAAATGAAGCTAAACAAGTAGAACAAGAAAGAAACTAGAAGAAAATAGAGTAGAACATAACACTACAAGAGAACAATCAAAATATTTCAACTATTATTGTACCTTTATAATAATTGAAATATCATAGTTTCACTAGAATTATTGAGGGTTAAACAGTGTTTGATAGGTTTCTATATATGTGGTAAACATGTTTTGTAAAAATTTCTATTTCAATACCTTTTTTCCTGAGATTCTAATGTCTTTTCATTTTCAGGGCTTGATATCTTTAGTTTGAAGCAAATATAAGAAATGTGACTCTAGCATGAGACTATATAATCCCTTTATGCCCAGGAAGATATTTGTTGCTTTACATGTGTGATGGTTGAAAATGGTGAATTAGTGTTTGTGGCTGAAATTGATATCACAACTTTATGAGAGACTTTACTTCTCCAATAGCTTTCCATTGACTTAAAAGTAGAAAGAGAAGCTTCATCTAGCTAGTGAAGCCTTGTTGATGATATTGTAGTTATAAGGCAATATGCCTTACTAATGATTATGTTTTCTTTATGATTTAATTTATATAAAAACACAAAAGAAGATATGTTTTTTCTTCAAATAATGTGATGAATTCAATTACTATTATTTTACAGCATTAAACTAGTAAGAAGAATAAAAAAATATCAAAAATCAAAACCAATTACACTTGGTAGTCTTATCCTTTGCCCACATTTAACCATTAAAAGATAAATAGCAGTTCACTATTCTTCCATGACCAACCTTATATTCTTGTTATGCTTGAGAATTAATGGAAATAAAGAATATACAACTATGTATAAGATTATACAAAAGTAAGAATGTCACACAACGCGAAAGTCACCAAAAGTAACACGTAGAGTACAAAAGCCTAAAAAAGGATAAATTCCTGGTTAAAACATCTAAATAAAACCCACAATGTAAACTAACATAATTATAAGTACGAAAGTACCCTAGTTATTCACAGTAAATCTCAATGATCTCTGTAGCATTTCATCAAACACATTACAAGCATTATCCCATATTCCTAATATTAACATACAAAGTTCTCAAATTAGCCACATCATGTCTCAAAACAACCAATTAAACCAAATTAACCAAGAGAGAATGAGAGAATACCTTATTAAGTACATTGGATCCTTCATTAAATCAAAGTTAGTTGTTTCAGCATTGGTGACTATGTTGAGTCATGAAAGATGATATGCGAAGAAGAAGAATCGAGGAAGAGTGTGAAATGAAGAAGAAGAATAGAGAAGTGAAAGAAACTATGTGAGTGGTCGGGGATGAAGGGAAATGGATGGAGGCAGGACCATAGGGGGAGGCTATTGTGCTGAGTGAGGGGTGAGCATGTGAGATTGCAAGGGGTTAGGGGCGATGCTACTAGCTCTTTTAATTAAAGGGAAACAACGTTATTTTTGCTTGCAACAAAATGATGTCATTTTGTCTTTTGTTTTATTAACTATTATAACTTAAAAGATGTCATTTTACTGTCAAAACAAAACGATGTCGTTTTGTAGGGAGAAGAAATATTTATACATAAACAAAACAATGTTGTTTTGTTTGGATCACTGTAGAGGCCACAGGCCGGGCTACTCTGCTTGGGGGCAGTGGCCTGACTCGAATTTTTGTTCCATATAGGAGTAAAATAAACTTAACAAGTCACCAACAGATATCTGTCAAAAATCGAGAGAAGCTTTATGTTTGAAGAAGATAAAACACATTTCATTCTTCTCTGATTTGAACTTTACATTGAACTCCCTTTTATAGTTTTAAGGGGCTACTATAAATAGCGACTAGTTAAAAATACAATTAAGTATTATCCACGTATTTCTTCCTTTAATAATAACTACTAATCTATTACAGGAAAATAGTTTATAGCCACTAATCTAATAAAAGAAAGTGATTAATAACCACTAATCTTAAAATGAATATAAACCATTCATTTTAAATAAATAATTAATTATTAATTATAATACTTATTAATTATGATCTCCTGATCATTACTTCCCTTTTTAGAGGAATCCAACTCCTGATGGATCTCAAAATGAAAGATGAGGGAATGTGGATTTTCCCATTTCTTTAGTGAACCACTTCGCTGTACTAGGTTTTTGCCCTTTCCTTCCAATACGAAATGCTTCTCGTACACCCCTGCGTGTTTCTGTAACCTTCTTTTCAAGGATGGTATCTTCCAGTAGTGGAGTTTCATCAGGAATACTCAAATCTGCTACTGAAGGTATGATTTCATCTAGTTCATCATCTAGCATTGATAGTTCAAAAATCTTAAGCTTTTCGACATTGAATACATAGTACATCTCGATATAACTTGGTAACTCTTGTTGGCATGCATTATCACCAATCTTTTTGATGATCTTGAAAGGTCCATAATGAATAGGTTTCAATTTCTTGCCTTCTTCTTTTAACCTTTCTTTTCCTAAGTGTAGCCATACAAGATCTCCCACTTGAAAATCACCTTTCACCCTATGCCGGTCATATCTAGCTTTATATTTTTGTTGAGTTCTTTGTAATTGCTTTTCCACTTCACCATGTACTTTTTGAATGCATTCTAGGAACTTTTGAGCTTTCTTTGAACCAGTCTTGTCTTGCCCTTCTTTTAATGTTGACTCAAGTGTGAACTCTAAGTCAAATGGACTTTATGGTAAGTAGCCAAGACAAACCTCAGATGGTGATTTATTTGTGGAGCTATGAATAGCTCGGTTAAAGGCAAATTTCAAATATGGTAAACTCTCATCCCATGTCTTTGGATGTCGAGCATTATATCCTCGTAAGAGATGTACAACGGTTCGATTGACAACTTCCATTTGACTATCGGTCTGAGGATGAAAAACTGTACTTCGATTCAGCTTTATGTCCATTATAGACCATAATGATCTCCAGAAGCTTCCAAGAAAATGACTATCACAATCTAAGACAATTGAGCTTGGTAACCCAAAATGTGTCCAGACATTCTTGAAGAAAAGTTTCGTTGTTTCTTCTCCCGTGATTGTCTTCTTGCAAGGTAACAAAATTATCATCTTGGAAAATCTATCAACTACAACATATAGATAATCAAATCCGTTTTTAGTAGTTGGTAGACCTCCCATGAAATCCATAAAGATACTTTCCCATGGTATACTTGGAATTGATAATGGTGTGTAGAGCCCAACCTTCCGATTTGAAGGTTTTGATGTGCTACATAAAACACATCCTTTCACAAAACATGCCACGTCTTGCTGCAGCCGAGGCTAATAGACATAGCGTTGCAGATTTTGTATTGTCTTGTTTACTCCAAAATGACCCGCCACCTTTGAAGTATGAGCTTCTTCTATCCATTGTATGCGATTTGCTTCTTTAGGAACACAAAGTTATAATCCTTTATAAAGTAATCCATCTTGCAATGCAAACTCCGATGGTTTCTGCATTTTTGCAACTAAAATTTCATCATAAAAATCAAGATCATGATCATATAAGTTCACATATTCATCATGTAAACTTGGTTGTATCTGCATCATAACAGACAAACAAAGTATTGTTAATGGTGGCCATGATAACATATCAGCCAGTTTGTTTTGGACTCCCTTCTTGTACTTAATTACCAAGTTGAATTGTTGTAAGTAGGTCATCCATGTTATATGACGAGCCTATTGTAACTTGGATTGGGTTTGAAGATATTGAAGGGGTCGATGATCTGTATAAACTATCGTTTCCTTGCCTAGAATATAGACACGCCAATGCTTTACAGGTTGGTGTAAGGCAAGTAACTCCTTATCATAAGTCGGATAGTTCCTTTGAGATCCCTGAAATAATTCTGAAAAGTAAGCAACAGGTCTTCCTTCTTACATTAGAACAGCACCCATTGCATATCCAGATGCATCAACCTTGAGTTCAAAAGGCTTTTGTAAGCTTGGCAAGGCTAGAACAGGTGCTTCGCATATCTTCCTCTTCAAAAGACGAAACATGTCCTCATGTTTCTGAGTCTAATTGAAATGTTGATTTGCCTTTGTCAATTTATGTAAAGGACTAACAATGACCGAAAAATTTCGAATGAACTTCCGGACATATTGACAAGCTCCCATAAAGCTGCATACTTCAGTAATATTTGTGGGATGCGATCACTCCCTTATGACTTTCACCTTTGCTGGGTCAATTTTTAATTCTCCATTGCCCACTATGAAACCAAGGTATAACAAGAATTTCTGTCCAAACTCACACTTCTTTTTATTGAGGTGGAGTTGATGTTTGTAGAGCAACTCGAATACCTTTCTCAAATGTTCTAGGTGCTCTTCCCAAGTACGACTATAAATCAAAATGTCATCAAGATAAACAATGACAAATTGATATGTGAAAGGTCGTAAGACATCATTCATTAACGGCATAAATGTGGCTGGAGCATTACATAGTCCAAATGGCATAACAAGCCATTCAAACAAACCTTGCCTTATCTTGAATGCAGTCTTCCAAGAATCACCTTCTTGAATTCGGACTTGATGATAGCCTGACTTTAAATCCAATTTTGTGAAATATTTGGCATACTTCAATTGATCTAAAAGATCATCTATTCTTGGGAGAGGATATCGATTCTTTACTGTGATCTTATTCAGAGCACGATAATCGACACACATACGCCAACCACCATCCTTCTTAGGAACGAGAACAATTGGTGAACCACAAGGAGAATTGCTTAGTTTGATAACACCATTTTCAAGCAAATATGAAACTTGCTTATTTATTTCTTCATTCTCCAACACAGAATAGTGATACATGCTCAAATTTGGAAGTGTTGAATATGAGATAAATTGTATCTCATGTTCCACTTCTTATTGTGCTGGTAAACCTCGTCCTCTAGAAAATAAGTTTTGAAATTCTTCACACAATTTTGTTAACTCATTTTCCATACTGTCTTTAGATGGGGTGGCGATAGCCACACGAGTTTGATCAACTTTGTGTTCTTCTTCATTAGAAGATCATATAAATAGTAATACGAACTTCTTTGATGCATTATTTTCCATTTGGTTTGACAAGCGGTGATTAAATTAGTAACCTGCTTTACTTTTTCACTAGAGAAGAGATATTTTCTTCCTTCTTTAGTGAATTGAAATCTTTGGGCTCGACGATAATAAATGACATCTCAATCCCATAAATAAAGACTTCCAAGTATCACCTGGCATATATCAAGATGAACAACATCACATGTTACCTCATCAATGAATTTGTTAGTGATAGAAAATCGAAATGTGCATTGTTGATTGACTTGGAGCCCCACATCTTTGTGGATCCAACCCAATGGATAAGGTTTAGGATGAGCAATTGTTGACAATCCTAACTTTTGAACCAATTGCTCGGAGATGAAATTCCTTTGGTGTCCACAATCGCACTGATCACCTCCTGCTTTACTTGGATTTTGAGGACAAATAAGTCTTCTCATTCATCAGGTTTGGTTAGCAACTCGAATCTCCCATCTTTTGATCTTGTCATCAAAGATAGTCTTGGATCAGCTTCTTCAACTTGATTAATTATCAATGGTTTATCGTCATTGATAGTGGTTGCCACCATCTTAACCTTTTGTCCTCCCTTCGGGAACAATTCTGGGTGTAACTTCCAACACTTCTCCTTTGTATGCCTCTCAATCTTACAATGATCATAATACCTTTTCACTTGCGAAGTTGATGTTTTCTTCTTTTGATTTTTCTATTTTGATGAGCTTGATCCAGACCCATCAAAAGATTTTTAATTACGACCATTTTTCTTCTCAATGATCATAGCTTTAGTGCTTATGCTAGATAAGCTGTGTGGTCGATAAAGCGATATCTTTGTACTGCTACGGGGTGATAACCCTGAGCAATACTTCATGAAAGTTTCATGTGCCTCTATTCAAACTCCCAATGCCACTGCTAAATGTCTGAACTCAGTGGTATATTCTTGCACAGCTTGATCTCACTTTTGGCGTAGATTATGCCATTGTCTCCATCGCTCCTCTAGATGACCCAGAGGATAAAATTCCTTTCGAATAAGAGCAAGAAAATTGGTCCATCCGATATCCTCGTCTTCATGGGATTCTAAATAAGAATTCCATCAAGCCAATGCATGACTTGTCATTTTCAATTTTGTGAAAGAAACCTTTTCTTTATTGTTGTATTGGTACAAAGTAAAATAGGTTTCCAATTGATTAATCCAGGAGTCTAATTTCTCTGCATTAATTGTTCCATCATAAGATGGAATATTGATCCTTGCCTCAACCTTAAAAGGTCTAGGTGGTCTATCCTCATCATCTTGATGTGAGGAATCCCCCTTGTTTCGTGAATTAAGTCCAGGACTCTTAATCGTTCCCGTAGATACCCTATCAAAATCTTCTCCATTTTGATCCGCTATCCATGTCATCACTTTAGTCACCTGATCTGACAACATAGCCATTTGCTTGGCTAGGTCAGCAATAGTTGGTTCTATGGATGTTGGATTGAAACTCATTGCTTTCCTTGAGGGTTGACGATGAATGTTTAGAATGGAAAATGGTTCTCCTGACTGTTTATATTCACTTCTTGTATTCACCATACACAGGTAGGATCTGTGCTCTGATACCAATTTGATCCGTATGGGAGTAAAATAAACTTAACAACTCACCAACAGATATCTATCAGAAATCGAGAGAAGCTTTACGATTGAAGAAGATAAAACACATTTCATTCTTCTCTAGTTTGAACTTTACATTGAACTCCCCTTTTATAATTTTAAGGGGCTACTATAAATAGCGACTAGCTAAAAATACAATTAAGTATTATCCATGTATTTCTTCCTTTAATAATAACCACTAATCTATTAAAGAAAAATAGTTTATAACCACTAATCTAATAAAAGAAAGTGATTAATAACCACTAATCTTAAAATGAATATAAACTATTCATTTTAAATAATTAAATAATTATTAATTATAATACTTAATAATTATGATCTCTTGATCATCTATTGAGAATCAAGGTAATGTTTTGCACAACTTCAGAAGACATGTCATGTACGTAGAAATTAAGTGGAAAAACCAAGCCCTTTACCAAGACCAAAATGTCTTCTATGACCCCACTAGATGCCTAAGAGACCTATCAGCCAATTCCAACACTACAGATGTAGGTTTTAGACTCTTCACTCCTAATGATGTATAGACCGACTTAGGCATCACATTGATTACCACCCCTAGATCTAACAAGGCTCCTTTTATGGTAACTTTTCCTATTGTGCATGGGATGGTGAAAGATCTAGGGTCTTGGCACTTAACAGGTATTTAGGGTTTGAAAAGTGCAGACACGTTTGAGCTAACTTGTACTCTCTCATTAGGCCTAAACTTTCTTTTGTTAGTGCACAAGTCCTTAAGATATTTAGCATAGGCAGGAACCCTTTTCACTAGATCAAGCAAAGGCACGTTGACTTCTACTTTCCCAAACAAGTCAATGACATCTTTTTTATGGTTACAATCAGTCATCCTTTTGCTAAACAAATATGAATCGGGAAAAGGAAGGTCTTTTATACTTACCTCCTTGTTGGTTGTTTCTTGGGCTCCTTGCTTGCTTGATTCTTGGATGGTATCTGAATTTGCTTCCTTGCTCTTTAATTGTGATGAATCCTTTTCAGCCAAGATTGCTCTTTCCTTTAAACTTTCAGACTTCTTAACTCTCTCAGTTAATGAAGACAATCCTCTATTCTCTTTCTTCTCTTCATCTTCTCCCTTATCTTGATTTCTGAACCTCACTTGTTTCTCATTGCGGGGAGTTATGGCATTCAAACTTTTGGGGTTCATAACAGTATTGGAGGGAATAGCTCCACTGCTTCTTACTTGATTCTCACTCATGTTGTTGGACAATTAGGTGACGTAGGAATTGATGTTCTTAGCTTTTGTCTCCCATTCCTCCATTCTCTTTTCTAGAGCATTAAAATGAGCAGCAATTTTAGAGGAATCCTGTTGAATGAGAGAGGCTATTGGATTGAATTGGTTATTGTTCGAAGTCCTTTCCTTCTTAATCAACGCCATCATATTATGTAAAAGTTAGTTGGTATCCTCTTTTGGTGGAACAATCAGAGCTTGTTGTTGGTTATGGAATTGGTTTGCAGATGTACCAGCTCCTCCACCTTGTTGAAATCTATTTAGTCCTCTTCCTTCCTCATTCCTCCAACTGAGCCTAGGATTTGCCTTCCATCCCTCATTATAAATGTTCGAATAAGGGTCCCATTTTTGATTGTGTCGATCCTGATATACAATAAACATCTTTTCATATCGACCGAGGCAAACACTGGATATGTGCATTACTAACCCACAAGTATCACAACTGGGTGCAGTAAGATCCACGGAAGGTATTGGGCGATGCACATTCATATTCTTCAGTTCTGCAGTGATGAAGGACAACTGTGAGGTTGCTTTGCTCTCCAAAGAGTCAACCCTAGACTCCAGATTCTCCATTCTCCTTGATTGGGCTATCGAAGCTCCCAACTCATGTACTCCTCTAGTTTCTCTAACACTATACTACTGATGATTCAAGGCCATATTCTTGATCAAATCCAATGCCTACAAAGCTGTAAGATCAATCAAGGAACCTCCCGATGCCGCATCCAGCATACCTTTATCTTGACCCTTCAATCCATCATAGAAATACTGCACTAGCTGTTCATCAGGTATTTGATGGTGGGGCCATCTGGATAACAAGTCTTGGAAACAATTCCAATAGTTATAGACTGACTCGTCATAATCTTGTCGTGCTGAATAGATCTCCTTTCTCATTGATAACGTTTTAGAGGCTGTGAAATGTTTCTCTAGGAATGCCTTCTGCAGATTGGCCTAACTATGATATGCATTTGCCATATGTCTTGGAAGGCTCATAGACCACTCCCGTGCTTTTCACTCTAAGAATAGATGAAAAACATTCCATAATATTTGATCAAGTAGAGCTCCCACAGGTTTCATGCTTTGACAAATCATTAACAATGATTGCAAATGGATGTAGGGATTTTATCCTGTGAAGCCATGAAATTTAGGAAGAGAGTTAATGATCAATCCTTTAACCTCAAAATTCACATCAAAATTAAGACAAGCAGTAGTAAATGGGTCATAGTTCACATAAGAGGTAGTTGCTTCCCTAATGATCCTTCTTTGTTGATTTTAGTTATTCTCACCAACTCACTTCTACTCCCCATTACCTCCATTATCACCATTTCTAGACTGATTAGCATTAAGGTTAGGGTTTGCAAAAAAGCTGGGTTCTTAGCCATGATCACTCCTTCTATCAAATCGCTCTCACTACTTGGCTGACTAGACTCTTCTTCTACAACTGCCTGACTTCTCTCTTTTTCTTTCCTCTCCTATCTAATCTTTCTTAAATGTCTCTCCATTTCGAGGTAGAAAGGTAGAAGTTTAGCTCTGCGGGGCATGCATGGGAACAATTCAAATGAAAATAAAAAGTAAACAAAATTACTTGCAAGCACACAAAATCAAACAAAAAAGCAAGATGTGATGGATGCAATGTATGGGTGTATGTAAGTATGTGTTATAGTAAACTATACAAGTAAAATATGTATCAAAAGGCAATCAAAGAAATGTTCAAAACTATGCGGGTGCAAAAATGCTAAGTATGAAAAGTGCAAAAAAGTTTAGTATCATGTTTGTTTGTGTTTTCAAAATTTTATGCTATGTAAAGAAAATGAAATCCTATACTATTGACAAGTATGAAACTAAACTATCTAAAATGCAATCTAAACCAAGGTTCCTAACGTCACTTAGCAGCCAAAATGACAAAAGCTAACCTAGAGAATCAATCACTTGGTTCCCCGACAATGATGCCATTTTGATATGAGCTTTAGTACTTACCCTTGGAGGACAAATCAAAAAAATATAATCCAAGGATTGCAATATAGGTTGCAATCTCGAGGCATTTCACTTAATTGAAACCTAATGGAATGGACCTAGGCTAGTCTATATGTCATGAAATGCAAACTAAATTGGTTTTAAAAAACGGGGGTTTTTGTCTTTGGAATCTTTACTAAATTAAAAAGGAACTATAAGGAAAATGCATCAAAACGTATTTTTGGATTGTTGGGAATGTAAAAAAAGGAAGATAAAAACAATGATAAATGATGATAATATCCTTTTGAAAATGAGCATTAGCCATCATAGTTCAAAATCAAATTTCAGTGGAGTGGAAATCACTAAGTTTCAAATGGTAAACCATAAAGACTCTTTAAGTCCAAGGTCTTAATCAATAAACTCCATTTCTTAAGACCTTGTTGAATGCCCTTAGTGTGTGTAGTGGTTAAGTCAATGCAACAAGTCATTTTGGGATCTCAAATCAACTCAATATCATACACAACTATGCAAGATAAAAGAGATTCAAAAAGATCACAAATAGACATATATGAACTTCATATATTTAAGCTCAAAGTTCTATATCAAAAAATCCCACAACACAATGAATATCCAACACTTGATTAAACTCTAATCAAGAATGTTTAACTACAAATCACAAATCCTAAATGTAGGAGTTTGTAAATCATAGCTAAACATGGATTAAGCTACTCCCCTTTTAAGCCTGTTGAACTCAAGCCATTGCTACATCTTTAAAAGGATTAGGATGTCTAGCCAAGCTTAGCTCCAAGAGACTTCACCACTGAGAACCCACTAAAGATACCTATGGTAGCAACCGACTGTGGAAAAATGGATGAAAGATTGTGTAGAAGAGAGAATGAAGGTATGGAGATGAAAGAAAGATGATGAGAGTGTGAGGGTGTGTGTCTGCTCTCAGCTCTTGTTGTAACTTAACCTAAAAAAGATAATTTTTACAAATCGGGTTGATGGATCAGGTTGTACAGTAGGTAATTTTTTCTGAAAATGGTCTAGGCTAGCGCCAGTTTGAAGGTTTCACCACAGGGAGGAGATGTGTGACCATGACAAACTTTTCTTGAAAGGTTTTTATTACTCAGCTTCAAGTTTTGCCGTGGCATAAACACGTCTCTTTGCTGTGGTGAACTTTTTTCGAAGAGTTTTTGCCTGAATTCTTCATATTTCATCGCAGCAAACTTTCCAGTTGCCTTGTTGACTTATCATCTTCAACCTTCACTCCTTGGCTCTACTTCTTGTGTCTCCTACAATAAACAAATGGTAGTTTGTAGTATCAATTATTTTAGAAAATTAATTTAGTGCAATTACAAATTATTTGTGACAATTTTACTCTCAAACTACATAAAGTAAAGGTAAGCACTCAAGAGTCAAATTAAGCATAAAATCAAAAAATGAGAGCCAAGAAGTGTAATAAAATCCATGGAAATGTCACCAATTTATGTAAGAAACTTGAGTTCAATCGGTGGTTTTACTAGAATTCCAAAAGACCAACAATTACTGCATGATTTCTTCAATGGAAAGGAGCTTTGCAAGAGCATAAACTCTGATGGGGGTGTTGCAGTCTAGGATACTATTTTGAGCAGTGAGGGTAACAAGAAGGTGCAAGATCTCCTTTTGTTAAATGTCGCTCTACTCTCCCTTGGTATTGAGACTGCTGGAGGTGTCACGATTGTGTTGATTCCCAGGAGCACAACTATTCCCACCAAGAAGGAGTAGATCTTCTCTACTTACTCTGACAGCTAGCCTGGTGTGTTAGTCCAAGTCTATGAAGGTGAGAGGACAAGGACTAGGGACAACAACTTGCTTGGTAAATTTGAGCCCTCTAGCATTCCTCCTGTTGCTAGAGGTGTACCACAAATTACTGTATGCTTTGACATTGATGCCAATGGTATCTTGGAAGTGTCTGCCAAGGACCTTCACTTCCAGCTTCCATATGAGTAGCTCAAGTTGCTTGTTCTTGTGTTTTCCTTAGTTTTGTTTTAGCTTTTAATTTGTCGGATGCTCAATTACATTTTTGTCATGTACAAACTTCATGGCCAGTTATTTATATAATTCTCTTTGTACTTTTTTTGTTGTGTTGTTCTTCAATAGCCTTACATTTCCCTTTCAATGCATAATTGTTTTAATTGTTCGTCACATTTAGGAAAATATGATATTTAAGTGTGGGGAAGGTCGTTCTAATTTACATTTCTTGTTTATGCATCATTTTTAGCCATTTAACCACTTGTGCAAGTCATTTGTACATAATATGTAAATTTTTAAACTTGGTAATTGAGGAAAATCCCTTGTTTAAAGTATTTCTGTCATTTTTTGTCGCGGTGAACTCTTTCTTCACAATTGCGACATCGCGCTCGCCGCAACGATGCTATCCTCTTTAAAGAAACTGTTTTAAAACTTCCTCATTTCAATAATTCTCCCTCATTAGATTCTTTTCACTCTTGTATCTTGAAGATTTTATCAATTTCAAAGTGGACCTTGTGTTTTTGAAAACACCATCTATGTTTTTAAATGATAGTTGATTTCGGTTAATTTCATTTTCAATGTTTTCATGAGAAGCAAGTGAGGGTATGCTAAGAGAGTAGCATTATGTGTCTTTAAACCTTAAGATTGCTTAATTGAGATACTACCTTTGTTGAAAGGATATTTGGGCTTGAATTCTTTCAATTTTGTGTGTATCTGCTTAATTTCATATCTCTCTAGAACTTGTTTTAA
>JANVCQ010000008.1:34952157-34968196 GCA_025531925.1 Erythroxylum plowmanianum
ATTGATGATGGAAAATGAGGAAGAAGTACATTAGAAGGAGGCTTTCAAGTTTATGCCTTTAGGTGTTTGATAAAATGTCTAAGTGAACTTGGCTTAAGATTTAAGTATTGTGATAGTGTGCATTAGAAAGAGGCTTTCATGTTTGCTTAGAGTAAACTTGAATTGTTGCTTAGATTGATGAATAATAGCCTAATATGCTTGAATAAAGATGTGCTTAATTATGTCATGGAATGAGTAAGTTTAGATTAAAGGCATTAAATGCCTCAGAAAATGCAAAAGAAAAGCTAATGTGATGGTGTATATATATGAAATTTAGGTTTAAGCAATATTTTCATCATATGCCTTTTTATGTATAAAGGCTTGGGACCCGTGAATTAGGGGGATCTTACCGAGGATTGTTGATATTAAGAGAGAGTATATCTTCTTTGAGGTGAGTTGGGGAGACCATATTTCTCAAATAGGATTAGAACATTCTAAGATAAGTATGATGACAGGTATGTGAAATTTTGAACCTGGGCAACGTAAGGTAAAATTGAATTTCAAATGAATGCTAATATGTTTAGATCCTTAATAAATGTTGTTGTTTTGAACAACTATACATTTGACGCACAAAAAATAACTTTTATTGTATGAAATAACATTTTAACATGGTCTTTAAAGTTTATATTTTTATTACAAATGTTGAGAGATGTTATTATTTTTAACAAATATGAGTTTAAAGTGCGAAGAATAATGCTTTATTTTATGAAACTACATTTTTTAATAACTTTGCACTTGGATTGCAAAAGATAACTTTTATTGCATAAAATAATATTTTGAAATTTACATAAGCATAACCGATTCATGTATTCTGCATGTATTTATTCTCTTTTGGTTTAGAGCCATGATACGATTTTATTTTATCAGTTGGATTGATAAATAAAAAATGATGCTTTATTTGATTTTTGTATTTAATTTTTACATATGATTTTTGTGATTGACGAGGAAACAATTGGCCAATCGTTTGCTAGGCATAACTGATTAAGTGAACCTCGTATCCTTGACGCTGGTACATGAAAGTCGAGTCGCCGTATCGACATTTTTCTACGGGACTCGCGGGTGATTCCACACCTAGGGTCTGGACACCGACGAGATCATCACCTAGGGTCATGATGCTCTTGTCGACTGTAGTCCGGACTCACCACGAATAAAATTCAAGCCAACATCAATAATCAATGGGTGTGCACATTAGTTTGGTCGACTAGTGGTGTCACACATGATTTTTGACTTATTCTGACATTTATTTTCTGACGAGATTTGATTTATATATCTGATATTTTTATGCATTTGTATACTGTAACTGAAACTTATGTTCACCAGATGGGTGATTAATACACTAGACCTATGTGTTTCCTAACTATTATATGATGAGGCATAGGCTAGGCCTATGTGTTTTTATGTCAAGTATATTTACTTCATAAGTTATCTACACGGTCTTGGTATGATCAAATTCTATTTGTGTTATATGTTTTTCCTGTTCACTGAGTACCTAATGTACTCACCCCCTCTGCTTTCCAACCATACAGGTTAATTTAGTGAATTTGAAGCTCTAAGTAAATCTTGTAGTCTTTTGACATTTTCGAGGTTTTATCACATATGAGTAGTTTCTTAGTTTTTATTTTTGTTGTATAGTGGCTCATGAACTGTTTTCCTGTTTTTATTAGTTTGATTGTGTTGATATACTTTATGATTATATAAACTTAACTTTTGACTATTTGTTGTTGTAAAAGACTTAATATATAAACTTTCAATACTATTATTGAGATTGCCTTAAGTGAATTTTAAAGTCTTGAAGTTGTGGCTGGTTGTAAATATAGAAATGTGTTTGAAATTGTTTGTAGGTTTTGAGATTTTTAAAATACAATCGTTGTGCTGTCTAAATTTTTCAAAAAAATAAAATAATAAAAAAGATATTCAATTAGCCTTGCATAGTCGGATTAAGGATACTAATAGTGTCCTTAGCCTGGTTATGCAACGGTTATCATAAATCTGATGTGATATCGGGCTGTGACAAAGAAGTTAAGAAAATATGATGAGTTTGATCTAAAATGATGGTTATGGGGAAGACAACTGGGCTATGGGTAGAAGAAAACCAACGAAGAACAAGCAGTGAGGAAAAGACGCTAAATCATGGAAACTCAAAGTGTTGCATGGAAGCTCCAGAGACCACCTACTATGGGGAGACTCTCATCTATCTAGCGATGATTATTTTTCCCCTTATGAGTGATAATATTTTCAGACAACACAATCTATAAACCAAAAAAATTAAGTAATGTCCGTACTTTATCAGTCAAAACTTAAAATAATGTTTATGCTTTGAAATGAGTTCTTACAACGTTGATGTCTTCTTTAATATTTTACTTGTACTTCACTTTCACAATTAAGGTCTTCATTGATGACTATAGTATTGGAAACCAGCAGTGAAGTTATCAAATCACAAGCTCAACGAAAATAACATTTTTAATCCAATCAAATCCTAATAATTGAATAGCTCGAATCGTAAAATAAGAAATTATATCTGATTTCTTTTTCCTATTAAAATCCTTTGAAAATATTTTGACATGTTAACTATTCACTTGTCCATCTTCTACCGGTATCCACAGAGCAACTTTTTAACTCTTGAGAAAAACTAAGCAGGAGTACTAACTTCTTGATGCTTATTCCTATTTATAGAAAAATCATTAGGGTTTTAAATTTTTATTAAAATTAAATTCCTTAATTATAATTAAATTTATACTCTAATTATAATTAATTTAATTTTAATAAAATCAAATATATCATATATGATCCCTAAAGTTTCTTAAACTTTATAATGAAGTCCAACTTAATTGAAATCGATTTTTCCTTCATAAACTGGTTTTTAATGAGTGACCCATTAGGTTCCTAATAAATTTACAATGATTATAAATTATAATTATAATTCATAATTAGAATCAGATAAATTAAAACTCTTTTTAATTTATCTTTAATTCTTCAATTAAACAATTTCTAATCATAGATCAAAATTGACGTCTAGCAATATGACATGAGCACCCAAATATCAGGAATATTAAAGTGGTTTGAATTTACCTAACCATGCATGATTGTGATATATAATTTAATCATTTCGTCATCTAATATTCTAATTGGATAGAGTATGGATATATTGTCTACTGTTTTCACCCATCATGTTCGTTCATAAAATATGGTTTTACATCTAAGTATTAGCAACTGAATTATTCTAGGACAGTTCATAAGTAACATCAAAACATAATAATTCCTATATAAGATATTTTGGTCATCTCAAGTCTAAGGATCAATTATGCAATCATCATTATGAGAAAATTCACAAACACAAAGTAATATTCCATTCGAGATCCTCATAGTTGGGTCAATTTAGGAACTTATTCTCTAATAAGTACCCTTACATTAGTTTAAATATCTTTATACTTTAATTTATGAGATCAATTACTTTCTTTATAAAAAAGAAACATAATTTGTGTTAGTTTTACTGTTTCATCAATATCATGTCTTGATGAAACTACAACTAGGAACATTTAGGAATAATACAAATGTTAATTGAATCTTATAATTATGATCTTATCATAATTTCAGTTAAACAGTACTTATTTAATAGATTTTACCTTTAGTATTAAACCATCAAATGTAGTTAATACATAAAGATAAAGAATGTCTTTATTAATTACTTTATCACTAAACTACAACCAATTGATTAGTTGTAGGGTATAAACTAACAATCTTTGGTATCAGAGTATCTCCGCCACACAAGTATATCTATCCCTATCAAACTAACTCCCTCTCAACCTATAGCTCAGGCGAAGTCATTTGAGTCTCTTTGACCTAAATCTACCAAACTTCACCAACTTAGCTCTAATACCAATATAGGGTTTTGAGAAATTCAGGGGAGAAATCGAACCGAATATAGATGACAACATATATAACTAGAACATAATAATTCAACCCAAAACTTTAAAACATTGGGTATGAGCTTTATCTTATAATATAATCCAATTTATCCACATGTCTCTTTTCAATGTGAGATGACTCTACTTGTGAATTTTCAACACTATAGTTGCCAAATTCTGTATAGGATTTATATGGACTTCTATGAAAACACTTTGGATGTAAGTGAAAAGAAAAGTATATTAATCTTACATTTTTGGCTTATGAATGAGGTGATCTTCAACTACAGATACGTTTGACGAAGCAAATTCTGGTAGGACTACAACCTACTTTGTCTGACTACTATCATAAAAAGATACATGTTTTTGCCGCTGTACTACTCTGTTGACGTGTCTTTCTTTAGGAAAAATAAACTGGACTCTATAGCATCTTCAACTCCCAAAAATATCGATTCCTTTCCGAACTTGTCTACAAAATGTGACCTTGTCAATTTCTCCAAAACGTCAAGCCTTGGGTTTATGATTGCAATCTGAGAATGTCAAAATAGAAAAGAGGTAATCGAAAACAAAAACGGTGACTAAAACAGAGAGAAAAAAAAGACTAAGAAATGGAAGTGAAAAGAAATTGAACGGAGGAGTAAAAGAAAATGTCATTTACCTTGATGCCTCTTGTGTCCAACATCCTGCGTACTTCAAGTAAGGTTTCGATTCCTGTGGTGTCAATGGATGTAACTCCTACGTAATTAAGAACAGCAGAAATGGATAGTGTTACAATGCATATATCTTAAATCTTGCAAACGCAAAGTCAATTCAGGTCGGAGCTCCTATATATATATAATGCTTACCTGTTAAATCTAGTAAAACATGCTCGACTTGTCTGAAATCCGGAGCCCTCTCTTCATCTCTAATCCATCGAAGAATCCTACTCAGAATTTGGGGATAGCAATGTTGCAGCTTTGATTACTATCTGATTTCACCATATATATAATTTAGACATTGTAGTAGGATAAACAATTGCCTACCTTTCCCTTATGTAGTTACAATTTGCGAAATAAATAGGGGACCCAAGTTGTAGGACTAGTACTCCTGGAACCCTTTGAGAAGCAGGATATTGTTGAATGTCGCGAAACAGAGTCGAGTCCGGTATTTTACCAAGTCTACAAGTGGCAGGCCTAGCCACATATAGAAGTGCTCTCAACAGTGCTAGCCCAACCTGTGTGAATGGAACACAACGTGGTTTTAAATAAGAACATGATTATGAGACTTCCAACTGCAACTATTACGATTGGAATAGCTGTTCCTACCGACAATATGAGGCCGTAATCCATGCTAATAAAAGAAACACCAAGGAAAGCCGCCATGCAAATGAGGAAGTCGAACTTGTCAACCTTGAACAAGTGATAAGCCTCCTCATAATCCACCAATCCAAACATGGCTGACATTATAATTGTAGAAAGTGCCACCAAAGGTGTATAGCTAAATAGAGGAGCCAACACAAGTAGCACCAACATCATACCAATGGCCATTACTACATTTGACATTGCTGTCCTACATCCCGCATTAAAATTCACTGCTGTTTTTGAGAATGGCCCTGTGTATCAATAAAAGAAATACCACTCGTATTAATATATACTTATATCTCATATCAAAAATTGCATAAGCGTCTTCAAGTGTTACCTGTGGTTAAGTAGCAGGAGGTTAAAGATCCAGCAATATTCATGAAACCGAAAGCTATCATTTCCTTGTTCCCATCGATTTGTTCATTCTTCATTATAGCGAAGCTCCTTCCTATTGCTATCCCTTCCTACGTTGAGGATTCAATATTTAACCAGTTAATTATTTGGGAATGATTATACTTGAGAGTGGTTAGAGAAAAAAAAAAGATGCTTGTAATTTGCTAGTTTTCTTACGGCTAAAGCAATAAGACCCGTAACCAGTCCAGCCTTCAAGGTTGCTGGCAAATACTGTGAATCAAAGTTTAATCTGTTAATGGAGAGAGGATTTAATCCTCTGTGCAAGTGACCCACCTGAGGCAAACAGTAAACATAAAAGAAAACGAATTAGGCATATACATTCGTGCACGCAACATTTCGAAGATGGTGAAATTTCTTAAAAGACATACAAGTAGACATAAACCATTACTTACAATGGCGATCCCGTGCTTTTCACCGTGAGCAAAATAGGCGAAAAGCCCGCCTACTAGCACGACCAACATTGGAGCCATAGCTGAGACCCAAAACAATTTTGGTTTTCTTTTCCTCTGAAAATCCATTTTCAACCAATTGCGTCAGTGAATATGTACCCATATGACTGCAACGAATTTAATATAAAAGAAAGCCCACGTTGAAAAGTGCAACAATAATGGCCTCAAGACTGAAGAAAGCACCAACATAGTACTTTTGAGATCGTCACAAATAAGAACACTTTTTGAGCAAGCAAGTTACTTGTAACAATTGAATTGAATGGATTTACAGATTTGATTACAATTAACTTACTTGCAAGGAACGCCTTAGGGTTGAAAGGAACAAATGTAACTTGAACTCTTATTTCAACATACTCCATGGCCAATGATGATTTAATTCGTGTAACTTTTATAATCATCTTTCAACTAGAGTATACATTGGTTGTGCTAAGTTAAGCTTAAGATTATATAGACTAGATTCAGATAATTTCAGACAAGTTATAAATTTTGAAACAAGTTTAAGTTTAGATTCAAAGTCAACTTAAATAATTATTTTTCATTCAATTTTTCTAAAGAGACTAAATCAAGTTTGGTACTAAATTATTATACTTGATTTTTTAATATAAATTCAAGTTTGAGCTCAACATTTTCAGCATAAATATTATTTTTAACTTAAAAATAATAATAATTCGAAAATAAAGTAATAAAAATCATAACTTCTTATAATAAAATAAGTATTTATATATCACTTCTTTGAATTTGAAATGATAAGTAAATAAATAGCATCTCAATTTGTATAAATAAAATGCGTCAAATTAAATATTTCCAACAAGTTAATAATACGCATTAGATTGTTAAATAATTTTCAGGCTTTAGATGATTTAAAATAATAAGCATTTACCCTATAATTTCAATTAAATTGTAGTTAAAGTTGCGCTCTCTATGGACCTATTTGTTAGGTGTGGTCTTGGTCTTCAATCGACAGCAGACGCTGTGACCAACACCACGGTTTTACGTTGGTCTTTTGTCGTGTTGGGTTGAGTTAGGTCAGTGGTGGTGGGACGAATGACTTGCCGCTTAGGTCTCCGTCATTGTGTCTCATCACACGTCACATGTCAAGAGCATGAGGTTTATGGTTACAGTAATTTCAGGGTTGGCACCTATTTAAACTTAACAAATAAAATTAAAATTGATTCAATTTAGGATAGATCGGACTCATAATTGGTTCAATACTAATTATAATATTTAATTAGTAAATATTATAATTACTTGTACTCGACAGAAACAAATTTTCATATTTTTTTTTAAAAAATGCAAACTCCCATATAATCTTACCTGCACTGACTGTTTAAGTAATAGTTAAATTTGAGTTGCCTCAAATAAATAGGTCTTAAAGCATGGGTTGGTTCACTTTTTATCATTGATCTTTCGACCTTATTTCAGCTTTAAAAATAAAGATAGTTACAAAGTCCTCTTAAAAAGAGAAATACTACAAAAACAAGATGATACAAAAGATCTTACCAGGTAACGAGTGAACTGTAGGAACATAAGAAAGATAAAGCCAAGCAATGCGCTTTCCCATCTCCACTGCATATATAGGAAGAAAACAACTTTATTTTGTGTATCGATAACTAAGACTGCATAATCATAATTACCCAACTGAGCTTGCCGTTCCTCTTTGAAATATATAGTTGAACTATCTAGAAGAAATTAGAGAGAAGCATGTGCAAATTTTAGTACAAAAAGGAAGAAAGAAAGAGATGGAGAATAAGTAAACAGAAGTGGCTTTGTGAAACAAAAGTCGTTTACGAAAAGTTGATGTTTAAAAGGAAACATGACGGGTCTGGATACATGTAGTATATATGTCTAAATCGAGTAAAGAAATCACTGTGAAGAATCTGAACATTAAACATTTCATATGTAAAAGTGAAAATGAATTATGAAAGGTATGTATATATATATTTGGGTATGGATGTATAGTATAAAGAAAGTTGAGAGTGAAACCTCATGTCGTTGTTTAAAAACAGCGTGAAGAACATGAACAACATCAGTTTTGTGAGTGAAATGGGTTATTCCAAGGAAACCCTTTAATTGTTGCAGGCAAATAATGATTGCAGTCCCTCCCATGAAGCCAGTAATCGTAGAATGCGACAAGAAATCCACCAGAATCCCCAGTCTGTGCACATCAAAATATATCTTTTATTGAGAATATCATACAAAAATTAATCTAAAATCCCAGAATTCATTAAAAGAGAATCAGAAGTCTCTGTCACCTTAAAATGCCTAGAGCAGTCTGGAATATTCCGGTGATGAAAGCGGCCGTGAAAACCAAATCAAGATACAATTTGGGATCATCACTGGCAGACACTTTGTCGCCAATTGATTCAGCTATGAGCAATGAGCACGCAGCCACCGTACCCACGGCCAAGTGCTTTGAACTCCCGAAAACAGCGTAGATGAGAGGAGGAACAAAGCTTGAGTCTGCATGCAGTTATTTAATTAATAAGTATAATATGGTAGCAGATGAATGATCATCCTTATTTAGAACCATATAATTAGGTGATACGAAAAGGATTAATATATAAACAGGTAAACAAGACAAAAAGTACTTACAGAGACCAATGATGGGAGGGATATTGGCAAGTTTTGCATAGCTGATTCCTTGAGGAATAGCGAGACTGGTTATAGTGATACCGGCAAGAAGATCGAATCGAAAGAGCTTGAGATTGTATCTAGGTAACCATTCAAATATGGGAACAAAGTACTGGAGTGCAGTTTTGAGTCGACCCCAACCCTTTTCGTCCTTGAATTGCCGGAAAGGATCGTCAGGAAACAAAGTTTCCCGGCAATGGGATCCAAATGTTGCCGCAAAACTTCTTTGAGTGTCGAAGTTGAGCTTATGGTTGGGATTTATTATATTGGAATCCATAATTGCGAGTGTGTTGCATGCAAGTGTGTATTGTGTCCGTATAGGAGTGGGCGAGAGAGAGAAAGAAGGAAATGGTTTTGGTTGTGGATGAGGAAGAGAACAATTTTTGGGCGTTCGGTTGTGGCGGTAAGCAGATGGTCTTGCTTGCTATATTTATAGAGCCAAGTGAGTGGGGAGTGAAACACGTATGACAAAGCTTGGATAAGAATTGGAAATTGACCCCTAAATTTAAGTTCTCTCTCTCTTTTTCTTTTTCTTTTTATTTTTTTTGATTATTTTGTTCCTCAAAAAGATAGCTATGAGTCAATTAATAAAATCCCATTTTGTGGTATTAGGTGCAAATGGAATTAAAAAAATTAAACAGAAATCATCTCATCTCCTTTTCAGCTATTTATTTAATTACTAATTAGTGAGTCCTTTGCCAATTCCCTTTAATTCCTTAAAATCAGTTTCTTTTTAATTATAAAATTACTTAGAGAGATCAATCAATTAAGATGCTTGTAAGTAGGAAACAGATAATAAAATATTTAGGCTCTAACAATATTTCTGTTGCAACTGTTCAATGAATATGCAACCATTTTGCCAAGATAACGTTGACAAGGAATGAGCTTAAGTGTTAGATAAGCTCTCATTCTGTTTGCATTCAAGACAAGAGTTGCTCTTTTTTTTTTTTTTCTGATATGGAATTGCATTTCCCTGGCAGAATGATCATAAATGGGACGAGAAAACATAAACACAGTAGGTCTTGAAAATACATAAGCATAGTCAAGTGGATACTGGCAATTCATATTAGCATGTAGTTACTGAGTAGTAGAGCCAATATCTCAAATTTCGACCAATATAATCGGCCATTGAATTTTACACATGCATCATGGAAAGTCGACTACGTAATTGTAATTTGTCCTGCTATCAAACACAGTCTAATGCATTTTAACATCGTTCTTAATATTTGCAGTTCTGTCGGGATGTGTGCTATATACTCCGAGGTTCAGTTTTTCACTATATTTTTATTAACCTAGAAAGTAAAAACTCCACCTAAAAATTGAGCTTGTGTAAAACTAACCTCTTACCAACTTCGAGAAAAAAACTAGATTGTCGTTTCATCTGAAATGTTGAGGGTGCTTATGTGACACGCCAGACCAACAACGACATTGCGTCGTTTGCTTCTTTCTTTTTTTCTTTCTTTCTATTTTTTTCTGAAATACTGTTGATAATTCTGAGGACGCTTTGGTGAAGGATTAAGGACTGGATATATATTAGTAAATTAAGAATTATGTATAACTGTAGTCTGTAATCATGTAAATAAAATTTGGCAGGAAGGGTCAATGTGGCCTCATAGTGTAGATAATTTGATGTCTTTTAAATGTTGAGTTTAATTTATAATGAATTAATCGATCTTTTAAAAACTACGGAACGAGTTAAGTTTAAATTAGTTTATATATAAATATTGAAATTAAAAGTATATTTTAACTAAATACTATTTTGATAAAAAAATACTGAAACTAAATTAATTAACTAAAATGTTTATTCATCTATGTGAGATTATATTACCGTTATCTTAGTCGAATAAGACTCTCAATATTCTTTTATACAACACATCATTAAGATTAATTTTATCAGTATTTTAATATTTATCATGTAAAAAGTTACTTGAATAAGAATTAAATTTGTTAATTTGAGTTCGTTCACTTGACCTTTTTTTTTTGCCAAAAAGTTTAATTAGTGATCATTTGGTCAACTAGAATTCCTTACCACCATATGTATATGAGGTTTAAGATTTTTTTTTACAGCCATTTCCGTTCTAATAGTAAAAATTATTAGAAATGGTTGTGAGTAAGGTGGAAAGTTCCAATCGAGACGTGCACTTTAAGAATTTAAGGTGAAAATTGAAATGAAAGGGATGAGCCATAAACCTATTCTTGATAGATGGTCAATGTCAATTATATCTGGATGGTGTAAACTCAATGAGGTCAGGAAAAAAGATAAATCAACCATACACAAAATATAGTTGTCTCAGTTTAGGAAATTTTATGAATTTACTAAAATTCTTTTATAATTTAAGAAGTTTATAAAAATTTCTTATCTTTTATAAAATATTTGAAATGAGTTATTATGTTAATTTTCTTCATCAACTTTTATCACCCGATATTTTTAAAATATGTGAATAACCACATCACATAAAGCTATTGAACAACAAATCATAAAGATTGTAAGTCATATAACGTAATTTATTCATTTTACTAATTATCATATAAATATAAAAATATTTAACATTAATTATATAAGTTAATTACTTTAAATTCTCTGATAATTTGACTTTTTTATTCCATTTCTTTTGTTCTAATAATTTTCATTTACCTCGACATACTCCTGTTTAACTATCATGAAATTCCTTTCACAGTTTGTTAGTTTTATCAAAGTCATATATATCAATATTTGAAATTTTCACTTTATTTTATTTTTAATAAAAAATTAGATGGAAAACTAATGGAATATGATAGGAAAAATTCTGTGATAGCTAAACAATACTATAGGAATAAGTAATAATTTTCTAAATATATGAGAATTGAAATGAAATAAAAACCATATTACAAAGAGGTCCAATGTATTTAACCTTAATTAAAATTTAAAATATATTGTATATGTTAAAATTTTAATAAAATAAATAATTCACTCTTTTGTTAATATGATTAATACATCAATAAATCAATCTATTTGAAATATACCTTTTGTAGTTTACTATTTAATTACCTCTTTATAATGTAGCTACCTATATAAAATATAACATGTCTAAAAACTGTTAAATTAACGAGAATATATTTCAAAATTGATTTTTATCATAAAAAATTGGGAGAATCATAAAATTATAAAAAAATTTATAATAGTACAAAGAATTTGAAAACTCTTTTGTGTTAGATCATCAATGTCTTATGTAATAAATGTTTATAATGCTTAATACTGACATGATGGGCGTGGTAGTTAAAAGGTGGTTTTCTCAAAAACCATTTATAAATGTGGCCTCTTTTGGTCCTATTCTTGACTATTGACTTGCTTCTGCCAATAGACATCAAATAAGGAGAAAATACAAAAGTGATAAAGAGAGGTAAAAATTTGAAACACGGAATAGAATCAACATCAATCAATTTTATGGATCAAGGTGTGACTACTTTATATGAGAATTACATATGTTTAAGATCCTGCATAATTGTATAATGAAGTGAACTTTTACATGTGGTATCAAAGCCATCTGGTTGTGAACTGTATGATTCTCCGTTATGTTTTTAGTTTTTGAAAAATCTTCATGCTTTTCTGTTGGGACAAAACCGATGATTATATATATATATATATATATATATATATAGGGCAATTTTATTTTTTCAAGTACATGAGAATTGTCTGTATTTTCTCAATGGTGTCACATCGTCGAGGATGACGGTGAATTCACTGGGTCTATGACATCATGCCTCGACGATCATCCAGACGCTACCAGTGATGGTGACATGTGTTGAATGTTTACTGTCTGCTTCCCTTCTTGCTGTCGATGGTGATGACGTTTCCCTTGGTGACGTAAGATGACAGTACATCATCACTGTTATATCGCTAGTTGTTTTGGATAATGATGAGCAGTTTGTGAATAGTGTTAATAGCAATAAACAATAAAAGATGAATGAACGTGAACTGTAATAATAATAAATTATGCATCCGGAATGAACTTAAATAGTAATAATAATAATAATAAATTATGCATAGATGAATGAATGTTAATAATAATAATAATAAATTATGCATGCATGAATGAACGTGAACAATAATAATAAAAATAAATTATGCATGCATGAATGAACGTGAACAATAATAATAATAATAATAAATTATGCATTTATGAACAGTTATGTTAGTGTATGTATAAAATTAATTATAATTATCAACGGTACAATATATATGCATGTTAACGTGAATAGTATATAAAAAAAATTGAGGATGAAGAGCATGCATGTTAACTTGTTCATGGATTTTGATAGCATCACTGTTATCAAGATTAGTAATAATTACGTACAATGTTTTGTATGAATGTATGTTAATAATTATGATTGGTAGTATGTTTATGATGTGATAATTGAATATTTAATATTTTACGCATTTATCAAATTTGGAACAATAATATTTTAGATTTGTGAATCACCAAAGTGATCAAAATCTTTAGGATAATTAGTTCTAAATTGATTACAATTTTTCAATCACTCACTTATAAAATTGATGCTATAAATGATGTTTATCTATGAGTAGATTGAAATTAATTATTATAAGAAATTTATAAATTACCAAAAGGTTAATTGGTTGTTTTTGTAAGGTAACAAATATGATTGTTTGGTAATGTAAATGCATTATTAGTTTTACTTATTTATCCAAAGATAATATATAGCACCCCACTCCTGCAATACACGTGCTCGATATCCTGGGTGATATCTGAGTCTATGCCTTGCGAGGATGGCATGCTATAACACTCAATCATTCAAAACTCAATACAAATTTATTTTTTTAACCACAAACATAAAGTGCGAAAATTGATAACCAAGTCGGACCCACTTTAATTCATAAACATTTTCTATCATAGTAATACAATCATCATAAATTTCAATAGCCATTTGGGCCCATTACAAAATACAAAATACTTGTCAAAATTTCATTACATTGCAAAAATCTTATACAAATATTTCCGATTTGAAAATTTATTTCAAAACAAAAATATTCGAATACACAAGTCACAATAATTGCGGAAGACTTAATTTGATACAAAATAAAAGAAATACTAATGCAGATGCTAACTGATCCCGACCTCTATCTCTTACTTGCATGTTGTAGTATAATCTTGTTTGTCTAACGAGGTACTCTTTTGCGAACTCAATGAGTGAACCATCATTGATGATTTCACCAGATCACATACACACATCACATATGCACGAATATTCATTCAAAACATCATAACTCACACAACATGGCACAACATAGGATCACTCAGTACAACTTTGCAAATCATTCGTGGATTTCAGTCTTATACGAATGCTATATGCATGAGACTCACATTCGTTCTCATTGTTGTGACCGAGTGCCTATCACAAACTTATACAAATACTGGCCCATAGGGCTCAATCAAATAGAATCACGGAACATAGCTCTATGTGCAGAATTATAAATCACGAATCAAAGATCTACGTGGAAGCGCTTCAAACTGACTACTCAAGTTACAATGTCTTTATCTGAGCATGCATTTTATGAAATGCATCAAATGCTGAATATGTCATATATCACAATCTTATACAAATGCTGAGATAAAGTTTTCACATTCATCGGACCTAAGTCCGGCATTCAGCTTTCGTTCAGAATCAAATTCATTCAAGAATTTATATCAAATCAAAACACTTCCAATACATGCTCAACTAATAAACTCCTTGAACTTCAAGTCCGAAATTCAAAAACAATTTGCAAACAGTTCAGTAAAAATTTAACAAATCAAATAAATTCAAAACAAATCAATCCTAGGAAATCATCTAGGTTGACTCATAGTACACTCCAAAATGCTATTGCCTGGATGGTCCGGCAACATCTAATTGGAATCCAATGAGTTCTTCTATATCATACAAAACACATTTACAAATATCACAATTTTGCACAATTGTACAAATATTCCTTAATGCACATGTACTTATACAATATGCACAATGCATGTTCAATGACAATTCTGGGGTCCTTTATCAAGATCCTTATGAACAAATCATTCAGATATCAAAACTCTCGTTAATACCATGTATACTTATAATTTGGACCAATAAAAAGCATTGTGAAACCAATTACACAACTTCATTGACCACTTCAGATTTTCTTCTAAGTCATACTTTTGGATCTACTATTTACATTCAATTAGAAAACGAAACTGATGTAATTTGGTCATACTCTCTTCTACAAAAGTGTTCTTCTATGTCTTATCTTTCCATTGAAACTAAAATCACTCAATTTGGTTTAGTAATTTGGAAGATATGCCTTAAACATTATTGAGTTGTTCACATTCAAAAATAGTGTACTATGTACAATTTTCATCCAGAAATTCAATATCTTAGAGAAAGAATAAAAATTAGACTTCTTGATACAATTTGTAGGCCTATATCTCTAGTTTACTCAAAATTAAAAATCATATCATTTGTAATCCTATAGATCCATATATATTCAAAATACTGAAGTGTGTTCAGAATAATAATCCTATTTCACTATTCCAACAGATTCCACACTTTGATTTGATCAATCTTTCTCAATTAAATTCAAAATGCTACAAAAGTTTATGGAGGGATAGAAAAAGTGTTAGAAATCCATTGGTTTAAGTCCCATATCATTTGGAGTTTGGAAGAAGAAGTTATGCTCAGAAGAAGGAAGGCTGTTCAGGTGAGTCAACTCTTTGGTCAAACCAGCAAAGTCACCGTCGTGCTTAAACACAACGCTGCTTTCCAACCCATTTCAGCAATGTATTAAGCACGAGGGTGACTTCCCGACCTTCCAAGCAATGTCACCATCGTGCAAATTTCCTAACTTCAAAAGTCAAGCACGACGGTGCAACTCTACTTCATCTTCTCCATCAACATCTCAACTTCAAACCTCCATAACTTTTGATCCAGAACTCCAAAATTTACAAATTTTATATTATTGGAAAGCTAAAAGAAAGATATACAACTTTAATGAAGACAACTTTGTCAAAATATATCTACATCAGATCAGAAAACTCATGGAAGTTTCAGATCAAAAATTCAACTCTCTAACCATCTATTCTCAGAAAATTTCCAGATGACTTTCATTTTCCAAAATCTAACACTTCAAATTTTTATTTCAAGTCTTTCCACTCCATTTCATTAAAATCATTTATCATAAATTCATACCACTCCAAAATATACAAGTTTAATCAAAAACCATCAAAAGCCAAAAATTCATATTCATCCTATT
>JANVCQ010000008.1:34968296-34993249 GCA_025531925.1 Erythroxylum plowmanianum
CTTCATTAACTCTAACCTTATACCCACCAATTCAAACTATAATTTTCATCAATTTCATGCATCAATAATCATAATAAACACACCATAACTCCCATTAAATGCTTCTAACTACCATGTCATTTAACTCATAAATCAAATCATAATTAAAGCTTAACAACACAACTTACCTAATTCAAGCTTTTCTAAATGAATACTCTAACTCTTCTCCAATTACTTTACTTCTTCACTTCTCATACACATGCACAACATCATCAACTTGAACACTTAAGGAGGAAGAAAAGAAGAGCAAGAGAGCTAGGGAAAAAGAAAGAAATTTCGATGGAGATGGAGAATGAGAGTAGGTTTTCGGATGAGATGAGTTTTAAGCAACTAAAGAGTTCTTTTCCTTCTTTTCTTAAGACAATAACCGAGGGAGCAATAGGCAAAACCAAGACAAGTAATAAGTAGGCATTAAATGAAGGGAAATGGTGGCAAGATAGGATTTGTCCAACAAGGAGAAGAAAAGTCAAAGTAATTTAACTAATAAACTTTAATCAATTAAACCTAATCAAAAATTAACCCAATCAACTCCAATGGCCCTACTTTCAATCCCAAAATAATATACTCAATAGTACAGTGCCATCGGGTAGCAATTTTCGCTACCGAAAAGCAACAGGTTCGCCACTTGGCGATTTTTCCGATTCGGAAATTTTCTCCGAAAAATTCCAAAAAAATTCCTGAAAATCCCTTAAAATATAAAATACTTAATGACGCACTCAGAATAATTTTTCAAACCCAATAACCACGTTAATCCCAATAAAATTACATTAGGAACGAAAACCGGGAATGTCATGTATGCATGTACAGTAATTTCATGTGCACAAATGTTACTGTGTATCAATCCAATTACGCATGAACAGTCCTAAGTCATTTCAATCCATCTCATCCTATGCCAAATTTACGATTTTACCCTTCCAGTAGGGGGTGGGATGTTACAGTTATTCTTTGATTGGTTCCTTGCGTGTTTTTATCTCTTTTAGTTTTTAAACATTGCAAACACTCTCTAGAAATGTTATGAACTATTAGAAACCAACCGTGATCAAATCATAGGTACAGCGAAAAATAAAAATTTTACAGTTTCTAATCAGATCCCAATAATTTGATAACTTGAATAATGAAATATAAAATTATACTTGGTTCGATTTTCCTTTTGAAACTTTTTTGATGCTAACTGCGAGTTATTTATGTGTCCACTCTCTAACAATATCTACAAAGCTGTTTCTCAACACGTGAGAAGAATTAAACAAGAGTTCTACCTCCCTTATGCTTATTCCTATTTATAGAAAAAGCATCAAAGTTTTTATAATTTCTATTAAAATTAAATACTTTAATTACAATTAAACTCAAACTCTAATTATAATTAAATGTCTCGTATTTGTTCTATAAAGTTTTTGAAACATTATAATTAATTCCAAATTAATTGAAATTGATTTTTCTTTGATAACTGCTCTGTATGTGTGACCTATTAGGTTCCTAATATTTTAGCAGTGATGATATATTATAAATTTATTTTATAATTAGAGTTAGATAAATTAAAACTTCTTTTCATTTATCTTTAATTCTTTAATTAAGTAATTTATAATCCTAAATCAAGATTAATGTCTAGCAAAATATCATGACTACCCTAATATTAGGAATGCTAAAGTGATTTTACTTAATTTTTGCTTACATAATTATGATGTATAATTTAATCATTTCGTCATCCAATACTCTAAGTGGACTAAGTATATAGTGTCTAATCTTTTTTGTACAATTATGATCGTTCTTACTAATTAGTAATTAAATTAAAATAGATATTTGAAAACATCTTTTCAAATTTCAAATCACTCTAGGAAGAGAATTCCATAAATCACTATTAATAAAGAATAGTAGAACATCACTTTAAAGTGATAAATACTTTATTGCTTTACCCAACTATCTCCATATGGTTTCTATTACATCCAAGTACTACCAATTGAATTATCCTAGGAAAGTTTATAAGTAGCATCAAAACACAACAATTTGGATATGAGATACTTAGTAATCTCAAGTCTAAGGATCAATTTTACGAACATTATTATGAGGAAATCCACAAACACATAAGTAATATCCCATTTGGAATCCTCATTGTTGGGTTATTTCAGTGAACTTATTCTTTAATAAGTACCCACATATTAGTTTATCTCCACACTTTAATTTATGAGATCAACTATTTTCTTCAAAAGAAAGAAACAAAATATGTGCTAGATTTATCGTTTCATCAATATCCTATCTTAATGAAACTATAACTAAGAACATTTAGGAGTAATACAAAAATGTAAATTGAATCTTATAATTATGATCTCATTATAATTTAAATTACATATTACTTACTCCAGGGATTTTAACTTTAATATTGAAACATCAAATGTAATTGACTTGATACATAAAGATAAAGAATGACTTTTATTTATTAAATAATAATGTCAAACATCAAATTGCAACCAATTGATTGGTTGCAAATCCATAAACTAATATGAACACTTTCTGAATTCTTCTCCATGATTTTTGTCTCACTTGTAAATTCTTGTTTGACATTTGATTTGGTTCTATATCCTATTCTTTTCAAATATAGATAATTTTTGTTAACCTAATAGACATGTTTTGAAAACTTGGTAACACTTGCACTAAAGTCAATCACCTACGTATCTAATACCATATCCATCTATATGTTGATCTTGTCTCTTCTAAGACAATGGCATAATGAGAGGATCTACAATATTATCTTCATTAGGAACTCGCTCTAATGCTATGTCTTTCCACTTCATTATTGTTGGATTGAAAAATAATAGCATACTATATTTGGCTGAATGGTATATTTTAAAAACTTTTTTCAAAACCAAAACGCAGCGAAAACATAAAAACCAAATCAAAATGTTTTCATCCATACATGATACGGTATAAGGTAAATAACTAACATAAGAATAAGATGGAAATTATACTGACTCCTTGCTATAGCTTTGACTCCTCACTTTTGTATCCACTCTTTGTTAATGTATCCTCTCCTCATTATTATATCCTTAACCAATCCAATCTACCTCTTATTCTCCTTGGACAACTTGGTTAACAAGATCCTCTGGTGGGAAAGGAGAAGAAATATTGAAGAGATTTACCTTTTATGATCAACTAGTTGAAAGAACCAAAAAGAGACAATATCATTACAAGTTTCGGCTAGCTCATGACATAGAGGAGAGAGTGAGTCAAAAATGCAACACCTTCTTCTCTATCTTCAAAAATGAAGAAGAAGCCCATAAATGAGACATTATCATTTTATTTTAATATTGGCTAGATGAAAAGACAAAAAGAAACAAAATGGAACCTCTCAATTTCGGTTAAAGATGAAAGAAGAGAGTGATATGCATCCAATGCATCACTTCATTCTTTAATCAAAAATAAAGAAACCAATAAATAAGACACTCTCATTTGTTTAAGATGGCTATATGAAAAGACCAATAACCTAAATGAGACCCTCTCATTTTCAGTTATGAGATGAAAGAAGGGAGAGAGTGCATCAAATGCACCTCTTCCTTCTTTAATCAAATGAATGCTAAAAAGTCACATGCCATCATTAAAAGATAACCATTAAACCATTTAATGATAAGATCATTACTCCATTTAATTATGACACCATTAAACCATTTAATGTTGATGAAGCATGATAAAAACCCACCTTAAATGTGTAGCTACCCATTTGGTTCATTTAACCGAAATTTTCCCTCCTTTTATCTTTAATAACTTTGTTTCAATTTAATTAATCAAATCAAACCAAAGTCCAACCCAATATTAAATGTTCATTTGGGCTTCTAATTAACAATAAATTAGTGTAAGCCTAACATTTAATCATAGGCTTTAAAAATTCAATTTAATTAATTCATAATTAAATTGTTTTGGTTTTTATATTCCAAATATAATTCGGTCACTCCTTTCTTTTTTGTCTCATTTTTCTTTCTGAATAACCTTTGTAGAAGCCAAGTGCGGAATCTAATTGGACTTATATAATTCAAGCTCCAATAAGGCCGGAATTAATTTAATCTCATTAGAATTAATTCCAACTTATTAACCAAATGTCATTCCACTAAAGACAATTAGTTGAACTCTTTAATTATTAAATATTATGAAAATACATATTTCTAATTAGATGTCCAATTGCAAACTCTATTATGAACCATATTATAGCTATTCGCATAATAAAGGGTAAAATTATTATTTTTCCATTATCTTGGTTTTTCCTTCTAGATCTACCATTTTACTCTATATGGTGATTAACACACAAGATCTCGTATTGGTGTTAAAACTTGATGGTAGTTAATCCATCAAACTATTGGTGCTAGTTTAATTACCAATCTTTGTAAAACATCTAGAAGTGATGATATCACTATAAACTCTTTATTTAAGTGAATGTTCCCTGATATATGTTTCAATTAATAATTCCACCATGTAGAAACTAGATTGATACTTTGTAAAAATCCATTATGATCATATAAAAAATTATAATGAAACACATATGATTTCACCACTCATCAAAATTGTGGTCCATAATGAACGAATGTTAAAGTGTATGTTTTAAGATTAAAGAAATGACCTACTTTATTCTTTAAAAACATACGTGATTCCAGATTCATTTAATAGTGTCATTATCAATAGTCAACTACTATTACGATATGAAACTCATCAATTAAACCCCTTTACTTATATGGAGATAACTCGCAACACTATCATCTAAATCATAATTAAGCGACCAGCTTGATTAGTCAATAGTGAATCAATTAATTTAGACTTTTATAATATAAATGTTTCCCACACATGTCTATGTGTATGTATATTGCATACAAAAGAATCTTGGTACCTTATTACTAGTTATATTATGCTCATACAAATAGAACCAAACTATTTTGTTTTATTAATAATAAATATTTTCATTACAAAAATGTAACTGGAAGATGATTAAGTTATATATAAATACACTTGATTTCTAGGACATTATATTTACATAACTCCAACAATTATCTCCCTAATAAAGTTAAACTTCTTGAGTACATGTTTGGACCATTAATGAGACCTTGGTTACTTTGCCTACACAATGTTTTTGTTATTATCACAACATAATACTATAAGCTCATCAATGCTAAGAACCACTCTAACGTTAGTGATTAACTTATTGATCCAAACTGTATGCTTTTTCGCCTCTAACATTGAAATGTACTCTACCCTCGATTATTGAATCTGCAATGGTTGGTTGTTTGGAACTCTCTAACTTACCATATCACCATTAGGAGGGAAGATGTATCCTGACTATGTTCTACTATCATATGGATCTGACTAAAATATAGCATCTGAATACCCTTGAACTCTAAGTTTAGCTCCTCTATAGATCAAGAAAACGTTTATAGTCCTTTTTAAGTACTTTAAGACTTTTCATAGTCGTCCAGTGACATTCACCTTGATTGGCCTTAAACTTGCTCGTTATGATCAAAGTGTAAAAGACATCTAGTTTAATACATAGCATCGCATACATGATATTGGACGTGGGTAAGAATCCTCTCTTAGAATTCTCAATACTAAAACCCTTTAGCACCTTTTCTGTTTACGTGGATTGGGATAACCCAAGTAACCTCTTTGATTTATCTCTATAGATCTTTATTCCCAAAATATAGGTTGTTTCTCCCATATCCTTTATAGAGAAGTTCTTAGATAGCCAAATCTTTACAGATTAAAGCATTGGTATGTCATTTCCAATTAGAAATATTTCATCCACATATAGCACGGGAAAATGAATAAACTCCCACTAACCTTCTTATAGCCATGTTCATTCATATTTTTGATAAAATCAAAATCAAAATGGATGCTCAAACTCTGTGACACTTGTTTGGGTCCACAAAAAGACTTTTGAAACTTAAAAAACTCTTGGGTTCAAAACTCTTGGGTTATGTTTTATACACATCCTCTTGTAAATTCTTATTGAGAAATGTTGTTTTGAAATCCATTTGTAGATTTCATAATCATGATATGTCGCTATAACCAATAAGTACCTTATGGATTTTAGTGTAGCTACTAATGTAAACATTTCATCAAAATCAACTCCTTGTTTTTATTTATAACCGTTAGCCACTATCTTTGTTTTGTATATATGTACATTACCATGCAAGTTAGTTTTTCTTTTAAAACCCACTTGCATCTAATAGGTAAAATACCATTAGAAATATCCATTAAATTCCATACTTAGTTATTGTACACAGATTCCATTTAAGATCTCATGGCTTTTTTCCATTTTAAAGAATTAATATAAAAAATTACTTAATAGGCTCATCATGTATAAGCAACTCATTATCCTTTACCTTTTCAAGAAGTAGATCCAATCTAATAGGGCAAGATATATCCTAGTAGTGCATAGTAGACTATGTGTCTCTTGAACCCCATGGTTATACATCATATGTATCAACTTGAGGTTCTTTTTCCATCTAGATGTGAATTTGTGGCTCTTGAACTTTTATAAGTTCAACCTTACTCCCACTATTTTCTTTGAGAATAAATCTTTTTCTAAGATTACAGCATGTCTTAAGACCAACACCTTTTGCATAAAAGGATGGTAAAATTGATATCCTAAACTCTCTTTCAGATAACCCCAAAATTTGCATTTATCTTATTTGGCTTGAAACTTATCAAATATTGCATGTTTCACATAAGTACCACGTCATCTTTAAATGTGGCAACCTTGGTCTTTTACTAGTCCATATCTTATATGGTGTCTAGTCAACATATTTGGATGGAAATCTATTTAAAAGGTGAGAAATAATTTCAATATCATATCCCCAAAAGGATAAAGGAAGGACTGTATAACGCATTATAGAACGTATCATAGCTAACAGAGTTGATTTCTCCTCTTAGATACCTCGTTATGTTGTCGAGTTCAAGGAGGAGTCCATTATGAGATAATCTCATTCCCTTTTAAGTAATTGAGAAATTTATGGTTCAAGTATTCACCACCTCGATCTGATCTAAGTGTCTTAGTACTTTTACTTATTTTTTTCTCAACCTCTAGTCTAAATTCATTCAACTTTTTGAATGATTAAGACTTTGGTTTCATTAAATACACAAAACCATATCTATAATGATCATCTATCAACATAATGAAATATGAGAATCCACCTTTAGCACTAGTAGACATAGGCCCACTTACATCTGATTATATAAGCTCTAATAACTTATTGGCACATTTTTGCTTTCTATTAAAGGGTAGTTTGGTTATCTTTCTCAACAAACAAAATTCACAAGCTTTATATGATCTATACTTAAAAAGATCAAAATATCTTTTTTTATGTAACCTTTTAATTCTAGTTTAATTGATATGATCTAACTTACAATGCTACAAATAAGATGGATTTTGATCACTTAACTTTCTTATCTTACTATGTATGTTAAGATTTGGCCTTTCAAGATCTGACTCTTACAAACCATTTATAAGTAATCCAGATCCATAATAAACATCATTTTTATAAAAGAAACAACTATTATTTTTAATAATAAAGACAAACCATTCAAATTTAAATAACAATAGAAATGATGTTTTTAGTAACAAATGGAACATAATATTTAGTTCTAGTTTTAGGACAAAAGTTAAAACTATACTATAAGTTCCTATAGCTAATACAACAACTCTTACTCCATTACCCACTCGTAGGTCCATTTGACCTTTCCTCAATGATCTACCCCATGATAACATCTGCATGTTATTACATATATAAGAACCACATCCATTATCTAATACCTAAGAATATGGAACAAAAGTAGAAAGATTGATCTTAATCATAAACATACTTGAAGAGACTACATCCTTAAGCTTCTTATCTTTAGGGTAACAAGATAAGCTACATAGTTCCTCTTCCTATTTCCATTGACTCTGTAATGAAAGAATGTGCCCTTGTAATTGCTCTTCTTCTTAACACCACCTTTTGGCTTTACTACTCTAATAGAAGCCTTGTGCTTCTTATTATTATTCTTCTTAAGACCTTTTTTCTTGCTCTTGGAATAATCCACAATATGAATAGATCTGGATTCCTTCTTAAGGTACCCCTCTGTAATGTTGAACATATTCAATAGTTTTAGTAATGACATATCCTTTTGATTCATGTGAAAGTTCATAACAAACTATGAAACTCAAACAAAAAGACTGTAGCACCAGATCAATGCTCAACTCATAATCTATGACAAAACCTAATTGGGCTAATTTTTCAATATACCCAATCATCTTCAACATATGGATGTTCACTAAAGATCCTTCTGACATTTTGCATTGAAATAATGTTGTTAAGATTTGACATCTCTCTACCCTTTTGTGCAAGAAACAACTCCTTAAGATGCATAACTATAGTAGAAGCATGCATATTCTCATGCTATCTCTGAAGCTTAAGAGACATACCAGCCAACATCATGCTTGTAGCTTGCACAACGCCATCAATATAACGTTTATATCTCTCCTATGCCTCATCAGCCACATCTGAGCTAAGCTCTAGTGGAACAATAATTTCAAGAATATATAACTTCTTTTCTTGTCTAAGAACACCTCTCAAATTGTGAAACCAATCTATAAAGTTAGGTCCTATAATCTTATTAGCATCTATGATGCTCCTCAATGTCATATTGGTACTCATCTTCTGATTTGTTAACCTAAAGATATAAAAGAGCAAGTTTTAGTTTATATCAAAAACATATTAAATAAAGTCTTTAATAAAAATTTAATCACTCCCACTATTTTATTCAAAAATAATAGCCCTCACTATTAAGTCAAGAAATTGTCAAATAATTTCCTCATAGGCTGGGATCCTATTCAAAAATAATTTATCTTAGGTTTGCTCAATAAACTAACTAAATTTTGAATCAAGTAAGTAACAACTTTACCGATCACATCTTTTGTGACTCCTAGATCTGTTAGGTGATAACTCTTTGCCTAAATATATGATATATAATATTCATAACCCTACTTCTAATTCCATATGATCATGATTTTGCTTATAGATATTTAGTTAAGTAGGACTTATTAATTTAAGATAAAACATATTCAGGTTAAAGTGACCATGAGTTTGCTCAGCAAGCTTTACAATAAATAGAACTCTAATTTTATTCCTAAATAATAGAAGGCAACTATCACATTCTCAACATGTATTTAATATTTAATCAAGGGATTTAAAATTTTTCAAAAAACTTTTATCTTATCAAAATAATCTAATGTCATTATATTTATAATTTCTAACATAATCTAACTATGAAAAAAATTCTTTAAAACCTTTGCTTGATTCTAATTATTGATTTGATAAATAATTTAATTTAATAATTTAACTTATTAAATAATTAAACTAAATTCCAAAATATTCCTAACAAAGATTATCCTTTGAAAACAATTTAAAAATATTTGGAAAAACACTTTTCCAGTTTTGTTAGGAATATAAACAAATTTAATCTGCAATGTACAAGCCAGCAAAGTCTATGATAGATAATTGATCATATTTATACCTCATATTTGATGTATTTTTTCTTGATTTTTATACATTAATTTCATATTCAAATACACAAGTTACAATAATTGCAGAAGACTTAATTTGATACAAAATAAAGGAAATACTAATGCAGACGCCAATTGATCCCAACCTTTATCTTTTACTTGAATATTGTAGATATACTCCTATTTATCTAACGAGGTACTCTTCAATGAGGTAACCATCATCGATGGTTCACTCAATTCATGCGACAAACCATTTCGCATAACATGTGATTCATAATTTTGCATAATAGATCATGTATCACACTTTTACTCCAGCATAGGAAATTTAAGCATTTCAATCAATCGAACATACTTGATATAAATGCATATGAAATGCTTATGAGACACTTTCCATTTATTATGTTGTTGTGACCGAGTGCCTAATTGTCCCGTATCCATTTTGGATACTAGGATCATTAATATTTGTTCCTTATCTGCTTGGAGGACACAAGGCTCATTATATATAGTGAGCCTTAGGCTCTTAATCATTGTTTGAGCTCGAGGCCTTTTTCACTCATTGAACTTTAAACTCTGATCGGTGGCTACTCTATTCACAATTGCCATTATTTGATTGTCCACTCATAAATGGAATGCATGTACCACAATCACTTATATTATAAAGCACTTATGTCTTTACATTCACATTCAAGCAGCACTTCAATATATATTCCACATTCACAATCATCGAACTTTCTGCCCAGAATCAACAATCAAACACATTCATTTATCATTTAAAGCATAATTTAAGTAAACAATAATTGAGAGAAACTATCTAGGTTACTCACAAGTTGCTCCCGAAGCTAATGCCTAGAAGTTCTGGCAACATCTGGAGGTTGACGTTCCATTTGCTCCTCTAAATCAAATAACATACACATATATCACAATATGCACAATTATAATTGTTCAATAATGCACATGTATGAAATGAATTATGTACAATACATGTTCATGACAATCCTGGGTATCTTTCCCTTAATGTCATCAAAAAATCATTCCCACATCAAAACTCATCTAAGTACAATTTATACTTAGGTTTATGCCTCACTAAAACCATTAAAATCTCTATTCCTTTCTCATTGATTCACTTCAGATTTTTTTCCAAATCACACTTTTGGGTCCACTGTTCACATTCAATTAGAAAGCAAAATTGATGTAATTTGGTAATACTATCTCTCAAAAGTGTTCCTCTATGTCTTATGTTTCTATTGACACCAAAATCACTCAATTTGGTTCAGTAATTTGGAAGATAAGTCACAAACATTTTCAGGCTGTTCATATTCAAAAATAATATATTGTACACTATTTCGATCCAGAAATTAAACATCCTAGAGGCTGAATCACAATTCAACTTCTTCATATGATTTGTAGTCCTATATCTCTAGTTTACTCCAAATTAAACATCATCTTATTTGGAATCTTACAGGTACAAATATAATCAAAACACTGAAGTATGTTCAATAAAATAACACCAGTTCACTATTCCAACATATTCCCTCTCTTTCATTCAATCAATCTTTTTCAAACCAAATAAGAATGCAAGAAATTTTTGTGGAGAGGTAGGAAAATGTGTTAGGAATCTATTGGTTCAAGAATCAAGTCATTTGTATAGAGAAGAAGTTATAAAAAAAGATCAAAGTTGTTTAGAAAATAACCTCCTTTGGATAAACTGTACACGATCGCGACACTTCGGGTTGTCCAACAAAGTCACGATCGTGCACATGCATGACCGTATCGCAATCATGCACATGCATGACCACGACACTCAAGTGGACCTGCGAATCCTTCTTCTTCACCTTACCTATTTTTTCAGCTCTTCCCAAAATAAAATTTTGGGTCACTTTTACTCGATCTTTTATATAATGAAAACGAAGGATTTAGGCCAAACTTTCTTCTAAAAAATTATTCCTTTCTGTATTAACTTCCAAATGAAACCAATTTCATGCATTTTGGTTCTATATTCTGCAAGTTATGCTAAAACCACTACAGAACCCACAAACTCAATTTTCAAGCTCCATAACTTTCGATCCAAAACTCCAAAAATTACAAAATTCATATCAATGGAAAGTTTAAGAACGGTATACAACTTTAATGAAGAAAACTTTGTCAAAATATCTCTATAACAGTACATAAAATTCATGAAAGTTTCATATCAAAAATTCAATTCGCTAACCATCTATTCCCATAACTTTTCCAGATGACTTCCATTTTCCAAAATCCAATACTTCAAGTTTTTATTTCTATTTTTCCTACTCCATTTTATTAAAATTATTCACCATAAATTCATACCACTCCAAAATATACAGGTTTAATAAAAACCATCAAAAACTAAAAATTCCTATTCATCATATTCATACTCTGTTACTTTTATGCATTTTCATCTTTCATTCTCAATCATTATTCTTCCTCTCAACTTCCATTTAAACACTCATTCCCATCTGAAACCATCATTTTACAATTGCTCTTCAACTCAAAAACCATTTTCATGATTATCTCTAAGTTTTCATCAACTCACGTATAACACAAATATATATAAACTTGCACAGTGAAAATAAACTTGCACAGTGAAGAATAGAGCACATATCACCTTTCCATATATAATTTTCTACACTAATCTTATACACCATTCCATTGCTATTTCAACTCCAAAAACTATTTCCAAAACATCAGACCACAAAAAATCCATCAAAAACTAAATAACACTATAACCAAATTTTTCATCTCATCCACAGTGTTCATGAATATATATATATATATATATATATATATATATATATATATATACGCAAATGCCATGATCCATGTAACTAACAATAATTCATCAAATTATTTCATGAATCCGCAACTCTAAAGGGTTTATTCATTACTTGTTGAAAACTCCAAAAGATCTAACTATCTTCAAGCCCTAACTCCATGCAAATCTCACATATTTACTGTGAAAAATGACCAGTTTTTGGTTTTCCATAGGAAGAAAAGACAATTAGCAGTAGTGATAGAGGTGTGGGATGAGGGAAAAACAAGGAAATTCCTCAGAAGGTTTTTGATGGAAAACTCTATGTAGTGAAAGGAAATTCGAAAAAGGTGGTTGGAAAATGACATTTAAGACAAATTACTCAACCCTTTTTAACTCTTAGATATCGATAACTTACTTCTACAAGGTTATAGAAGCAACTTAACTAAGTGACACTTGTCACTTTCTTAACGCTTAAGCTCTAATCTTTATAATCCAACTATCTCCAAATCTTCTTTTGATTTCTTTTTCCTATTTTCTATAATTTTTATGAAATTTATTCCTAAATTCACCAAAATTTACAAATCTTCCAATTTTACTAACCAATAATATTTTCAACATAATTAAATTCAAAATTCACTAAATTTCTAAAAATCACAACTCAAAACAAAAATGCCCAGAATTATTTATGAATGCATGTACAATTATTTCTATGTGCACCATTTTATGCATGAGCATGAAAATGCAAATTCGAAGCTCTCATTGAACACTCTTATTTACTATTCTAACCTCCCTGTAGGTAACGGGATGTTACATAATAAACATTTCTAAGTAGTGTGTGCATCATTACCTAATAATGTTAAATATTATTGGCATCATTATGATTATTTTGTGCATTAATGTATTACCCAAATGAGAACGTTAATGTACATTAATTGTTAACATAATTTGTTTAATCTATTTCTATATAATATTTTAGTTTATGATTAAAAGCATTAATGTTACACATGTATTTTGCAGTTTCTGTCCTTATGTCTTTACATTCACAAGCTTCGTCTGTACAAATATTTAATGGGCCAAATTTTTCTGACTGGAGTGAACAAGTCCAATTTCACCTTGGTGTATTGGATCTTGATTTGGCACTTCAAGTTGAGAAGCTTGTTGCTATTATCGATTCTAGTAGTAATGAAACAAAAAGGCTTATTACAAAGCTTAGGAAATATCAAACATATTGAGCTTGATGTTTATGCGAATGAGAATAGCAAACAACATCAAGTAAACTCTTCCCAAAATTGAAAGTGCTAAAGAATTTATGAGTTTTGTGGAAAAGCGCTCCCAAACAACTGATAAGTCTCTTGTTGGGACATTAATGGGTACTTTGACCACTATGAAATTTGATGGTTCTTGTACTATCCACGAACATGTCAACAAAATGAAAAATATTGCATCAAGACTTAAGTCTTTGGGAATGGAGGTGGATGAAATTTTCCTTGTACAATTCATTTTGAACTCTTTACTGCTCCAAATGAGCTATAGTACTATGAAAGATAAATGGAATGTGCATGAATTACACAGTATGTTGGCTTAGGAGGAAACAAGACTTAGGAATCAAAGAAATCATTCCATCCATTTTGTGAAATATCAAGGAGCAAGTAAGAAAGTACATAAGAAACATGGAAAGGGGAAAGGACCACTGAAGACCAATGAGTCCTTCATTAAGATCCAGAAGAAGGTAAACAATAACAAATTTAATTTTTGTGGAAAACCTGGATACTTCCAGAAGGACTGTTAACGACGCAAGACTTGATTCAAAAAGAAAGATAAGCTTAAGGTTTATGTATGTTTTGAATCAAATTTAACTGAATTTCCACTTAATAATTGGTGAATTGATTCTGGATGTACAAGTCATCTTTCTAATACTATGTATGGATGCCTTACAATCCAAACCACAAACTCAAATGAGAAGTTTGTCTTAATGGGGAATAGAGTAAAGGTTCCAGTGAAGCAGATGGGACTTACTGTTTAATCATGAATATTGGACATCATTTAGATTTATTTGAAACTCTTTATGTACTAGTATTTCTAGGAATTTGATTTCTTTATCTAAACTTGATGTTGTTGGATACTGTTTTAAGTTTGGTAATGGATGTTTCAGTTTGTTTAAGCATACTTGTATGATTGGATCTAGTATACTTTATGATGGTTTATGTAAATTGAATCTTGATAATTTATATGCTAAAACTCTTAGGACCTTGCATCATAAAGTTGGAATTAAACGTAGTTTAGTGAAATGACTGTTATGCTTACTTGTGGCATAAGCGTTTGGGTCATATTTCCAAGGAAAGAATTGAAAGATTAGTAAAGAATGGAATTCTTCCAGATTTGGATTTTGCTGATCTTAATATTTGTGTGGGTTGTATTAAGGGAATACAAACAAAACAAACAAAGAAACGTGCCACGAGAAGCACTCAGCTTCTTGAAATTGTACACTCCAATATATGTGGACCTTTTGATGTTAATTCTTTTGGTAAAGAAAAATACTTTATCACCTTTATTGATGATTATTTATATTATAGATATGTTTATTTATTGCATGAGAAATCTCAAGTAGTGAATGACTTATAAATTTATATAATTGAAGTTGAAAGGCAACTAAACAGAAAAGTAAAAATTGTTAGGTCTAATAGAGGTGGTGAGTATTACAGAAGATATGATGAAGCTAGACAACACCCTAGTCCATTTGCTAAATTCCTAGAAAAGCATGGCATATGTGCTCAGAGAGGTAAAAGAATAGAAACACAGAAGAGAATCAACATCAATCAAATTTATGGATCAAGGTACGACTATTTTATATGTGAGAATTAAATATTTTTAAGATCCTACATAATCGTATAATGAAGTGAAATTTTACATTTTGATCATATGAGAGTATTGGAAAGGTTTCTTTTTTTAATTAATATGTTATATCAATAATTAAAATTTTTAAAAGAGTAGCAACTCTAATCGACTTTAATGATTTCAATCAAAGTATAAATTGATATAATAAAACTAGTTAATATTTGCACTTATTTTTGAAAATTAAATTGAATTGATATAATAAAATACCCCAAGGGGAAAATGTCATCAGTTTATAAGTCATATTCATTTTATTGTAATCAGTTTAAATATTATAGTGCAACTGTAAGTGCAAGAGCAGCGGCGTAAGGAGGGACTACAAGTGCGAGACGAGGTTCCAAATTTGAGGCAAAGTTCTAGATCTGAGGGATAGAACTGACGCGAGAGCAGTGACATAAGGAGGAAGGTGTAATAGCCTGTTCTCAAACCTTATTGAGGGCTAGGGTCTTATATTATTGAGGCATATGAGATATATCGTTATGAGGTGCATTCCATTTACATGTATAGTACTTACGTACATACATGAATTATGATTTAGAAACATTGCAATGATAGTATATGCAGTCAATTGACATATTCCAGGGTATGAAAGATTTTAAATGATTAAAATGTAATTGTGTATTGAATATGTCTCAAATTGTGGTTTGATGGACTATAATGATTAATTTGGGATTTATTGTTACAATTGGGTGACTAATGAAGTGATATATGCATCTAGTCTAGGAAAAAATGTTAAATGGCAAGAAAAATTGATACATGAAAATTTAAGTTGGTTAGGCCTATAGAATAGTGACACGTGGCACTAGAAACGAGTGACAAATGGCTAACTAATTGGGTGATAAATGGATATAACAAATGAGTGACAAATGGTGGTGTAGTTGAGTGACAAATGGACCAAATATTAAGTGACAATTGGTAGTTGAAGGATGAAACAAATGGCTTGGATGTTAGCATGACAAGTGTCATGCCAAGTGTCTATATTCTCACTATACAACTACACTCACAATTTTTTCCCTCACTTGAAAGATTATTTTGCTTTTTTTCTTATTACATTTACCATCTCTATCTTCCTTACCACCAACTCACACATATAACCCTTACACTTTGAGTTTTGCCCAAATTCCTACACCTTACCACTCCAAAATCTAGTTCTCTTCATCTTGTTGTTGCAGTCCCTTTGTGTTTTCATCTTGTTCTTAGAAATATGTTTTATGTTTGCAAGCTTGGAAGGTTAGGTTAGCTTGGTAATTGTGGAGCTTTGTGTTAAATAACTAAGTGATTTCTTGCTCTATTGTGATATATGTTAGCATAACATTCATGATGATTGAATTGGGATGTATTGCATATAGTATTGAAAATGAAGTTGTGCTAGAATTTGATGGATGAATGGAGGGTTCTATTTAGCTTTTGATACTAGAAAATAATGGATTGTATGGGTGGTTTAGGTAGAGATTTGAAATATAAATGAGGGTAAGGTTATATTAAAGAGGGATGTTATTGAAGAGTTCTTGAATTTTACTAAGTTAGGGTTACATGTATAATGATGTGTGGTGAATGACCAAATAAGTAGGGTTTTAAGGAGATTTAAGTGGTCAATATAGTAGTCGAAATTGCATGAATTTAACTTGCATATGAAGCTATGAATTGTGGAAAGTAGGAAGTGTTTGATATGTCTTTAGGGTTGATGAATTCGTGGAAGAGTGAGGGAAGAATGTAGGGCACGATCATGGCCCTCAAGTGCACGATTGTGTCCTAGTCATTTTAGGTTTTGTCACAATCATGGCTACTAGTGCATGATCGTGGCCTGGATGTTTAGCTTTTGTCACAATTATGGGAACGTCCCCTATGACCATAGGCAGTGATTTGGAATGATGAGCTTAGTTTTGTGCAATTATTAAAACAAATGATGATAAGTCACTCTGATTTGGTGTCTTTGGAGTTGATTAGGGCCAAGATGAACCTTAATGTGTAAATAAATATTGAGGAACATGAAGGTAGTATGAATGGGAATTTAAATAAATTTATGATGAATGGATTAGGAATAGATTAAGATCTTTGTATAAAGTTACATACCTGGAACGTTAATTGATCATGCATGGAACATGACACATATACATGTACATGACTGTATATATATTTGATTGAATAACTTAATGATTTGTGAACTATATATGTGTTTCATGACTATAGATGCTCAAGTTGATCGTTAGCACCCAGATATTGCTGGATCATCAAGGTAATAGCTTATTGGAGCATACTGTGAGTTAACCTAGATGTGTAAACTCAATCATATGTGTGCTTCTGTTTAAATTATATGTGTAGTGAGTCAAGTTAGATGTTTCTCACTATGAATGAATTGATTTTTGTTAACCTTTAATTATTGAATTGTTATTTATATGAATGTGATGATTCTAGACATTGATAGTCTGAGGAGCTTGATATTCAGGAATGTATTAGAAGTGCTTTCCAACTATATGTGAAATGTGGAATGTGTGAATACTAGAATATGAATATTGGACTTAGATCTGAAGGAAGTGATATATGACTTACGTGCAATCGAATGACGAATACTGAATGAAAAATTTGTAAACTGTCTCGTCTTATTACATTGAAAGGCATGAACATATAAAGGAGTTGTGACCGAAGTTGCCAACGTGTGAAAAAGAGCTTTAAGCTCAGAAATGTGATAAAGAGCCTTAGGCTCAAATGCAATGAGTCCAGTAGCCGTAATAGATATATGATAGAAATGAGCTCGATATCCACGATGGGTACTAGACAGTTTAGGTGCTCAGTCACAATAAAGTGAAAATGGAGTGGAGTCACATGTGCATTTTCATATACATTCATGTGTATATTAAATTATCGATTTGATATGCCCTATTGAATGATTAAATTGACACGCCTTATTAAACTGAGGTGAAATATTGAAATACCTAAATATGAAGAATGTGATTATGAATTACTATATTATAAGTTATGTTTGATGAATTGGACTTTATAATTGTTATTACATTCTGACATGAGTGAGCAAAATTGTAACATTATTTTTCAGGTCTAAAGGAGTGCTAGCTCCTAAGTTGATAAAGTAGAGATATAGTACTTGCATTTTGGAGACAATATGGCTCCAAGGTCTAGTCTATTGGCATTGATGAGTCCAGTTTGGATATTTTGGTTTAACATCCCATTTCATGTAGCACACTTTGTATGGAGTTGTAGACTCTCATATGTTATGAATTGTAATGTCAATGTATGTTTATGTTTGTTAATGGAATGGGAAAGTTTGATATTTGAGAATCATGTGAAATATGTGATGCTATAATTAAGGTAATGTGATATGATCCAACATGTCATTCCTATAGGTTATGCATTCAGATATACTTTGGTGTGTTAGGTAAATGCTCTATAAGAGTGGTATGTTACTGAAGGTATCTCTTTTAAACCAGATCTAGATCTACCATCGGCGACCCAAACCATCGGAGACCCAACTTCAAAGAGAGAAGCAAGCGAGGCTAAGACCCATGGGAGCACTATAACAGCGTCCATGGTTTTGCCTAATGATGGTGGGCCGCCTCCTCAAGTAGTGTAGGAATTTGGTGTTGACGTCTTTACTGGAATTGACATTCCTGGGTTTGCTCCTCTCTTAGGCCGAACCTTGATAAGGATGAGGGCCTTTAGGATGGAAGTCAGAGAACTTTCATGCCTAAAGGAATCCTTTCCAGTGCTATATAGAGAAAACCTCAATCCAAAATTCTCGCAAGCACATAAACACTCCAATGCAGACGCTTAAGAGCCCAAGGTGGTGACAACAAATGTGAAACTAGATGGAGCCTGGAAGCGAAAAATGGTACCCTAGTTACCCAAAGTTGCTCTGACACATTTCCAACAGGTATTAAAGGATGACGTAATATGTCCTACAAAGGAAATTATTGATTCAGACATTTGGGTATGGTCCTCGACACTCATCGATTTTTTTGGAGAAAGAGGCTAACATTCCGAATAGTGAATGCTTTGGCTCAAGCTAGGTGGAGTTCAAAGGGATTGGAGAAGGTCCTGCAACGTGAGGATGGGTCCTTTCTCTTTAAATTTGGCAAGGATTTTGATGCGTAGGAAATCAACGAACAAGGCCTATGGCACATTGGAGATCAACCTTTGTTCTTGCGACAATAGAGTCTGAGCATGGACATGGATAGACGTTTGATATACAAATTTTTACTATGGGTCTGCTTCCACAACCTGCCTATGGAATTATGGGCGCTCCAAGGGTTAAGCTATGTGACGAGCTCCTTAGGTAAAGCTCTAAACTTAGATTCTCAAATACTACATATGGAGAGGGTAGGCTATGCAAAAGTGTACATTGCGATACCTAATTCGACGATTCTTCTGGAAAATTTTTTGGTGATGAGTGTGGGAGATAAGGGTGCAATGGTTATGAAGACTATACAAATGTCTTACCCTTGGAAACCAAACGATAACAAACAGTGGCAACCAACTGGGACGATCTTTCAATTAGAGACTACTACGAAGATTCCAACACAAAATCTTCTAAAACTGAGTACCATTGTGACTACTACTCAACCTACTGATGTTGTTGCAGCGACACCTATGGTCTACGCTGTGGATGCTGATAGGAGAACTCCATTGGGGACAATCCAAATTTCTAATGGGCTGATCGACAGTAATAACAAATTGGAAATTGCAAAGGCCACGACAACAAAAACAAAATATGATCCTTTGGCAGAAACAAGCATACTTGATACAAATGTGGAGACACTAATGGAGTTGCTGCAGGTTGGGACATTTGAGGTTGTCACAGATAGCCTTCTTGCAGAGGATGGACCTACTAGTGTTATTGCGAGTGTATTTAATGGTCTGTGGATGTAGTTGTTGGTGATGAAGACAATGGTAATCAACTAGTATAAGACTGAGCAAGTTGTCACACATATTTCCCAGGAAAAGACAAATCTTGACAATTGCAGTGTAGATAATGTGGAGAATCTATACAATGGTGTGAATGATTTCACCTTTCAATATTTGGAGCATTGTTAGATGGATTGGGCCAATATATTGACTCCAGTTGCAATTGTTGGGCAAACAAGGGTTATCAAATAAATAGAGAATTGTGATACCCTACTAACTATTGTCCAAGTCACAGACATCCTTGTTGATTTTTACGTGTAATCCAAATATGCAAAAAGGAAATCTGCTAGGAAGAGAAAACAAAATCCTAAATACTAGAAATAGTGAATGAGCTTTCCCATGAAGATGAAACTTCAATAGTGTCTATAATTGTTTCATGTTGTTGTTTGTTATACAGATAGTCATATTATCTTTCTTAGGGAGTTTTTGTTCTTGGGTCATATTGCAATATGATGGTAGGCTTAAAGCCTTGAACTCGTTGTAACAACGTTTTAATTCATCTATAATTACAATTCTTTTTCATTTAAAAAATGGCAACTATTCAAGTCTAGTCCTTATAATTGAGAAACATCTCTTTTCAATTTCACTAACTAATTACATCTCTTAAAGCATTGAATAAGTTGCAGACTATACATTCCCCTACGGTATCTCTCTTCTGATATCAACTCAACTCACTTGATTCCAATACAGTGGGGTCGGATCAACATTGCATCCAAACTTTTTTGTTTTTAGTAATCTCATTATCAAAATTTTTGATGTATATTTCATTTTCATGTCATCTCATTGCTCAAGTTCATAGAAGAGGCTTCGGAGAGGATTATTTTTACAGTTTTAGTAAATGCTCTCTGCACTACAGATTGAGTGTTCTGTATTATATCCGTGAAAACTCTCGCATTCCTTTCTTGCCACATGACATATACTAAGCAGCCAAATATATTTTTAAGTACTAAGTAATCTCTAAAAGTAATTTGGTGATTGACCCCTGTCCATTCAACAATGTCTTCTCAGTTTGTATACTGCCAAGAAGGATTCTAAGACGGTTGAGGCATTCAAACTCTAGGTTGCGGAGGGAATTAAAATCTGAACCTCTAAACATGTCTAGTCAGACTTTATTAAAAATCATAATCTTAATTTAGACCATATTAATTTTGATGGTTATAATCATGGGAGGAATAATTTTTTAATCTTTTTGTCATAATTTGCTATATCCACAAAGCTATGAAAACAAGTTCAAATAAAATTAGTGTAGCAGCCTTGCCTATAAGTTGTGTAGTCACTAGTCACCAGATAAGCCTCCCTTGGTCACCGATACGAGCTTCACCTGGTTTGTTCTACTTCAAATTGGATTAGGGTGTAACACATGAAAAGAGTGAAATCATTACAAGTTTGAAACGTAAGAACTACAACTTTTTGGCATCATTTCCACACCCTCAATCATTGCTTACGTTGCGTGTCCACTGACATTATATTTGAATAATGTAACCGTAAAAGAGCAATAATTAACAAAATTAAGAAAGAATGACTAACTCGCTTGCGTGATCACATACCTATAATCTTATACGTCCGAGCGAGGACTGTTCATGGAGAGTTCCAGCAGCAAGCTATTTCGCATTTAGATGTATCCAGTTGAAAATGGACCCTAGTACTTGACTTGAGAGTGCGAAATAAAAATGAAGGTCCTTTTGGTGAAGGCTTTTACTGGGTTGTAGCTCTCAAATTGGCAGGCCGAGGGACGTAGAGCTCTGATTTTAGCCAAAATACAAAGTATCAAATCACCTTTATAGAACGTTTCAAGGGCGTATCTGCAATCTTAGTTAATACCGCCAATTGATCAAACATAACATTGTGGGAAAGCTTATAATTAGATCTAAGTTCTATTTCCATGTTTCGAAGACATTTGAAGATATAGAATTTGTATGGTGTAGAAAGAAGTTGAGATTTGAAATATCTACGTAATTTTTCATGAAGGTCTCTGTTGGATTTTGTATTGATCCTCACGTCAAAGCATTATATTCATTCCGTCAACCTTTTTTATTTACACAATTTGTTGCCCAATTATTGCACATTGTGTTAGCATTGTTTTATTGAAGGGAATGGATTTCAGGAGTCAAGCCCGCCGGATAAAGTTATAAGAAAAGAAGAGAGCAGAACAGGGAAAAAAAATAATAAAAAGGGAAGCAAACAGTGGACCAACCAATTTATATAACATAGTATGAGAGATGGAAATACGCGTGGACTCCATTAGCTTTATGCTGAAATGAAACGCATAGATATTTTGTCCAGACCCACGACCTTGCCGCCATAACAACCAACCACAGCAAGATGGGAACTGTTTATTAATTTATGCACTAAGATCTTAGAGACTATACTTTTAAAGATAATTTATTGATTTTTGAGTATATTACTTAAATTAATTAGTTAAATTTTATTTAAAAATGATAAATAATTTTGTTTATGTTTGACGCAGACGCCATGTTATAATCAATTGAAAAAAGTTGAATTGTTTAAAAAAAAATCGAAAACTCGATGTTATTTCGTGTACAAGTTTTACATGCCTTCACTGCGTGCTTTCTCGACCACGACCTTTGGCTGCTGGAAAAGTCGAAGTTTCCTGAGTTTTTGGCCCCCCAAGAATTATAACTCGTAGATTTTAAGAATGGCCACTCAATGGCTGTTGCTTAGATGGGATCTTAGCTCAACATTCACTAGTACGTAAGAGTTGGTAGCGGGAGAAATATATGCGGGGCTGGTACTCTTAGCTTTATTATTAGGATGTTCGAAACAGAGGCAAGATCAACTGTTTCTTTTAATCTTTTATGTTATGTTGTTGAAATTAAAAATGTGTTTGTTTCGTGTTCAATCTCTTCTAAACTTAAAGAAGGCTGTCAACTTTTGGCTGGTATTGTATGAGAAATAAATGCATTGATTAATAAGAAATAATTCTACAATGAAATGGAAGAAAGTGATACAACGGAGTATCCCTGCAAAAATGTTAATAAAGAGGAAAATCTTCACATGCAATCATTTGTATTGGCATTCTCCAATTTGCTGATAACTGGGGGCTGCATGATGTGGATGTTATAAGTGAGGAATTGTTCTCTTATAGTTTGTATTGTAGCCTGAGCTGTGGAAATAGTACGGCCTAAGATATTCTCTTATTCTTCTTAGTCCAGATGCTGTAAATAGTGTGACTAAACGCGATTTTAAAAGTCGTCCAGTTTCCACTCCTTTCCTGATTGTTGCACCACCATTTTATAATTCCTAGCTTGCCAATTATTTACATGCAGATTCTGGTTGCTTAACCGCATTATTGGATTCCATATGATGTATGTGATATTGCATTCAAAAAATAGGTGGGACAAAGTTTTTAGTTGTCACTGACATAAAACACAAGTGTTATTGACGATCTTGTATCTTTTTGCTCTATTTATAGTGGATGACCTACCTTTAATCGCTAACTATAAGGAGATTATACCTCTGGGGCTAGCTTAGGGGTTACTATACAAGTTTTCTCCAGGGTGCTTTTTGAGCTTGTGCTTTAATGAATCTCCTACATGATATATCGGAAAAGTGGCTAAAAAGGAGTTAAGAAAACATAGTATTCTGTCTTCTTGGTCCAAGTGTAATGGTATGAGCAAGTTGGGTAAAGCAAGTTGGGATGAGGCATTAAAATTATGAGCTTCCTCAACAGTATCGTTGTTTACAATTGAGCTCCTTAAAGCCCCGAGTGTGCTAACTTCAGGTAGAGGTTCCAATGAAGACCAATTATCATATCAGAATGATGTTACTTAAGGTTTCTGAGGCACATTCCAGCCTTACCTTTTAGCTTAAGTATATGCGTCATGGACCAGGATGTATCATGTCGAGGTTTTATATCCCAAAATCATCCTTTATTTTTATAGAATGCATGTATCTATCTTACCTATAATGAGTTTTTGTCTATCACTGTTCTCCAAAATCTTTTTATGAACTGTATTGAGTTTGTAGTCCTTATTAAAAGAATTACCAAGCCTCCCTCTTCGTTAGACAGACAAAAGCCAGTCTATTTCACTTTTTCCATAGAGCAAATATTGCCATTCCCCGACAATATAAGATCTTCATGATCGTTTCAATTGTCTTGATTGTCCTCTTGGTGAACCAATGTGCAAAGTCCATTATACATGCAATGTACTGAAGATAAAATTAACTAGCATAACTCTCCTAACTAGAGTTAAATTCCTATTGCATCTATTTGTAATCTTCATGATGATTTTGTCAATTAAAGGTTTGAAGTCAAAAGATGGTCTCTTAGTTGAGATTAAAAAAGCTCCTTGAGAAGTATACACAATTTTGGATACTACAATCTTCATTCTATGAGCAAGCATTTTAGAAATTACTTTGTAAATTATGTTGCACCATGATATGGGGTAAAAATCCTTTATGCCACTTGATGTTGGTGTTTTTACTACTGTAGTTACTCATGTTTTGTTGAACTCTTTCAATATTTTCCTACTGGAGAAGAATTACAGGACCACTTCTACTATCATGTTTTAGTGTGTTCCCAAAATTTTACTAGAAGAACTTCACATTAAAACCATCTAGTCCAGATGCTTTGTTTGGCTTTAAGGTAATCATGGTTCTCTCTACATCATTAGAGGTAAAAAGGTTCAACAACTAAGAGGGGTGCATCATGTTCAGTGATTGGATTAACAATGATGTTCCTCATTAATTTAATATAAGAACGTGCATTTGTTGGACCCTAAACGTTTCTTAGAAGTTAGAACTGGAAATAAGAAATTTTGGTGATTAGTCATGAATAAAGAACAAATGAATAAAAATTCT
>JANVCQ010000008.1:34995765-35011568 GCA_025531925.1 Erythroxylum plowmanianum
CATGTATCAACATACAATCTTCGGGAAAATTCAATCTCCGGGAAAAGAGAAGGTTCCATCGGAACAATTAGTTTTTTTAGGGTACTTCGTCTTTTTTTTTTCATTTTCATGCTATCTTTTATTTATTCATTTATCCAATTTTTATTCCCTAACTTTGAGAGTTCTATATATTCTCTAGTTTGGAACACTTTTCCAGTTTGCCTCCAGGTTTGCTTTGGTTGTAGCTTAACTAGTCTCTAGTTATAAGTAACCAATACCTCATCTTTCAACATACCATTAGTCTCATCAAACCTTATGATAGGGATAACTTTAGGAAGCTGTTGGTATGCTTCCACTAGCCCACATATTCAAGTATATTTTACTCTCCTCATCATTACAATTTTGTCATCTAGGCAAAGTGGTAAGCCTATAAAGCCAGCTAACTGGCTTAACCTTTAAAGTCTAGTATTCCAGTGGTATCTTTCAGTTAGATGGGGATGTTGTTCTATTTGAGATTCACCACTCGTATTCTAAGCTTCTAGGATTAAAGGGAAAAACAGGTTTAGAATTGAAATACTAGGGTCCTATTTCAAGTACTTTCTGATATTGAAATAAAGAGCTAAATATAAAGAAATGAGGTCCTTGTCATTTAGGAGAACCGCAATTAATCTTAGGCAGATCCATTTGTAATAAGCCCAAGCTTTGATCACTTGATAGGATGGTCTTTTATTCGAGAAGTATCCAATTAATGTAGATTCCCATTTTGCAGGCCCCTCTCTCAATATTTCCGAATATGGTGTCTACACTAATAAATAAAAATCTATTGAAAATCCATATTTTTCCAATAATTCCACTAAATTTATGAAGAGCCAATTTTTATCATCAATTTCGTAAAAGATGTTCCTTAATCAAGATTGATTCTCGTTAAATTTTAATCTAATTCCTAATTTTTGATAAATTTCATTTTATAAATACTATAGTATATTTCTATCCATATTTGTTTAGATGTTCACAATTAACATTAATACCTAATGCTTGATTAAAATATAATTTTTTGGAGTCTCAAATTAACAATCAATAATTGAAGAAGTCATTAGTTAAGGTAAAGATTTGTATCAACCTTCATTGCTACTCACCTAGAAGAAAGAACAATATATACAATTCCAAATTCCTACCTTATCTTTAAATAATATGCTTCTTAACAAATGACATAAACACTATTGCTCGTGTTTCATGCCTTTTCACAATATTTTGCTTCATTTTTGTTCCATTATTATTCCATTTTGATTATTCTTGATTAAACTTTGATTTTCGCACTGATGCCATCTTATTTGATTTAAATAAAAATATTATTTCATGTTTTATTGGATGCATTTTAATATGTTTGTTTCATTCTTCAATGAAGATGTTTTTTTCAATTATCCTGAATTCACTTATTGAAGTGTTGTTTTGAAGTCTCCTATTTATATTTTTTCTCTTTCCTTTTTCATATCTTTTTCATATTTCTTTCTTTTCTCGTTTCATTCATAATTATATTGCAATAGCTCCTTTTGCTCATATATTTTACAAATCAATAACATTTCTATTTTGTGCAATCCATTCCATAACTTCTCTCATTTTCTTTCAATATATGTTAGAAGTGGTAAATAACTTACCACTTCTCAAGATTCCATTTTAGAGAACAACAATCCTTTAGATTGATGCAAGTGACAAATACTAAGTTGTTTTCTTCAAAGGAAAAGAAAAGAAAAATATAGTTTGAACCCTAATGCTTGTGCTAGAATTTAATTTATATAACATTTAACAAAGTTGAATAAGGATCATGTTGTTATAAAAACTAATTGGTTTAAACTTAATATTTATTAAACCTTAAGCTCTTGTCCAAGTTCCATAAAGAATACCTATGTAATTTTTTAAAAATTTAATAGGGAGTTACCATTGATGGTATGTTACCCAATTGGTAACGGAAAGCCCACCACCTTGTTTAAGGAAATCAGGGAATCCCCTAATTCCGAATTCAAAGTGCAATGGTTATTGGATCTTACCAAGTTAATAAATATTTTAAGCTTTCCCTTTAGGTAGTTAAATCATCAGGCATAATCTGAATCCTCTTAGTAGTATTGGTTAAACAATTATAACTCATTCCTACAACTTTAGAAGCTCAAGAAGCTAGAAATGTATCACATTCCTCATCTAACTCTCTAACTCATCAAGGTGTAAAAATATACATACTATTATTATAAACAATATGTAGATCAATATTGTAGTAATGAGGGGTTTCTAAATTGAATATCTGATCAAAACCATTTGCTTGCAATAATTATCCCATTCAAAGCCTCACAATCATGATAGAATTTTCTTTACTTCTTATCATACTCCATATGTGTGATCTAACATCCAGTATATATTTAATAACCTCTTTCTTTAATGGTGACTTTGCTTGATTTTAGCATTAGTGAAACAATCTATGTGACTTAGTACCTCAAGCTATCAAGTTGGTTAATAATTAGATTGCGATAGAGCATCTTTGGTAGCAAAGGTTACAAGTACATGTTCATATTATTAAGCAATGATGAGAATGTGAAGCAAATTGCTAAATGGATATAGGATGTAGGAAATCTTCTTAACAGTATTTAGATGAAGGACTAAAAGAGGTAGTATATGTAAACTCTATCAATCTCGAGTATGGAAAGCAATATGCACATCATCTTCAAAAGGAACATTTTGGCCAATTGAACTTGGAATTGGGATTCCCATGAAAAAGGTGATGGGGTTGTTGTGTGCTTTTCCTATTCTATATTTTTCTCTATTACAAGTCAAGTAATTAAAAACTGCAAACTAAGATAAGTGGACCTATCATTAATGAGTAATATAATGATAAGTAGAGTGTTGATCCTGCAAGGAAGTTATAAGAATCTAACAAAGTCTCATATGTACTAAATGGTCTAAAAAACAAATAAAGATACTTATTGATAGATTTTAGGTAATAAAATAGAACATAATATAAAACCTAAATGATAACCAAGAGAATCAAAATAAAAAATGTAAGCAAATAAAAAAATTAATGATAATTAATGCTTAGATAAGTACTCATATAAGTATCATCTTTAATTTATGATTCAAAAAAATAGATTTATCATTTAGACGTATAGAATTTTCTAGACTATAAAATTGTACTCTATAAAGTTACAACCTCCTAATCTTTCGGTTGGTTAACTCGTATCTCAATTAAACATCACCCTTTTGAATGAATTAACACAAAAAAGGTTTTAGTGATGAAAATTACCCATGAAAAATAAATATTTTTCGTTGGGAAACAAATTTGGCAACAGAAATTACTAACATAAAAAAATCATCGAAGAAATGTCGTAGGTAAATTTAGTGATGAAGTATTATATATTTGTCAGTAAATTTAGCAACGAAATTTCTTTTTTTGTCGATAAATTTAGTGATAGAATTTTTTTATATTTGTTGCTAAATTTACGACGGATACACAACATTCCGTTGATTAAATTCGTCACTAAATTTTTATGGAAACATAAAATTCCATAGTTAAATTTACTGATAGACGACATCATTCATTGCTAAATTTTTCTTGATGGAATATATCATTCTGTCGGTAGGTTGCAGATGGAATATGTCATTCTGTCACTAATTTACTGATAACATATTGTAATTATGTTGGGAAATTTAACCATGATAAATTTCAACCACAATTTCTTACTTCTTACCTGAGTTTTTTGTTGATAATCTTTTGAATTTTTTGTACATTTAATTTCTATAAATAATATAAAATTGATTGACAATATAAAGTAAACATTATCATGATGGGTAATATAGTAAAAAAAATAAAATGTATGCCAATAAGTATCTTGAAAAAAACAATAAATTAAGAATTCATATAAAACTTAAGAGTAACAAAACATCAAATACATTCACTTATCCATTTAAGCTATGTAATTGGTGAAGGTGAATGCTCTGATTGCTACGATGAGGTCCTATCCCTCCCTTTCAACTTGTCCACCTCATTATGAAGCTAGGTTATGCACTCTATCATCCCCTATACTGGGCTCTCAAGTTGAATGACTCTCATTTTTGATGCGGACCACCTACTAGATCCAATTATAGTGGATGTGGAGGATTGTGAATAGCATATGCTTGCAAATAAACCTAAGCCAAAAATCCTGCCATGGCAGCTCCTACCACTCACTACATCAAGATATGTCTAACTCTTATTAATAGTTTTAGAGTTTTGAGACTATCGTTCAATGCTTTCTTGTATTTGGTCCTATAATTATAATTGTTTATGATAATAAGTGATAATTTTTAAGAATTAATATTAAAGTATAGATTTTACATACATGAAGTTGTCTCCACAGGGTGTTGATGAAGGTCACACCATCATGCTTTTTAGTTTGGGTGTGCAAAAAGAGATGTCGTAATGTATACTTCCTGCCCATGAACTTTTCCTGAATCAGAATATAATTGTTATAAGTGATCTACAATTTACAAAAATTTTGGGAGGGTTTCCTCTATTTTTATAATATGTACCCTTTATTAAACACAAAAATTTACTCAATAACACAACTATTAATGACACCAGACATTTAAAACTTTATTATTCTATATAATATACACATATTTTCATTCTAAATTTTATACATCTATGTACCAAAATCAAAATTTAGGTGTAAAGTTTTAATACTTATAAGTTTCTCTGCATGCTCGGGGTAGGTTATAGATCCCCTAGTGTGTACAAGTAGACTCTCTCCCTTTGGTTCTCTGTTTACAAAATTGTGATTTGAAATGGACATTCCTTCAGGTGATGCCTAACACTGCTACCATCCATTCCATATTTCTTCATATATATAAGGAGGCCGTACACTATTCTTGTATCTTGAATCAAGAAAGTCTTTATAACGTGTATGAGTTTGCCTCTCCCATACATTATAAATTACAATATCAAATTTTGAATCCCGCAAAAATTCTTTTTGAAAAAGACATACTATAGATACTTATAAACTACAATATTTATCTAACTAATTTATAAAATTATATAAAATAAAAAAAATTAAATAATATATTTTTTGTACCTCAAACTCCTGATAATAAAAATCCTTTGTCGATTGAGAGATATTATTTTATATATAACCTTTAAGATCTATCTTCTCCTTGAACTTGGATGACATACTTCTAGAGCACATTCCATACAGAACCAACCTAATATATAAGCTATTTTAGATCATTTTCAAATTAAAACTGGGTAAATAGTGGAGCACATTCCATGAAGGAGGCCACCTTCATCATTCACAACATTTACCCCTTATATCTCTGCTGGTATAGGGCTAATGGATGGTGTAGCAGGGTCGGTGGATGGTGTAGTAGGACTGATGGATGGTGTAGTAGCAAGTACATAAGTTGACTATATAGGGACTGTAAGTTAGGAAGGTGATGCCTTTTTTAGATGTTCAGTAGCTATACGTACAACACTTGATTCTATAGCGTCGACAAAATGCGATGCATCACCTGAAAATGCACTGGCTCCTCCAAATCATGGTAATCTTAACCTTGCTTGCATCATATCCTATTTTCTCTTTTATGGCATATTTTTAACTTGAAATTCACATTTTATTGAATATTCCAGTAATAGAGTAATATAAATTAAAAATTATATTATTGATGTAATAATATATTTATTTATATAATATTCTATTACAAACACAAATTAATCACTATCATCACTTAATTGTAAATCAAAATCATCATCATCTTCTTTTTTTGAAGAATTAGAATCAAACTGAGGCTTCTCTTTAGATCTCTTGCCCTCCTCATCCTCTCCTGAAGAAATTTCTACATATTCATTATTTGGATCATTCAAAGGTTCATTCTTGTCATATGTTACATATGTATTTATTTCATAAACATCTTCCTAAAACATTTAACTTTCAATAATCTTATTTTCTCCTTTTCCTTGTAATTCAAAAACACATGTAGGCTTTACTTTGCAAACGGTCAACCAATTTAGCTTATCTCATTGCAAGTTAGGAAATGGGACATACTACACCTAGATCGCTTGCATCCCCTAGCAAGAAAGGTTTAAATTATCTAAATCTTCTTTGTTGGTTGATTTTAACTAGATTGTATCAACTATGCACTTTTGTTCCATTATTAGGAGTTGGATCAAATCATTCACACTTAAACATCGCACTTCGTTTTATTGGCAATGTAGGATACCCAATTTCAAGTATCTCAATAATTTTACCGTAGTAATCCAACAATTCTTCCTACATGCAAACCTCACTATTTACTGTTGCCATACTATGACTATGATAATCTATATGCAATTTGTATTCATTAACAAAATACATCGGATACGATTTAACTATTCACAAAGGTCCTTTTGTAAGCTCACATATGAACTTGTTCTCTATTAGATTTTCTGATACCTATAAAAAAAGTTTCATATTAAATAATATAATAATGTCATTTAAACACTTTGATATGATAATTCTACCATTTCAATTATTACAAGTGAAAACTTACATATTTCTTAAACCATCAAGGAAAGTGTCTTTCAACTTCTTTATTGATATCATCCTATGTTGTTTCCGGCATTAGCTCATGTAACCATTCCTCATATAATATAAAATTTATTTTAGTTTTGAATAACACTAACTTCAAAAAACTCAAAGAATTAATTTCAAAATCAACTTAAACTTATTACACTAAAGGTTGAATCTCTTCATAATTTAATAAAATGTAATAATGGGCAACCTTTACTTCTTCTTCTGTTAACATTCTTCTTGTTGAACATCCATATGGATAAGTTACCATCAACATCACCCGTTTCTCCCTTATTGTCATTATGAGGAACTTTTCTTTCTCTTGTGTGTATAAATGACTCAGTAATTTGAACAAATTATACCTACTTCCTCCACTAAATAAGCATTACACATCGAGCTTTCAATTCTAGCCTTGTTTGTGACATTTTTCTTCAGGTGATGCAAATACCTACATTACAAATAGGGTTATTACAATTATGTTATTAGAACATACTATAAATTTTATTTAAATATTAACTATAATTACCTCTCAAATGGATACATCTGTCTATACTGAACTAGATTAATAAGTTTGGCCTCGTGTGTTAAATGTATGGGTAGATGCTCCATATAGTCAAAGAAGCTTGGAGGGAAAATCCCTTCCAATTTGGATGAGATAAGTAAAATTTCCTTTTCTAGTTTTTCCATTTTAGCCAACTTTATTTTACATCAAGTTAAACTTTTGAAAAAAAAACTTAATTCTTTTTATAGTTTTCCAAACCTTATTCAGTAGTGACTCTCGAAATGTAATTGGAATTAGCCTTTTCACAAACACATGACAATCATAACTTTTCATCCCAAATAATTTTTACTTCCATATATCCACACACCTTGATAAGTTTGAAACGTAACTGTCGAGAAACTTTATACTTTTTAACTATTCACATAAAATTTCCTTTTATTTTTTTGTCCAAAGTGTAATATGCTTTTGGATATTTAACTATGTGAAGATCTTTATCTAACTTATTCCTTCTACAAAAAAAGTTTCAAATCAACTCGTAATTTTGCATTGTCCTTTGTCCTCCCTTCAATGTTCATTATAGTATTGAACAAATTTTCAAAAATATTTTTTTCAATATACATCACATCTAAATTATGATGTATCAAATTAGTTTTCCAATATGGAAAATCCCAAAAGATACTTCGTTTTCTCCAACCAAAGTTTTTACTAATGCTTCTATTAACTTCTTCAACTTTAAGTTTTGTAACTTTCAACATCCCTAATTCATCAATCTCTTGCAATATCTCTTCATTAGCTTTGTAAGGGGGGGGGAGGTGTTTGTACCATCCTATTCTTAATAAACTTTTGTTTATTGCCTCTAAATGGGTGGTCTAGAGGAAGAAATTTCCTGTGGATGTAAAACCAATATGTTTTGGCCTCGTTAGGAAGATAAAACATATCAAAATCTTTGCCATAATAAGGACAAACCAATTTTCCTATTGTGCTCTATCCAGACATCATAGCATATGCAGGGAAATCACTAATAGTCCACATCAAAGAAACTTAACAAATAATTTTATTTAAGAGACATATCATATGTCTCCACACCAAATTCCTAAAGATGATGCAATTTAGATACCAATGGTTGTAAGAATACATCAATTTTATGCTTTAGATTTGTAGGCACTAGCATAATTACTGTTAAGAACATATATGCCTTATTCATACACATCCATGGAGGCAAATTGTAAGGAGTAATTATAATTGGCCATGATGAATATTATTGGTCAGATTAACCAAAAGTTGGAATCCATCTGTTGACAATCCCAACCTAGCATTTCAACTTTCAACTACAAACTCAGAATGTGTGTTATTAAAATGTTTCCATGAGAGTGCATCCGATGGATGACCCATTATTCTATCTTCTTGTTCATGTTGACTATGCCATCTCATGTGAATTACAGTAACATCAGAGGCATATAGTCTTTGAAGTCTCAGAGTTAGCGGAAAATAATACATCCACTTTCAAGGTACTAATTTTTGGTTTATATAACGCTTTCTAGGTTTAAACCTACATTGACCACAAAAATTGCACTCTTATAATTCTACATCATCACCCCAAAAGAACACACATCCCAAATTGAAACAATTAATTTTTTTAATTGGCAAATTAAGACCCCTAATAAGTTTCTTCATATTGTAGAAATGATCAACCATCGTATGATTAGGAGGCAATGATTCATTATACGAAGCAAGAATTTTATCCAATCTTCAATCTAAATTATTCCCTTCAGAATTTATTTTCAATATTTGAGAAATTGAAGATAATTGAGTCATGGCCTCACAATTTGGCTATAATTCTTGCTCAGCTAATTTTAGTAAGTCAAAAAGCTTTTTTGTATGTGGGTTTGGTTCTTCTTCAAGATTTTCTATATTTTCTTGAAAGGTATAACCGACTGCATCATAAATCATTTGGGTATAAGGATTTTCAGTTGCGCCCACATTATTTGTTATAAATCTAGTCCCCTTTCAAACCCATCCATATTTATTGATGAGGATACTTCATTACCCTTTGAGGTGTTACAAATTAGTGGATCCCTATGTCATGTCCACTTAAAATAATTTGGAACAAACCCTTTTCTTAACAAATGGAGATTCACCTCATCAATAGAAAGAAAATGAATATGTTTACACTTTTTACATAGACATCCGATCTTTGGATCATCCACATATGCAGGTTGAGAACATGCATTGTCAATAAAAGCTTCTAGTCCCTCAACAAACTCAGGATTAATGAAACCATCAAGTGTTAATTGTCTATACATTTAAGATCTATCAACATTAATCATTTATGCAAAACTGTTATTTAAAAAAGTGATTTCATAGTTAGATATAATAATGATTATGGTATTATCCATATTAATCTTACAAAACATTTAATCTTTACTTTACATATTATTAGATCCTCCATTTCCCCCTCATTTTTACAGGTCTCTGACCATTTCCCCTCCAAATTGAAACCAACCTATTTCACCATATGATTTCACAATTAGAAAACTCATTCACAACCAATTCCACCTTAGTGATTGGACAATCACCATATTCTAAGTCATAAGAACCTTACTAGTTCGCAGAAAAATTTTTAAGGAAAGATATGGCTTTGATCTTTATTATCCTTAATATATCTTAATACCTTATAAGTGACCTACAAATGAACTATACTTGGCTTATTGATATATTGACTTAATTGATGGACAACATATGTCAATATCAATCAAATAAAGCAATTTTTGAACCAGTATCCTATAAGAAGTGACATTAAGAAGTAAAATAGGACCCAAATATAATTTTTCTAACTTTATATTAAAATAAAAAGAGTGAAAATTGGTTTACAATAAATAAAATCGATTTCCTTAAAAAGATCAAAAGCACATTTTTTCCTTACATATATTAATTCCAACACTAGGTCGAGCTATCACATTGAAGTTGAAGTCTTTATGTTTGAATTAATCAAGTTCTCACTGTGACTCCTAAGCTCATGAAATTTTTCACTGATAAGCCTCATAGGAGTTGCATCTTAAGTTTCTAGCCTATATACGATCTTAGGAGTTTCTTATGCGAAGAATTGTCATGTCAATTACGTGAATTTCTTATGTTAATACTAAGTTTGAATTAATCACATTGAAGTTCAAGTCTTTATGTTTCAATTAATCACCTATAAGTTCATTTCCAAAGTTTGATTTTAAACAAGCACTATGGTATATGACATTGTTTGACCAGATGAATCGAGAAAGCAAGTTCTTGTTGTAACTCCTAGGCTCGTGAAAATTTTAGCCAATAAGCATCATGAGAGTTGCATCATAGGTTTCCCGCCTATATACCATCCTAGGGGTTTATTATGCAAAAAATTGTCATGTCAATTATGTGAATTTCTTATGTTAATACTAAATTTGAATTAATCACATTAAAGTTTAAGTCTTTATGATTCAATTAACACCTACAAGTTCATTTGCAAAGTTTGATTTTAAACAAGCATTACTTTATGTGGCATTGATTGATTGGATGAATCAAGAAAGCAAGTTCTTGCTATGACTCCTAGGCTTATGGAATTTTTCACCGATAAGCCTAATGGGAGTTGCATCATGGGTTTCCAGCCTATATACCATCCTAAAGGTTTATTATGCAAAGAATTGTCAAGTCAATTACGTGAATTTCTTATGTTAATATAAGGTTTGAATTAATCACATTGTAGTTCAAGTCTTTATGTTTTAATTAATCACCTATAAGTTCATTTCCAAAGTTTTATTTTAAACAAGCATTATGGTATGTGGCATTGTTTGATCGGATGAATCGAGAAAGCAAGTTCTTGCTGTGATTCTTAGGCTCATGGAATTTTTCGCCGATAAGCCTCATGGGAGTTGCATCACAGGTTTCCAGCCTATATACCACCCTCAAGGTTTATTATGCAAAGAATTGTCATATCAATTACGTGAATTTCTTTTATGAATACTAAGTTTGAATTAATCACATTGAAGTTCAAGTATTAATGTTTGAATTTAAACAATGCTCAAACATAAATACCTAGAGTATTAAACCCCAACCTAAAAACTCATCAATCATTTTTAGAGGTAAAATTGCAAAGAACAACACAAAACCGATCACATTGTAGACATTACTTAGTTGAATGACTTACCTTGATAGACAAACAATCATAAACTATAAAGAAGATGGATGAGGTTGGACAATTATCAACGCTCTTTAACCCAGAACACAACTTATAAGAAAGACAATAAACAATTAGCTAGTTTTTGATAAGTTTTGAATTGAGAATAGGTACAAATATGCATGAGTTTTAAGTTGTGTATTGCATATTTTGTTTTTCTTCTATTAATGTTTTCATATCATATAACTTATCATATTGCTTTAAGCCATTGAAGCCTTAATCTCTATTTGAAAAAGAACAATTAACCTAATTTGATCATAACCATTTTTTGCAAAATCACATATGGACAAAGACAACATATGAGCATATATTTATGTTAAATTAAGCCTAAACTAATGAAAAATTTACTTGTTAATTTATCTTTTTCCTAATATACCTTACTCTGACCTAGTTATTACTACAAATTAATAATTTTCCTTCATATCTAAGCTCTATTAGGCTAAACTAATTAATTCAACTAAAGAATTCATTATTATAGTGCCTTAGTCTTATTTGGTCTCCTTTAGCCTCACTATTGATCTTGTGGTATAAATTAGGGAATGTTAATGAGAGCTTTTATATGATTTAGATCCCCTATAAATATGTCCTTTGGAAAGCTTAATTAAAAGTAAACACATAATTGATATATACCTAAATATTTCCCCTAATTTTATTCATATAAAAGTGAAGAGCGTTGATGGTTTAGTACTTGAATTTCATTTAGTTCATAAGCTACCATGATCCTCCCATTAAACTAAGCAAGATTATTGCTTAAAATGAGCTATAAGTTATCCAAGAACTATGTTTTTTTTGGAGATACTTATACTTTATTTTGTAGCAAACCGATCAAAAAGGTCCTTTTTATATGTAAAAGATCCTTGATCATCTTTTTCAATATGGAAATTTAGGTAGTTTAAATTCCAACTTTTAGTTTGACAATTGGTGTAGTTTTATCTTCTGGGAAATTGATCTCTTTAGGAGGGTTAATCTCATAACTTTATAGTAAAGGACTAGTGAAAGTTTTACTAACTAGTCTTTAGGTACTATTTTATCGGAGCATAGATGGCTTCTAGAGTATATGCAATCATGATTTCAACATATTCTTGTTCACCCTCTTTATTTACTTTCTTTAACTTAATTGCCTCTATAAGGTCTTTATTAGAACTAATTTAGGAGAAACTTTTGTATAGCCAATTCTCTTTAGTCCATCTATACACTCATATAAGAAAATTGGTATACCAATTGAATAAGCAAGATAACTCAACTATACTTTTACCAATTTTCAGATGGAATATTGTGGTATTTAAACCAAATATGGATGTGATTTTAAATGGATTTTAATATACTCAATACTTAGCCTCCAAATTTGAAGGAATATTAGCTTACCATTTGTTCCATGGTCTTTATTTAATCCATTTCATCATGCTTGCTTCATTGTTAAATTTGAAGACGAAAAATAACTCGTCATTGATCATTATGTTTTTAAATCCAAGTTTACTCCAGTTTAACTTTAACTTAGGCATTCATCTAGGTAAATAATAGTATCTTTTTCAAGAGAAAAGCAACCAGAGTTCCATTCCACCTTGCTATTCCTTTCTTTAGTATTTTAGTTGGTAGTGAAACCACCATGTTATGTTTCCCTACTACCTAGGGAAATTACTTAAGTTTTCCCATTCTAACTGAATCTCAAATTGCCTAAAACTATATGAATATTTTAATAGTTAACACTAATCTTATAGAGAAACAATAATATTTAAGATGTGTTAAGTCTCTAAAATTCCTTTAAAAATTATTGTTTATGTGATTTTAGTACGTTTTATCTATTTAAGACTTGGTTTAAACACAACCATAACCTAATTTATGGATCTCTTTACTTCCTCTAGGGAAAGATATGGGCTCTAGCAGGCCCATGGCTTAGACCTTATATCTCTCTATTTCCTTTCTGAAAAGCACATGGTTTAAGGCACGATCATGACTAAGGCATGATTGTAGCTTAGGTTGAGTAACTCTTTGATTTTTCTCCATGACATACATTCTTTCTCAAATTATGTTCTAGTTTATGTCTTCTTTTACAATTCATCCATGATTGGCAAGGTTTGGCACACGAGTATGGGCGAAACTGTATTCAACTAAAAATTGTGATTTTCTGTATGTTTTTGTTTGAAATAGACTTTAATTCTTGGCAAATTTCATCCTAGGGTCAAATCTTCTCAATTACCTAAAAAATGTCAAAAACTAAGTAAAATAAGATAATTTAGCATCAAATCAAAGTAAAACACTTAGGAAAAAAACACACACCAAATATCCCCACTTTTGCTTGTCTTGAAGTAAATTAATCTCAACCACTCTTAACTTAACATTATAAGGAAAAGTCAACAAATCAATTGAAATAATCAAGAGTGATTATCATCTACTCAATCATTTTGTTTAATAGCGAATTAGGTTTATAAATACTTGCATTAAATTGTAATTAAGTTGAAATTAATCCAACAATCCTTAGTATCAATTTAATTCACATAATTCAATATAATATATATGATAAAATAAATAAGCAAGAAACTTCACTTTTTAAACATTTTAAAATCCTAATATTCATGTAAAATGACATTTATATTTTGTCCTTAATATGGAGTGTTATAGGCTTGTTTGAAAAGTCATCGAACATTTTGATATGAAAATAAATACCTTGTTAGGAACACCTTTAGTTATTTAGCTAGAATATTGACTTAAATAGCTATTAGCACCATTTTTGAATTCAACCTTGTTACCTAGGTTAAGTCAATGGATTAAATTTATTTATTCTTAATTGATTCAAAAATATTGTTTTGTAGTAAGTTATTAAAATAATTGGTAAGAGTCACCTTCTAGATTAATTTATTTGAAATTACACAAAAGCTTCATTTTGTAAATTAATCGTCCATTGAAAATCATTAGAACAAATTAAAACAAAGTAGGTTTTTAGTTCTCATATCTATTTATCTCACCTAATTGACTTATATCACATTCTAATTTCTAATGGGTTATCTTAATTCCTTTTCTTTTGTTGTTTAAAGTTTCTAAAATTGTTTCCTGTGAAGCTAATTGTAACGAAATTAATTTACTGAGGTAAAATATGGCTAAAATATAATAAAACATCCTTCTCATACTTTAGTTCTACATTGTCCTGAACATACAAAATATAAGAATATACAACAATTAAGGATAATATAACAAAAAGAAAATAAAAATAAGGCTACAAGAAACTTCTTTGAGCCCTTTTTTGTTGTCTACTTTCTAAGAAAAGTGTGATTGAAAGCTATAATTCAAGTGAACCTTGAAAAGACTAAGAAAAATAAGGCTGGAAAAAATATAATGCATTACTAATGAAAGGAAAAATATACAACAATAATCATAGTCCTAAATGAAAGAAAACATAATATAGAACTACAAAATGTCAAATAAGATAATATTTAAAGTACTATGGAAACACGATCAACAAGCTATAGCATCATCATCATTGTTGCTACCTATAAGTTGTATCATTGATGCTTGAAGAGGTTATTAGAAAAACCTTATATGGAAAAAGTAGGCTGAAAACTACTACTCTATTTGTCAAAATTGCTAACCATGTTTCTTAAGTTACCTTTGTATTCGTTGTATCATGTATTTTCATATGAACTACTCATTTTCCATATAGAGAGTAATCATGTCAATCCTTTTCTATATGAGATGTTATAGTATAGGTTTTAAGTCTCTAGTTTCATCTACCATCTCCTCTACCTATGGTGCATCAGATGATGATGGTGGTAAATTCTCTTTGGCACTTCTCTTACCTCCTCAATGGAGGCATTGTCTCATCCCTACTCTCTCTCCCAATTGATTCTTATGCTTTGATGTCCTTCTTAATGAATACTTTACGATGCATCATACCAAGGTTGGTAGAAGCCATGTGATAATGCAAGTTCATTCTCATAAGAGTATTGAACATATCTAGGTTCCTTACTAATCTAGCCAAATAAGATCCTTGATAGATGGCTTCTTTCTTTTTACTATGCATCTGTTTTAAGTACATAGCTAAGAAATAACCTAAGTTACTTGTTCTTCTCTCAATTATGCACTAAACAAAAAAGTATTTGCAAGGGTGACCGCTCTACTACTCTTTTTTCTTCCATAAATTTTATAAGAAAATATTTTTTGTAAATACAACAATAGAGATAATGATGTGGGTGCTCTTAATCTTGGAAAAATCATAGCCAATTTTTCCCTATACCTTACCCCTATTAATATTAATCTGAAAAATTCATGAGGGAAATGATCACTTAACTCATTTGGAAATTCCATTATAGTTCTTATACTCTTCTATCTATGAATATTCAGGAATAAATAACTCATTTTGTACTCTAAAATCACTGAATGAAATTTATATTTTTTTTACACCAAGCCTAATCTTAATGGCATTTTCCCTATCTAATTTAGCAGTCTATATTCACTTTAAAGGTAGTTAAAATTTCTAAAATAAGTTCTGTTGGACCCCGAACTTTTCTCAGATTTGTGAATTTTAATTTGACATTAAACGAGAAATTGAGGTGACTTAGTCATG
>JANVCQ010000008.1:35022923-35039924 GCA_025531925.1 Erythroxylum plowmanianum
TTGTGATATATGATCATGTTATGCCATTGAATTGTGTCATGGCATTTTGATTTGAATGGAAAGAAGAAAAAGAACATAAAAAGTTTGAAAGCATTTCATTCTATTAAAAGGATTTTGATCATTGCTTATATGCTTTGTTTGGGCGAGAGAGGAACCGCTTTGTAGTCACGTGCACGTCGACATAAAAGTTTTCTCCCGTTTGCCCGTTTGTGGCCCACGAGATCCGAAAAGTGGACTCTTTTCACTCACGGAGTAAACTTCGGTTTCTCTATTTTGCTCCACGGAACCCTCAAGCCAGTTGATGTGCTTATGTGTTTATGAATTGTGAATAAGTTGAAAAATGCATGAATTGTACTGTTGTGATTTTGATAACATGACAAGAATTTTGAGAAACATGTATTTTATGATTCAATAAGAATTTTCTATGAGAATGAACTTTTGAATGGTTTTGCTTGTTCTGGGTTGTAAGCATGTTACCCACGAGCTTTAAGCTCACACCCACCTTTCATTCCCATCTCCAGGTAATGAGAAAGAGATCAGGTGAAAGAAAGTCAAGGCATCGTTTGATTGTGCATATGTTGTATCTTAAGTTAGATTGATGTAAAAATAAGGCGTTAGACATATGTTGAGAATTATGAGATTTTGTATCTTTTATTGTATTTCGGATTTTTGGTATTGATAATGTAATATGGCTTGGAATGCCATTAAATTTTTGTAAACATTTATTTTATGATGTTAACGAAATATGAATTGTGCATGGATGATGATAAGTGAAACTAGGTATGTTGAGAATTATCAACTTGAGATGATGAATCTTGAGTATTAACTATTGTTATATATATAAGTGAGATATTATGAAAAAGAAAGATAGGATGTTTGGTGAATGATGAGATGATATTGAATATGAGGAGTCAAATGAATTGAGGTTGAGAGTTGGATGAATTCTAATAGAAAGTTGAATTGTTATGAATGATGTTGTAATAAAGGAGGTGAAGTTGGGATAAAATTTCAAGTTTTTCTTGAGGGTAAAATGTGTACTTTGACTTCGAAAGAAAAATGAATCGATCTAGGTAGAATTGGCCAAAGTTGCCTTCATAAAAGTTGTAGCTTATTCTCTTATCTTTCCAACGATATAAAGTTTGTAAATTTTGTATATCGGAGTTGAGAGATATGATCATTACAAGTTGTAATGTTGCTTTATCTTAGTTAATGTTCATCTAAGATGAAGTTACTGTACATCTAAGATGAAGTTACTATTCATCATCTTAGTTACTTTTCATCTAAGATGAAGTTACTGTTCATCTAAGATGAAGTTACTGTTAATCTAAGACGAAGTTACTATTCATCTAAGACGAAGTTAATGTTCATCATCTTAGTTTGTATCATCATCTTCTATCCTATTTCTGGTCCTCTTGAATATAGAATCTTGCTTTGTGTCTTTATAAAAGTTGTAGATCCAGAAGTCTTCTGTCAAACGATCTAAGAATGAACTTAATAAGACATTTGTAGAAAAAGTTATGGCAATTATGCCAAGAGAGGTACAAAATGATTAAGGACTTAAACATGTTGGATTCTTTTGGCCATAACTTCGTCATATGACCTCCGAATGAGGTGATTCTTGAAGCAATAGACTCCTATTGAACTTTTATACCTCTCCATGAAAATTGGTAGCTTTGAGTGTTGAATTCAAAAATATTGATGGAAAGAAAATGAGGGATCGGTTGGTAGGGCAAGACTTGGTTATGAACACACTTTGGATTTTCAAGCATATCTTCATCTATAGAACTCCGAATGAGTTGGTTATTACTTCAAAATAAACTAGGGACATAGAGCTACAATTTTTTTTGAATAAGTCAATTGTGATTATTGTGAATTCCATTGTGTGGGCTCACATTTGTGGTTTGAGATGTTATGAGAATGAGAGTGAACTGATGATGGCTAATGAGGGTTAAATGAAATAACTCTACAGGTTAATACGCTCACATTTTATGAATGGTTTTTGAATGTTGGGTTCTGAAAATGGATCCAACATGTGGAGTATCAGAGAAAGAAAAAAAAATCGATGATGGTTAAGGAGACTTCTTTGGAGTACGCTCACATCATACGATTCCATTTAAGAGTTGGGTTCCGGAAACGGCACCCAATAGTGTGTGTGTGAATGATTGAATAATCATATGATTGATCAAATTATTAATGTGTCAAAAATGTGTGTATTGCATGAAGATAGATGTATAAGTTGATCACCAACATCCAGACATTGCCTGGTCATCAAGGCAATAGCTTATCAAGAGTGTACTGTGAGTTAACCTATATGTGTAACTGAATTATATGTGCTTCTGTATGATTTGTATGTTGACTATGAAATGTGAGAATAATTGAATGTAAAATGCCAGAATGATTATGGAATGTGGAATCAATTGAACGTAAATTTGCAGACATAAATCCAAAGAATATGATACATGCGATGGGAGCACATAAGAATGAAAGGTAATGAAATATGGCATATGGTATGATGCATTGCATTGAAATGCATGATCAGATAAAGCAGTTATGACCAGAGTGACCTGCGTGAAAAAGAGCTTAAAGCTTAGAAATGTGCGTAAAGAGCCATAGGCTCAGTTATCAATGAGCCCAGTATCCACAATGAGTATGGGATAGTTATAAAATAAGCCCGATATCTACATAAGATATAGGATAGTAAATAGGAGCTCGGTCACAACAAAGTAAAAATGAAAGTGAGTCATGTGTTCATTAGCATATATAAATTGACATGTATTATATGATTGATTTAAGATGATTACTGAATTGTTTGTAATATAGTTGAAGGATAAATGAGGATATGTTGTATGAAATGCTAGCTTATCTAATATACTTGTGAAAGTATGATAATCTTGATGTACTTGATAAAGTATGATGAAATGCGATGTGATATTTAATATTGAATGATATGAAATACTTAATGAAATGAGATATGATTTGCCTATATGTTTCTGACTTGAGTGAGCACATCAATGATGGTTCACTCATTGAGTTTGCAAAACTCGTCAAAATTGCAACATTGATTTTCAGGTTCAAAGGAGATCTTGCTAGTCTAGTTGAAGTCGCTTCTGCATTTAGACTTGGGTCAGTGTTAGGATCAGTTGTACTTGCAAATGTCTTTAGTTAATACAAATTGTAATTAATTGTTACAATTGGGAGATTGATGAAGTGATATGTGCATGTATTTTAGGAAAAATGTTAAATGGTAAGGCAAATTGATATATGGAAATTTATGGTGACTAGACCTATAAAATAGTGACACATGGCATTAGTAATAGAGTGACAAATGTATTGAATAAATGAGTGACAAATGGTGGTATAATTGGGTGACAAATGGATTAGGGAAATATGAGACAAATGGACTAGTTATAGAGTGACATTTGGTAGTTGAAGAAGAAGGCATGTGGCATAGATCTTTAATTAATGAACATATCTTAACTAATCATGACTTAAAGGAAAACTCGTGTTAATAGAGCTTATCATTAACCTACAATTAATAGTTTAAGGAGAGGTAAAAGAGCAACAATTCAATGAAATATGTTTAATTAGCTTATAGGCCGAGATTGAATCAAAGAACCGGACTCTTAACGAATCCACCACTTTCATCATTTTTGCATGTTTTCCTTAATATGTTTTTGTTAGTTAGTTTATTTTATTTTCTTATTTTAAACCAAACCAACCCCCAACCCAAACCTAAACACTGATTAATTTCATTTCAAAAGCTAACCAAACACTCTCTACGGGATCAACCTATACTCACCATTACTATAATATTAGGTCTTGTTTATTTTGCGTAACGTTACGACGTGCTACTATCAATTTTGGGGTTGTTTTCGGGGAGCGTGGTGCTTTAGTTTTTGTTCTTGAGTTTAATTGGTATTTTGTACATATTTGTTTGTAATTAGTTTTTTTTAGTTATTTCTTGATCTTTTCAATTTTTTTTGTATTTGTGAAAAATTAAAAATTAATTTCATGGGCAGAAGTAATCTTTTCCATAACTCTTATTCCCAATCTTATAACTCATATTGGAATGATCATAGTAACTTTAGTTATGGATGGGATAATCAACAAATTACTTCCTTGATAGTATGTAGGACATACAACAATTCCCGTATATACTAGAAGCTTATTATCATTACTTAGGTACATCTCTGGAAGATATGTATAATATTATTACCATTAACAATCTTCAATTTCAACAGAATATGCAGTAGCTTCAATAGAGTATAGAGCAACAGCTTTAGCAGGGTTTACAACAAATTCAGTAGGAGATAAAATTGACCATACAGAACATGGAATGCCAAATGGGTCAGATGGTAGTGAGAATCGACCGCCTAGAATCATAAGGCATAGAGATGTAACCATATGATAGCTTATCACTAACTACCAAATAATAAATTCCTAACTACCAAACTATGCAGTAAATGGTGAGCTAGGATCAAACTATAGAGAGCTGGGATGCAAATGCTATTTCAAATGTTGTAACAAAAGAAAACAAAACACCCTGAAATGATGAAGACAAGACAAATATTATGCAATGGATGTAACCAAAAAGACAAGCACAAAACAAATTTAGAAAAGTTTAGTAAAAATGGTAAGAAAGTGGGCTTGAGATATCTTTGGGATTCTGGGATGTTTGTTGAACCTTAAATCTAAATAAAAGGTACTCTCATCTTGGTGTTAGCTTATGGACTCGATTAAGATCTTGAACCCTTAATTTCTCTAAAATAGGCAAAACTAATAAACTCTAGAAATGCTCTTGATCTCCACTATAACCTAAAATAGGTTGTTTAAGTTCAATAGAAAAGCTACATTAGGTATTAAGAAACAACTAACTTAGACCACCTACTCATAAACTCAGAAGGTGTAACCTAAAGGTATAGGATCCTAGATTAGTTGTTTAACTATACTAACAAATTCAACTAATTTATTGCTACTTCTGGAAATCACTATGGACTATTACATATCACAGGCTCAACTTAGCCTTCGGATTAGAAAGTTACCTAAAGGGTGATCAAACCTATAAGTAATTCCTAATTCATAACATTTATCCTAAATCCCAAAGCAACCTAGACCTACAAGTACCAATTTAAGACAAATTCAACTTCATTCTCACAATTTCCATGCCTTCACCCTTATAATATCTCTAAACCCCTAATTAGTCTGGCCACACATGTTCATATTAAGCCAAATAGACATTAAATAAACAAAACTCATAGTTACTCAACTAAATCAAAGGCTGGAAATTATAAATGAAGTAATAAAAACCAAAGTTTTACACTAACTTGATAGAAATAAAAAAAAACTCTTTAGGCTAACAAATAACTAATCATAGCCCAAATTACAAAATTTGAACTAATTGCGTGGCAATGAAAATTCTAGCTCACATAACTTGCACACAAACCCAAATTAATTGATTACAACCCTAAGAACATGCATAGATCCTAAGTATTGAGCACAAATTTATCAAAAGTATCACAAATAAACAAAAACCCATAACATAAACCATTGAACATTCAAATACCCAATAAATTTTGATACGCAAAACACATAAATAAACTCAAACAATCAAGATTAAAACTAGAAAATTGTAGGAATAAACATCCATTGATATATCACAAAGGTTAATTACAAATTTATGAGTTTCAATTATAAAATCCATCAAACATTCAGTCTAAATATTCTAGCACATGTAAAAACGTGATTAAAACTAAGAAAGCTCTAAAATAATGGAATGAATAGATTAAGACATATGAAAAAAAAGCATTGAAAATGAAATAAACTAGCTAAGCATAAAGAAAATAACAAAAACTTCTCTGCTCCTTCCTTCTCTCTTCTTCTTCTCTCTTCTTGAAGTTTTCCAAAAGTGGCAAATTGTGTAGCCTCCCTCCTAGGTCCCCCTCTCTTTCTTTATATAGAATGGTCCATTTAGGGTAAAACCTAGGATTTTCATGTGCCTCAAAAGTATAAAAACCCCTCAAAAACTTAAGTTCTGAAGGTCGTCCACATCTATCTGTGCGCAGACTACTATCATGGCCTTTAATACATAATTGTGGCCAGTTATCTGCTCTTTATCATGATCGTGGCTGACTCCCCACAATTGTGGCCCTGTGCCTAAACTTCTGTGATGATCATGGCTGACTTCCCATGATCATGGCCCTATGATCAAGCTTCTGTCATGATCGTGGCCTTGGGTTATTTCCCAGGTCTAGGTCTTCTTCAATTCTCCTCCAAATGCCCTTGATGATTTCCCCTCCATAGATGGCTCTCCAACTTTGTCAAACTTCTTCCTTTTAGCATATATTTGTGTTAACTCCTTTAATCTATATGTAAGCATAAGATGAACATAAATTGAGTATTTAAACATAATAATAGGATTGAAAATACATTGAAATGCATAAGAAAATATAAGATGTTTCAATCCTATGACCATCCCAACTTAAGGTGTACTTATGGGATATTAGTGCAGAGACCTTTCAAAGTGAAGAGGCGTTTGAGAATCTTGAGAGAAATACTTAAGGAATTGCTTGTGAAGATGCAGTTGAGGAGGAGCTTGAAGTAGAAAATGATGAATCTTTTAGCTCGAAGGTGAGTATTTAGTCCGTAGTTATTTTTAAGACTAACTCTTTACCTTTACCTAGCAGGTTAGAGAAATTGAACGAAGAAGAAAAAAGTGAAAAGACATTCGAGATCTTTCCAGAGTGCATAGACTTAGTAAAGATTCTAAAGATAGGGCATAAGCTAAATATCAGAGGTCATCATCTGAGATCCTATCCTAAACAACCTCATGTGGAGGAAGCTCAAATTATGACACCTGAGGATAATTTTAATGCCGAACTCTCCAAGCCCTTTTGTATTGTTCTGTACTTGGAGATGCTACTATATATGGATATATACATGGTTGTATATGAATTCAAAGTTGTATTTAAAATCTTTTTGGGTAAATATGATAGTGATTTATAATGTTATATGCCCTTACATGAACTTAGAGTTCATCAGTATGCGAAATCTTGGAGATTTTTTACATATAAGCTTCTAAGTGTGTAAAAATGAGTCCATTGGATGCATATGACCATGGTGGTTGAGTTAAACGTGTTCTAATGCCTTATAGGTGATTAGACATGATTTATAGACTTATTAGACACTTAGAAAGCTTAATTGGAAAGAATAATGTACATAAGGGCTTATTTGTCAATTGTTAAAAGTCAAAGCACTTAAACGTAATTTTTTAATTCTTGGGGGACCAATATGTAATTATATAATGGCAATGGGCTTAATTATTATTCCCAAAATTCTAAGGAGCAAAATAAAAATAAAATTTTTGGTGATTCCCAAATTTTGTGCTTAATTGCAAATTTAGGAAAAGTTTGGAGGGTAAAATGGTAATTTCACTTAACCTAAGGGCAAAAAGATAATTTCACCATATTTTTGTCTAAGAAGAGTCAATATTCTAGACCCTTCTTCATTCATGGTTGTGCATCCCATTACTAAAGACTTAAAACATGTTTTAACTAAAAGAAAGGAGAAGAAAGGAGAAGAGAGGGGGAGAAGATCAATTTTCGGCTATTCACTAAATCCTACCCTTTGTTTTGATTCTCTAACTCAAATCAAGGTGTTTTAAGGTAATTTTTAGTCAAGGAACTCAAATATATCATTAGATTTGAGAAATTCTCAAAGGATTTTAAGATATCACCAAAGGCAGGTTTAGGTAAGTTTTGTCTCATCTTTCTCTACATTATGATTTTGAGTTTGGTGTTAATATACGTTGTTCTCCATGCTTGAATATACATGAAACATGGTTTATATGAATGAAATGAGTCATGGAGAAGCCTCCTTAAGTCAAAACCGAAATGCCCTCTCTTTTATGAAAGTTTGAAAATCATTTGAAATTGATGATTTAAATGAATTCTATGGTGTTAATTGTACACGTATAATGTGAATTGATGATGAAAAATGAAGAAGATGTGTATTGGATGAGGCTTGATCAAAATGATGGAAGGAGGAATGGATTAATGTAATGAGTTGTACATTTATGATGAATATGGCTTCAATGAAGGGAATTGGATTGAATGGAGTGGTGAAATGTGTTATTGGTTGGAAGTGTTTGTTGTATAAAAAGATTGGAGTATGAATTAATATGATAAAGTCTTGAAAATATGACTTGAAAGCCATACACATTAGGTGTTTGATAAAATGTCTAAGTGAACTTGGCTTAGGATTTAAGGAATTGTATTGATATACATTGGAAAATAGCTTTCATGTTTACTTAGAGCAAACTTGAATTGTTGCCTAGATTGATGACTAATTGCTTAATGTGCTTGGATAAAAATGTGCTTAATTAAAGGCATTAAATGCCTTAGAAAATGCAAAAGAAAAGCTAATGCAAATAGTAAGGAAGTAACCATGTGAGAAGCTTAATGGCTGAATTATAGATTACAGAGAGCGATATTGTGTTTTGTACACTTATGTGATGGTGTATAAATATGAAATTCTTGTTTAAGTAGTAAATACATTGTATACTCTTTTTTATGTGTGAAGGCTCGAAAGCTATGAATCAAGGAGCTCGTATCGAGGATTGTTAAAGCTAAGGGAGTGTACATCTTCTTTTGAGGTGAGTTAGGGAGACCATATCTCTTAAGTAGGCTTAGAACATCCTAAGACATGTATGATGACTTGTATGCCAATTTTGAACCTAGGTAATGCATAGTAGAATATGCTTAAGTATTTAAGAAACAACATTATTTTGAAACTGATTTTTATTACGTATTTCGAGAAATAATATTATTTTCAACAAACCTACATTTGAAGTGCAAGGGATGCTTTATTATCTGAAACTACATTTTTGAACAACTTTGCACTTGGAGTGCAAAAGATGACTTTTATTGCATGAAATAATGTTTTGGAATTTACATATGTATAATCTAGTCTTGTATACTGCATGTTCTTATTCTCTTTTGGCTTAGAGCCATAGCCCATTTTCATTTTATCTGTTGGACCGATAAATAAAGACATGGTGCCTTATTTGATTTTTGTACTTAATTTTTATATATGATTTTTATGATTGGTAAGGAAACGATTGGTCAATCGTGTTCTAGGAACAATAGATTAAGTGACCCCCGTATCGACACCTTTCTATGGGACTTGCAGGTGATTCCATATCTAGAGTCTGGACACCGATGAGGTCATGATCTAAGGTCATGACACTCTTATTAACTGTAGTCTGGACTTACCATAGATGAAAGTTGAGCCAACATTGAAAATTGGTGGGTGTGTACATTTGTTTGGCCGACTAGTGGTGACACACATGATTGTTTTGGTTTATTATGATATTTGTTTTCTAATGAGATTTGATTTAAACTTGAGATATCTTTTTGCTTATGTGTACTAGACCTGGAACTTGTGTTCACCAGATGAGTGATTAATAGGCTAGGCCTATGTGTTTCCTAACTAGTATACGTTGAGTCATAGGTTAGGCCTATGTGTTTCTATGTGATGTATGATCTCCTCATAGGTTATTTATATCGTCTTGATGTGTATTGAGTTCTATTTATGCTATATTTTTCCTGCTCACTGAGTACATAATGTATTCACCCCCTCTGCCTTCCAACCATGCAAGTTAATTTAGTGAACCTGAAGCTTTGAGTCGATTGTACGGTCTTTTGACATTTTCGGGGTATTACCGCACGTGGGTAGATTCTGTTTTGTAATTTAGTTGCATGGTGGCTCATGAACTATTTTACTGTTTTTATTAGATTGGTTATGTTGACATGCTTTATAACTATATAAATTTAACTCTAAACTATTTTGTTGTTGTAAAAAACCTTAGTATGAACTTTGATACTGTTGTTGAGATTGCTTTGAGTAGACTTTAAAGTCTTGAAGTTGTGGTAAAATTTTTGATGTGAATATAGAAGTGTGTTTAAAATTATATGCAAGTATTTGGTTAAGTTTTGGGATTTTTAAAATATAGCCATTGTGCTGCCCAAATTTTTCAAAAAAGAGGAAGATATGTTTAGTTAACCTTGCATAGTCGGATTAAGGATATCGTGTCCTTAACTCGATTATGCGGCAGTTGTCATAGGTTCGATGTAGTACTAGGTGTTGACATTAATAATTTTGTCACTCGAGGAAAGTATCAAGTTGAGCTAGTGACACTAAATAAAGGTGCTTCTTGGGAGGCAACCCAAGGGAAGTGAATTTCATTTCTTTTACTTTTGTTCACTAGTTAGGTTATGCATGGGTGTTTCTATGTTGATTTGTTTTTACTTATTTTTAAGTTTTCAATCAAAATGAGAGAGAATAAAACAAACAAACAAACATTTCCTCATTTCCTATTGCCTCTAAGATTATATAGTCATGATTAGAGAATGAATTGACTAGAGAATTTCATGGCAAACTTAACATGTACTTTTACTCTTATGATTGGTCAATGTACACTATCTTTAGAGGAGTAGTGACTAGTGGTAAATAAAGCCAGTGAGATTTTAAGCCTTTATAGACTGACACATTCATATCAATCTTATTATCTTTGTTTATGTGTGACCTTCATGATATGTACATCCTAACTTTGCTTTGATATTCTATTCAATACCACATTTTTTTTGACATGCATTAACATCAAAATGATTAGGCATTCTTTGTTTCTCCGAACTACATTAGCTAAATAGCCTACCCATTATATGATTTTCCTTTTGAAAAGTCACTTTGAGCTTTATTTGCCTTTTCTTTGTATGCCAACCACATTACATGCTTAAAACCTAACCAAATGTCCTTCCTAAGCCCTAAAGCTAGTGGAACATTTGTTGATTGTTAAACTTGTGGATGTAAAAAAGTCTAAGTGTGGGGATGCACATATATGTGGGTTGGTTATAATGCTAGGATGTTATTTTATTTCATATCATTAAAATTCCCTTATTGATTTTAGGGATATCAAAAAGAATCAAACTCGTCTGATTTGATTTTGACCAGGGTTGATCGAGGCACGGGCCGACCTTGGTTAGCCTGACTAGGCCAAGAGCCAAGGTTAGGTGGGCCATGGGCTACCCCAACTTGGGCCCTGGCCTGATTGTTACTTCAAAAATGACATCATTTTTGAAGTTTTTCTAAAAAATATATATGGTGGGTCAGGTTGGCCTATAGGCCAGGCTAGGAGTAGCTTGGGCCTAGCCCGGGCCATTAATATCTCTAGTTGATGTAGTTTCTTGTAATGTTTATATAGAAAAAGGAAAAGAAAAGAAGAAAAGAGAAAAGCAAAAGAAAAGAAAAGAAAATTGAAGAGAAAGAAAGAATGTTTAAATAAAAGTATCAAGGAGGAAATGCATATGTGTTGCAAAGTTATTTATGGGTAATCTTTCCTCCTAAAGTTGTATTGAATGGGTTACTTGAGTATGTTAGATATAAGGTAGATGTTGCTTTCGTTGGTCACTCCTTATGGTTACAAAGTCTTGTTTATGATTAACTTTTGTGAGTGATTTAGGCTTCATGTGGTTTGTGTGTGAGAGCTTGATTTTGAGCTGTGAAACATCATTTTTGCATTCATCATACTTGATGTACTTAATTGTGATTAAATGTTGAGTTTTGCACTTGATGTCAGATTGGTTACTTTTGTTCCTCTAGCTTTAATGACTTTCATGCTACTTGACCCAAATACATCTCACATTACCTTTTCCAACATTACATCCTTGAAAAGTCCTTTGATCCATAAATTTGCATGTGAACCTTAGTGGTGGAGAAATGAAATGATATGCAGAGTTATGGAATGTCTTTATTGTGAATAGTATTGAGTGTACCCGAGATACACATTTTCCAAATCTACCATATATTGCTCAATTTTTAAAGGTATTGAATGTTGATTGATCATGAGTAGAAGCATTGAATGTTAAATTCTTGCTATAAATTTTGAAATTCATTCATATTCACTTATGATTATGTATTCTTGGAACATATGGGAAAAGAGTTAGTGTTTTGGGTCTATGATCTAAAATTTGATGTTTTGTCTGAGGATGGTCGAAAACTAAGTGTGGAGGAAATTGATATGTGCTTAATTGATTATAAATTTATTCCATAGAAATTAGTGATTATTGTTAAGAAAGTGCTTAAGATACTCACTTTGACTCATATATGGTGTTAGGTACAATTCAGAAGTGAAAAGATAAAGTGAGTCGAAAGCACTATATTTGAGTTGTTTTCTAAAGATTCACAATCCTTTGTCATCATGGAGCAAGAAGAAGAAGACTAAAAGTAAGAGAAGACAAGAAAATTCCAAGAAAGATGAGATATATAATGAACACATCAAAGGAGGAATGAAATAGATGCAACTCACAGCTATACATGGAGTGCATAGGCATGAGAAAAAAATGTCAAGAAAGATGAGAAGGTGTGTCATAACCTGACAAATTGTGTCATGGGTGTGACAAACTAGTCATACCTGTGACATACCTATTTATGATGGTGAGGAGCCTTGCAAGGGTGTGACAACCTATTTCACACCTATTCAATGCCACCTCATATATTTTAACCTAGTTTTTAGTATAAATGAAAAGGAGGTGTGACGAAAAACATATGAAAGTTTTTAGGTGTTTTTGGGTGGGAGAGACTGAAGCTTTAGGAGAGAATGAAGAGGCCAAGAGAAGCTCTCAACCATGAGACATAGAGGGTAGCTTCCCAACACCGATTTGGAGGTGACATTGACGCCGACGACTAGGTTAAGCATTCCTTCCTTATATTTGTTATTTTTTCTCTTCTTATAGATTGATTATGTTATGCTATACATATGGATTTAACTTTTGTGTATGAATGATCGTATTATCATATAGTTTAATTTTTTTGTGTATGAACCTATAGCTGGAATTTCAATATAATCCATAATTGTTATATTTGATATTCATTTGTAGCGACTAATGGTTTGTAATTATTAGGGATGACATAACCTAAGTTGAATGACTTGAGAGTAAGTGGTTGTTGCTTAGATTAATTGATTTTCCTAATTCATAATGCGACTACCCAATTGAATCTAGAGATTATATCCTAGGTTATTTGGTAGTTAGGTTTTTTTATCGATCATATCTTAATTAAATACGTCCTAAGGGAAAATTTAGGTTAATAGAGCTTATCATTAACCTACAATTAATAGTTCAAGGGGAGGTAAAAGAGCAACAATTCAATGAAATATGTTTAATTAGGGTATAGGTTGAGATTGAACCAAAGAACTGAACTCCTAACGTATTCACCACTTTCATCACTTTTTCATGTTTTCCTTAATTAACTTTTTTAGTTAGTTTTGTTTTATTTTCTTATTTTAAAGCAAACCAAACCTCCTCAAACATAAACAGTGATTAATTTCTTTTAAAAGCTAACTGAACACTCTTTGTGGGATCAACCTAGACTCACCACTACTATAGTAGTAGATCTAGTTTATTTTAAGTAGCATTACAATGCTTTGATGTTAGATGTCTTACTGATAGTGTATGGAGTTACTAGTAAAGTGGAAATTACCTAATATTTCATTCTAATGGTTAAGCAAAACTTGTACATGGGGATTTGAAAGGGGCATTGGAGAAAAGTATTTGCAATTCAAAAAAGGATTGGGCATTAAAATTGGAGGATATTTTTAAGGAAAACTTTCAAAACACCATTAGGTTTACTTCCTTATAATCTTGTATTTGGAAAGGCTTGTCTTTTACCTGTTGAATTTGAGCACGGTGTTTGTTGGGTTATAAAGGCATTTTACATGGATTTGAAAGTTAAAAGGGATAAGAAATAGTTGAATAAATTGGAGGAACTTAAACTAAATGCTTAAGGGAATGCTAGAATATATGGAAAAACTAAACTATTGCATGAAAAGCACATAGTAAAGGTGGAATTTTAGATTGGTTATTAAGTACTCCTTTTTAAATTAATACAAAAGTTATTTTAAAGAACACTTTGCTCAAGGTGGTCTAGTCATTTAATATACTTAAAGTTAACCCTCATGGTATTGTGGACATAAATAGTGAAGCAATTAGGACATTCAACATTAAGATGAAAAGGTTAGAACCTTTTCCTACTAATGAAATGGTACTTAATGAATTCATATACTACTTAGGTACCCTATCTTATATTTGAGATGCATACAACATATAAAAGCATAGGTAAGAAAATGTTAAGGAAAACTAAAGTAGTTTAACAAGAAGAAATTAGAGGAGCTTCAAAGCATACAAAGTATATATAGAGAGCAAATTTAAGGAGTTTATTAAACATTATTCTCTTTCTTTTCACATTAAGAACAATGAGTGATATGAGTCTAGGGGAGTGCAACTATTCTAATGATATGTCTAAATTATTATTTTATGTATATGTGTGGAAATTTCATGAGTTTTTTAATTTTTAATTTTTTATATATAGAAGCTGGTCCAACCTCTAATCTTTGGTGAAAGAAAGATAGAAGTTGATGCTACATTATATTGGAATTCATTTTATGTTTTCCTTAATTATGTTTAAACTTCAGATTTACTTCTTATGAAACTATATGAATTTTATGTTTGTATTTAAAAATGAATGTGATGCTCTTCTTGTGATACCCCATTGCATTTAGTCTTAAATATGATTTAAGTAATAAGATAATATATAAAAAATGATTCCTTTTTTTAAGTTACTTAGTAATTAGGAGTAATAAACGTTTTCTCTTACATCAAATGGTAACTAGGATATAAGTATGCTTAGAGTGTGTATTCATAGCAAATGTTTGCACTCACATAAAAATGGAAAGTGATAATTAATGAAATCTTAGTGCTACCATTATTTTTAGTAAAGAATAGGGTGATTATAAGTTCATTTTTGCCATAAGTTGATTATATTAGTCATCTGATTAGCATAGTTGAGTTTGAGATCATGCTTACGCATTGATATTAAGATTCTGAGTACATCCAGTCCTATTTATTGCTTAACTTTTATATATTAAGTCTAAGATTTGATGCTTGCATAACAGAGACTAGAAACTGTGATTTAAATCCTATGTTTTAGTAATTTCTCTTAGTGTTTTCCTTTATTTAAGGATAATAAAATTTAAGTTGTAGGGAATTTGATGTATGCATATCATGTTTATATTTAATTACTTGGGAGAAAAAGAGAGATCATTTCATGTGTTAGTAATTAGTTTACACAAAATTATGAATACCGTTTCGTACCGGTTGGTACGTACCATACTAGACCAAAATCGGTACGAAACAAAGGGTGGGTCGTATCGGGCTTAAATACTGGTCGATACCGACCCATTTTGGATGGTGTCAGCCGGTATTTAAAATATCAGTCAATACCGAAAATTTAAAAAAATAGGAGGACCAGCCGGTATTCAAAATACCGGCCAAATACTGGCCAATACTGAAAATTTTTATTCAATTTTTATAATTATTTTGAATTTTTAATTTTAAAATAATAATAAATATTTTTATTACTAATAATAATTATAAATTAAATAAAATTTAATAATACATTATTTTTATTTAAAATCATTTTAATATTTTATATAATATTTATTTTTTAAAATCCAAAAATTATTATTCATAAACTAATATTTATTTTATATATTTTTAATTATTAAACCAAAATTTATTTGAAATTTATATATTTTAAAAATATATTTTAAGTCTAATTATATATTAATAATTATTAAATTAATTTTATAAATTAAATTGAAATTGTAATTATCATTTATTATTTTGAATTTTGGAGACAGGGTTAAAAATATACAATACAATTGTATAATACGACAATGGACTATTTTGTAATTTTTAAAAAAATTTAGGGACTATTACATAAATTTAAAAATTACCCGAAATAGTACCTGATATTAACCGATACCGGTATAGTACCGCATCAAAACTCAATCTGATACCAAGTCTGGTGCAGTATTCATAACATTGAGTTTACAAACCACCAAGGACTAGATATAGACAAGGAATAAATAAAACTATGGAAAAATGAACTTTGATCCCTTTAGATCCTGAAGTGTAGTTATGGCATATGAATAGTGGTAAAGTATTGCAGAATAGTAACTTTCCACTTTAGTCATATGGAATTAATGTTTCATATATTCCATTGCCTAACTATACTAGAGGAAGTAGCAAGCCTTGAATGTCCTATCATTACCAACTCTTTAATTTTGTTGGCATTCCTTATTATCACCTATTGAACATCCAGATTGATGTTTTCGAAAATCTTTTCATTTCTCTACCACCAAATTAAGTATATTATACAACTAAAAGCTATTGCAAACTGTTTATAGTCATCTTTTGGCAACTAGTTGGACATTTGTGGTTAGAAAAAGAAAAGATGGTCTATTGATTAAAAAACTCTAAGACAAAGCTTACACAAAGAATTTGGGAGAGGATGAGGACCCTTAGACCTATCAAGAGTGCTTAAACTATTTTTGAGAGCTAACTATATAAAGAGTGAGGTTTTTACAGAGAGGAATTTTTTATACTAATATGTGCCAATTAGTTTTAGGTGTATGATTTCTGAATAGATCCTTACACGATCTATTAGTTAAGTAACTAGAAGAGCTTTCTATCTAAATGGCTCTATCCTGAAGAGTGAAATTTGGTTAGTAATCAGGAAAGCTTACTCTGAATACATAATCTCCTTTATTATTGCCAGACCAAACTCCATCATTGATGAGAACCTTTGCTTTTGAACTTTCATGGTACTGAAGCTTGATGTTTTGAAAGTTAGATAAGAGATAAAATGGTCTCAAAGTACTCCAAGTATCATATCAAAGCTAAGCTTCATTCCCATTCCTAATTTTCATTAATTGAAGCTTTTAACCTGCTTCTAAATTTAAACAATTTATGCATACTATATGTTGGAGCCCGTATGTTTCATAGAAGTTAGAACTATTTAAGTAAGAAAATTTGGAGATTAGTCATGAGTAAAGAACAAATGATGAAAATTTTTGAACCAAGAAATGATAGGCAAGGGTAAAGTAGT
>JANVCQ010000008.1:35040024-35050130 GCA_025531925.1 Erythroxylum plowmanianum
ATTTTTGGACTTCTAGGCTGAAAGTCATGGTCCTTATAAGGGAAGATGTGCAAGAGAGGAGTTGTATCTTCTGCCTTTTGCTTCTTCTATCATGACGTCATCTCCTTCTGTGATAACGTCATCTTCTTCTGTGTTTTGCTTCTTCTGACTTTTCACTCCTTCTGTCTTTTTGCTTCTTCTGCCTTTTTACTTCTTCTATCTTTTTGCTTCTTCTGCCTTTTCGCTTCTTCTGTCTTTTTGCTTCTTCTGACTTTTCTCTTCTTTTGTTTTTTTGCTTCTTCTACCTTTTCGCTTCTTCTATCTTTTTGCTTCTTCTGAATTTTCATGTCCTCTGTCTTTTTGCTTCTTTTACCTTTTCGCTTCTTCTGCCTTTTTGCTTCTTCTGACTTTTTGCTTCTTATGTCTTTTTGCTTCTTTTGTATTTTGATTCTTCTGTGTTTTGGTTCTTCTATGTTTTGCTTCTTCTGCCTTTTAGCTTCTTCTGTCTTTCATTCTTTCTGTCTTTTGACTTCTTTTGTGTTTTGCTTCTTCTGTATTTTGTTTCTTCTGTGTTTTGCTTCTTCTGTTTTTAGCTCCTTCTATCTTTTTGCTTCTTCTGTGTTTTGTATCTTCTATCTTTTGCTTCTTCTGTCTTTAGCTCCTTCTATCTTTTTGCTTCTTCTGTGTTTTGTATCTTCTATCTTTTGCTTCCTCTGTCTTTTGTTTATTCTGTGTTTTGCTAACGTTTCTTCTTCTGTGTTTTGTTGTCGTGTCTTCTTCTGTGTTTTGCTCCTTCTGCTTTTTTCCTCTTCTGTGTTTTGCTTCTTCTGCCTTTTTTTGCTTCTTCTGCTTTTTTGTTTGACCTATTTTCTGGTCCATTTTTAACCCTCCAGAAGATAGAATCTGTCTTTGAGATCTTCATGAAAGTTGTAGATCTTGAAGTCCTCTCTCAAACCATATAAAGAAAACCTTAATCCGATATCTGTAGAGAAAGTTATAGCATTTTCCCACTTCTTCTATCTTTTTCCATTTGTCTGTTTTTTCCTTTGACTTCGTCTAATCCTATTGTTTGATCCGTTTTGACCCTTCAGATGATAAAATCTGACTTCAAAGTCTTCTTCAAAGTTCTATATCTTAAAACTCACTTTGAAATCATTCCAAGATAATCTTAATCCAACATCTCTAGTGAAGGTTATACCATTTGTCCCGAAACAAGTTTGATATGATTGAGGACCAAATCTTATTTGATTCTTTCGGCCATAATTTTGCTATCTGACCTCCAAATGAAGTGATTCTTCAGCCCTTAGATTCCTAACACTTTTCGTTTTACATCTCCATGAAAAGTTATAGATTTTGGTATTGATGTGAAAAATATGTATTAAATCAAGTAAGGGTATCGATTGCAAGAATAGGAATTGGATATTGTACTAAACATGCTTCAGTATTTTGATTATTTCTGGATCAGTAGAGCTCGGAATAAGATGATTCTTGTTTCAAGATAAAATAGAAACATGGAGCTACAAATGGTATGAAGAAGATAAAATCTAATTCAATTTCTAAAATGTCTAAATTTCAGATAGAATTTGTGCATAGTATACTGATTTGGACAAGAACAGTCCAAAAATGTTTGAAGTGTATCTTTCGAATCACTGAACCAAATGGATTGATTTTGGTGCCCTTGGGTACTTAAGACAAGGAAGAACACTTTTCTAGAAGAAAGAGTTATGTCAGAATATTCAAGGGTGCTTTTGGCAAGACACTTAAGTATAAAAAATATAAGGCATAAATGGAAGGACAAATGGAACAATTCTCAATCATTAAGGGCATAATTGGAAGAAGAAGTGTTGTCTTGCTAATAAATGAAGAAGAAAAACATGAATGGGAGGGGGGAGGCAGAGGAGAATAATGAAATGAGAAAGAAAGAGAAAGAGAGTTTGATTGTTGGAGAGAAAAGAAGAGAGTTGAGCTAGGTTTCAATTTTGTGGACCTTCAAGAGAGATTTTAGAGTTGTTCAAGAAAGGAAAAAGGAAGAGGAAGAGGAAGAGAAGAACTTCCCTTTGAGCTAAAGATCTCTTCATTTGGCGGAGAATGAAGGGATCAAAGAGGCAAGAGGAACAAGAGAAGAGGCATGTTTGCGTAAGGCTATAAGTAAGGAAATCAAGGTGGGTACGTGTTTATAATAGAGTAAATAAGCCACTACTATTTTTTTTATATCAAAGAAGTTTTCTTATTTTCATTTGCATCATAAATGCTACATTATTGCTCATGAATGATTGTGAAATCTGCTATATCTTTGTTACATGGTTTGAGTGGTATCTTTTGGAAAAGATGCAAGTTTATGAAATCATGTTTTGAAGAATCATTTTCAAGATATACGTCAAGCATGTGAAAAGTATTTTTTTTATGAGAATGTTCCATTTTGGGCATCAAGCTTACAATATTATGAAATCTATGTGTTATGTGAGTTTGTGGTGGTCCCCTAAGTTAAGTCAAGTGCACTTTGACAAATAGACTTTTCCCGCCTGCCCGCTAGTGACTTGGAGCTCCTTTATGGACTCCCATAAGTTCACAGCTACGCAAGACTGTTACGTGGAAATGTGTGGTATGTTCTGTTTTGGATCCACCCAAACCATTATGATGTGCTTATGTGTTTATGATTTGCGAATAAGTTGAAAAATGCATAAATTGTGTTGTTTGTGTTTTCGATTGCTTGACAAGACAAGAATTTTGAGAAACATGTGTTTTATGGACTCAATGAAAGTTTTCTATGGCAAGTAAAAAAGGTTTCAAAAGTTTTTACTTATATTTTTATTATAAACTGTTACCAACGAGCTTTCAAGCTTACCCCCTTCCTGTCCCCACCTCCAGGTGATGAGCAAGAGATGGAGTGAAAGAGAGTCAAGGCATCATTCCAAATTTTCTTATGATGTATTTTGAGTTAGTTTTGGAAAACACAAGGCTTTAGTCACATTTCAAGAATTTGTAATTTTTGTAACTTTTGTATTTTGAGATTTTAGATTATGTTGTGTGTGACTTGAAAGGCCATTATAGCTTTGTAAAACCCTTTGTTTTAAGGGTATTGAAATGTGAACGATGAAAATTAGTTGTATATAATGTATTAAAGAGTATGATGAAGTAAAGATATTAGAGTCTTATGATATTTCCGCAAGAGTTAGACTTCGCATTCAGAAATAGGATCCAACATTAAAGTAAGAAGTTCGTATTGATGTTTGATTGTCATGGGGTACGCCACCCTTGTGGGATGATGTCTAATAAGGGTTCATGGAAAGAACCCTATGATGATACGCTCACGTTCCATGATTTCGCAAGAGTTGGGTTCTGAAAAACGGTGCCCAACGCTATATGAAGTGTCTTTTCTAGATTTAATGATTTAGAAGTTTTCCCTTCTAAACAATGGCCATTTATTTATTTTACCCACAAAGACTCCTTATAATTGAAAATTCTTTGTATTCATTTTGAAAGCAAGACCATTGAGATTGAATAAATACCCACACCACCACCTTTCTTAAGCAGTCAAATAATAGTCTTGCTATATCTTCATGTAGAATTTACCTTGATTTGTTTTATATTATTTTAAAGGTAATTTCATATAACTGTTACTTTGAGACTGATTTTGGACAAGGATTAAGGAGCGTGCATGTCAAATTAGAAAGAAGAAACATCCTTGATTAATTACAGTCTCAAACATAAAAATTTTGTAAGCCTTTGTCTCTCTCTATGAAAAAACTTGTCATGAATAGTGAACACATGGTCATATGCTAGATCTTATTCTTGTATGTAGTTAAGGTTTAAGGAAATAAATTATATATAGGAATTTTAGAATTTGTTTCACTTGACAATGACGTTACAGTATCATAAATAATCTCAAATATAGGCATATTAAAGCTTGTATTCCTCCCAAGATGAAGAATTTAAATTCTAGTAGTGAACATAACTTAGAGTACGGTCGTGTCCCCTACCAATTTTTTTTTTTTGCAAAAACACATATTTAAACTAACAAGAAAGAGGGAGTTCTAGTTAATTTTCAAACTAGATTCATTAGCTGAAGAGAGAGAGAGAGAGAGAGAAACCCTAAAGGACAATAATTCTAGCCATCAACAAGAAGAAATGATAGATGTCATCATTTTTAAAAAATTAAAGAATATCAAAATATTGAGAAGCTCTTTGAAAAAACTCTTTACTAGTTTCTACAATTCTTTTATTTATGTAATGTTTTTCAAGATTATATCAATTTCAACTTAAAGATATGCAACTGAATCTTGGAAGGGAATAATTTGTCAAATTAGTATCAAGTGATAAAATCTCCAAAATAACTGAATTATGAATAAAAAGATGATGCCAAGGGGAGCTTTTGCCTATATGTTCTTTTATATTTAATTTATTTTCTTTGACTATTGCTTTATTTTATTTTAAGTAGAAAACTCAACCACTTCAGCCAATTCAATCGTAAAAGCCTTGAACTTTTCAATTTTTCGGTTCCATTTTCAACTTTCCAATTTGATTTACTTTAATAACTCTTGTTGTTAAAAACTTCAATTTTCATAAATTAATAAATTCTTATAATCTAAAATAAATCGATTTATTTTCTTTTAACAATAATTTTAATTAGACTTCAAATTCTTCGATTGACAAGGATAATCTCTTTCAATCATATTTTAAATTCTTTAATTTTATTTGATCTTTAACTAGTTTTACGATGATATAATACCAGTTGGACGTTTTAAATCTTAAATCTCTTGTCTTACTAGTTTAACTTTCGGTTTGGTTTTTAAAACATTGAATTTTATGGTTAAATTAGATCACCTCTTCCTTAATTACTGATTAGATCATTATAAGAGAATTAGATTAAGTACTTAGTAAATTTTTATGGAAAAATACTTTACATTTTTTTGGTAAATCTACTTTTTACTATGTAGTACAAAATAATAGTTGTACTAACTTATTATTGGTGTGAGTAAAAATAAGAAAATATATGCATCAAAATTATAATATATTCTTAGCCTAGTTAAGAAAATTGGACAAATCCAGTTACTTAAAGAATAGGTCGACACCAAATTAGAGAAAAATTTTTAAGAAAACAATGTCTAGGACCTAAATTATGGCTAAAACCCAATTAAAAATAAAGTTTAAAGCCTAAATAGAACCAAATCAAAGTCTAATTTAAAAGCCAAATTAAAATCTACTCTAAACCAATTTAATTCCTTAAGAACTCTGGTTAAAAGTAACCCCTAGTATTAAATACCGCTACTCTACAACATTTTTATTTAAAGATCTAATTCTGACGCCCTAGGATAAATTTCATTAAATATGGCCGTTGTTATATTCTATATATTCTATATATTCAAAATCCAACTCCAATCCACTCGGTTCTTATCAAGTGCTTGTTCCCATTATAACCAGATTTTTTTTTAATGAAGAAAGCCATTTATTCATCTTTTTCTTTCATTGACATCACCAAACTTTTGAACATTTTCACCATGCTTACTACTTGTTCTTGTAAGAATATTGTTTCAATTGTCATTATAGTCATACTTTCAAAAAAGTTACCTATGAAGTCATTTAATCTTTTAGGGGACAAACTTAGATGTTAGTCTTTGTCACTAGAGTCATCCTAATTTAATAGCCTTTGTTTATGAAGATTAGAGAAGACGTTGGCCTTAATTTGAAGATTAAATGATAACCTCTAAAGTGGACTTAACTACCAACCATAAATGTGAACAACTTTAATTAACATATTAATTAGGAAGAGTAGTGATAATGATCAAGTCATTTACTTTACCTTGCTGGAATTTAGCTCTAATTAGAAAGATATTCCATTTCATTGGTTTGGTTAAATCGTATTCTTTAGTGGATTTTATTTTAAATATTTCTATTAAAAATTTTGATTCATTTCATTTTGAGTGAATTGTGATAGCTTATAGTCTTTTGATTTTGTCTTCCTTTTCTTTTACTGCGTACTAGTTTTTGTTTTCTCTTTGAAGAATTTTCACTTTACCCTTATGGTGTATGATTGTTCATGAATGAGTATAGCTGATAAGTTAAACTTTATGAAAAACAGACCTTTTACTTCATTTATCTATTTCTTGTTGTAAGGAACAACTATTTTTTTGATGGAGCAAGACTATCATTTTCATATAAAAGTTTCGTTATAGTAAAAAGAATTCGTTTCTTCATTTAATTGTTTGGTGAAAGAACATGACATTTTACAGATGAAGATACGTATATATCTTGATAAGATTACGATAAAAGGTAAAGCATAAAACGATATTCGTGATGGAAATCATAGATTGAAATTCGAGGTAGAGATGACTTATTGGATATTCAAGTTGGAAATGATTGAGTTATGACAATCTTTCATGTTGATGAGTCAGTTTCTTGACCTTGAATTGGAATTATTGAAATTAGAGACGTGTTTTCAGAAGAAGGATTAGAATGACGATGTTAACAGTGCACCTGAGGGAGAAGACACATCGAAACTATCTTTATGAGTAACCTTTACGTATGCAAGATGATAATCCAACATGGATAAATTGACGTATGTAAGGTGTGAAGAAGGTGGACAAAGTGGTAAAGCAGAAATTTCTATGGATTAGGGGGATGTGTACCTCCATTAAGGCCAAATGAAGGAGCTTGAAATTGGTTCAGAAAGTGGTCAAGAAGTCTAATTCTGTACTTGAGATGGAGCAAATGCTTTGGTAGTTATCACCCTACGGTAATTTATCTTATATAATGCAAGGTCCTTTAGATTACTGGTTCGTATACACTAGAGAAGTAGAGTCACTGTTGCTCTAGCAAATATTGGTAAGAGTTAGATGGGGATTCCCTTTAAATTTAACATTATTTTTAAACATCCTGAAATTCCATCCCACACTTGTTTTCAATTTCATTTCTTTGTTTAATTTCTACAAAATAAACAAAAAAACACGCCATGGTCAGCATTCCATTTTATAGGAAAGTCCGATATCTTTTCACAAGACTAGAGCATGAGTTCTACTGGCCAAGTCATGAATCCACCAACGCCAAGTAATGTTGTTGGCGTTGGACTTTGGTTGCAAGATTGGAATCTTTGGATAATAAAAAAAAGTATCAGCAAATAATTCTTCAATAAAAATTCAATTTAAATAATAAAAATAATGAAAAAAATTTTGAAAATTCAAACCTGGATGTGCAAAAATCTTCTGTCAGAATACTTTGTCATGGATTAGAGAGAAATGCCTATAGCTGCCAAGGGCATAACAGCTGCCAAAAGGATTCTGGTCTTGAACTGGAATTTTAGCATAATTCAGAAATAATCCACAGGTGAATATAACATGAATCAAAGGACTTTTGGGGATTATAATGTGGGCAAGGGTAAAGTGAGATGTATTTTTGTGCGGTAGCATAAAAACTATTAAAGTCAGTACAACAAAAGTAACACTCAATGCAACATTAAGCGTAAAAACTAACAATTTTTCAAAATTAGGTACTATCAACTGTGATGAATGCACAAACTATGTTTCTTAGCTTAAACGCAAGCTCTCAAATCACAAACCATGTCAGGCATATATCACTCACAAAAGTCGATAATAAACAAGACCTTGTAATTGTATAAGGAGTGACCTTTAAGAACTACATCTCCCTCATTCACATTATACTCGAGTTACCTTTTCATTACAACTTTAAGAGGAAAGACTAATAATGAGTAACTTTGCAAAACATATGCATTTCCTCCTTGATACTTTCATTTAAACATTTTTTCTTTTTCTTTTTCTTTTTGCTTTTCTCTTTTTCTTTCTTCTTCTTTCTTCTTCTTTCTTCTTTTTCTTATAAAAATTAAAAGAAGCTACATCATTAATAAGAAATATAATAACATCCTAATAATTATAACTATCTCACACATATGCACACCACTACACTTATACTCTTGTACATCCACAATCATTAATAATAAACAAATGCTCCATTAGTTTGAAGGCTTGCGTAGGAATTTTGGTTAGGTTTAACGCATGTAATGTGGTTAATACAAAAACAAAGGCTAATAAAGCTCGAGGGGCTTAACAAAGGGAAAATTCACATAAAGGGGTAGGCTATTTGGCTAATGTAGTTTATAAAAAGAAAGAATGCCTATATCATTTCCATGTTAATGCATGTGATAAAAATTTGGTCTTAAATAGAAAATCAAAGCAAAGTCAGGATGTATATATTATGAAGGCCACACATAAACAGGAGACTTTGAGACTAATATGAATGTGTCAGTTTAATAAGGCTCAAATTCTCATTGACTTTTATCTACCACTAGTCACTACTCTTCTAAAGATAATGCATATTGATCAATCATAAAAGTAAAAGTATATGCTAGAGTTGCCATGGATTATTCTATTCAATTTATTATTTAATCATGACTATATAGCCCTACAAGTAACAGAAAAGAGAAATTGTTTGTTTATTCTCTCTCTCTCTCTCTCTCTCTTTGAAAACTTAAAAACAAGTAAGAACAAACAAAATTAAAACATACATGCATGTAAGAAAGAAGTGTGAAAATGGAAAGGAAAAGCAATTAACTTCCCTTGGATTATCCCCCAAGAAGTACCTTTTTTTAATGTCATTGACTTGACTCCTTTTTCTCCTCATCACATGACATAATTATGATTTTTAGGTGTCATGATAAGTGTGAAATATATCATGTTTTAGGGTATAATTTGATATGTATTTATCCGTTTATTCGATTGTTTATTATATGTTGGTAGAATTATGTTAGTTTGTTAATTATTTGTGTTCAAATGTTGTTATGGGTTAGTATAAGCATTTGACCTTAATTATTATGTTTATGAGGCACCTTGATATGTTTGTTAGTGTTTCAGGGTCAACAAAAAAGAATGAAAAAGTTTTGGAAAGACTTGGACCGAAACAATGAGCCACGATCGTGATAGAAGTGAGAGAAGACAGCCCACGATTGTGGCCAAATTTCCATGATCGTGACAAAAGCATCAGACTTGGCCACGCTCGTGGCCTTCCTGACATAATCATGACAAAGACCTTATATATGGCCCACCAATTATAGCTTGTGTTGGACAGACGTGCAGACATATAGAAAAGTCAAATTTTGATGATTTTTTAAGCCCATTTTGACCTCAAAAAATCCTAGGGCTGCCATAAACGCATCAAGTATCAAAAGAACAAGAAAAAATATGAAAGGGACAACAAAACCCTAAAGGAGAGAACTTTGAGAGATCGAGAAAGAGAAGAAGGAAGAGAGAAAAGAAAGATGACTTAGACTTGACACGCTTCCTAGAATAAGAAGCTTTTCAAAGTTGCAGCCTCCATCATCCATTCGAGTTCCATTTCCTATGTATTTTAGTTTTACTTGATTGTATAATTGGGATATATAGTTTGATGATACAACTGAATTGTTGATTTATGTTCTATACTCACATTTGGAATATTATTTTTGATTTAATGAAATCTAATTGATTTATGTGTTTATTGAATTAATTGTGGTTTAATTTTGCACTTCATATCTCGATAATAAACTAAGAGGATGAATAGAAAAAAGACGATTAAATTGGGTTAACGAGAGTTAGTTAATTTAATAGATTCCGAATTAAATTATTTTGGTAAATCTTGCGTAGAGAGATCATGTATAGGTTTTCAATTGTTTATTAGAGAATTTAAGAATTGATTAGGTTTTGGATAGGTTTTTAATTGAGAGATTACAACTTCCCATAATTTGATTATAGTTTATGCTTTAGGGTTCAATTATAACTTGAGAGAGAGTAATTCACCCTAGATCATCTAGAACTATTAATTCAATAAATTGTAATTGGTGAGGTTAGCATTAAAGATAGATAATTTTCCCTTTCTCCTTTTAGTTACACTACAAAAAAGTATAGATTCTGCGACGTTTGACTAATGAAACGTCGCAGAAAACTCTCACCTTTCCTGACGTTTTTTAAACGTCAGGAAATGTGAGAGTTTTTGGCGACGTTGAATTCAGACGAAAACGTCAGGAAAGGTGAGAGTTTTTGGTGAAGTTGAATTCAGACGACGCGGAATCTATGAAGTAATTGAGACGTTTTATTATTGAAACGTGGCCAAATAAATCTCACGACGTCTTTATGAAGTAAACG
>JANVCQ010000008.1:35064240-35088699 GCA_025531925.1 Erythroxylum plowmanianum
TAAAAAGGAATTATGATTCGAGTATGGAATTGAGATATAAGTTTGTGTATAATTATTGAGAATTGTGTATGAAATTGCAATGTAAATTGTGTTAATGTGTTGGATTCCGGACGGGGAGTCCGATGATTCTGGTTATATTGTGAGAAATATAGAAGTGTATTGTGAACACTTTGCAGGATTTGGGTTTAATAGAAGGCAGTCGTTATGCTGCCGAAATTTTGATAGAATGGGTATAAAAATGCGAATTGGGATTCATATGAGTGTATAAGAAATGATTATGAAATGAGAAATTGATTAAGGAAGATGAAAGAAAAGAAAAAAAAAGAAAAATTTATACCGGATTAGTTCTCGGATGTCGGAAATCGGTTTTGATTTGATTTGAATTCGATTCGATTTGATTCGATGTTTGCGTTGGGATTTGGTTTTCGGATCGGGTCCCAACAAGAGACGTCTCCCATCATGTAAGCATAACAAACTAAAATATTGACTCGAAAGGCCACTTTGGTAACTACATCCTTATTAGTACCCCGAAAGGTCCACAAATACAAGGGATACATCCTTATATTATCCTCACATTCTACATAGGCATACCATATATGAAAATGTATCACCAATAAATGCAAAAATCGAATACAGTGTCAAATTATCACATATAGGTGTTGAAAGCATTGTCTTTAAACTTTATTCGAAACTTTTATAATAAAAAATATCATTCAGAATGACTATCATGCTATATCAGATACCAAACCTACCATACGAGACATGAAACCTTAAATGTCTCCCATATGTTAGTTTGAAGCACAAAAATTTGCTCAAAAACATATTTAAAATGCTTTAAATTCTTTATCGGAATAAAATCACCAGCGTAATTAATCTAGAAAATTGAAAAGATCACTTTATAAATTTTCCCAACCCGAAAACTAAACTAAAATATCCCGGGGTGCCTTTACAAAAATTTTGAATTTTTTTAAATTTTTTTCCTTTGCTGCTAACGTCAACAATACTGTAGCGCTAATGTCAGCATATTTCTGTACACTAATGTTAGTTTGACATCACTATGATGTCAGTAGTGTGCGTTGAGTGACAGTGTATGTAGTCTCAGATGCCTCGCCATATGCGTCTAACCCGTGCGCTACACGAACCATACACATCGACACGCTAGACCATTGTTGGTGTTTGTGGCTCATGCGACTATACATGCAGATGTGTCGATCCTATACGACACACGTATCGACCACGCTTCTGCACCTGCTTTCACAACGTGTCGGGACAACTAGTGGGCGTTTCCATCCTGACGCTACCCGTGGGAATTCATGTCATGTGTAGCATATGCGTTGGAGGCCAAAACATGGTGAAGCTAAGTGTTATCATCTGGTTGGCACGTTCAACGCACACTTGTCAAACTACCTCTCCACCTGCACTATTCACGACTTGGGCGAGTGTACAAAATACGCCCGACGTTCTCACTCACTGTTGACAGTGAGGACAATTTTTGACAACTCCAGAGCCCTTTTTCACGCTTTATGGCCAATTTTTGACTCGTTTTTTATAGCTAACCTCATGTACACCACTTTCACACATTCATATATATAAAAAAAAAGTGAAAAAATGGATAAAAAAACAATCGAAAGCCCTAATGGATAAAAACAAAAAAAACTTCATTTTTAACCACCTGATCATGTAACCGCTCTGATACCATGTATAACATGTAGCCTGAACCTTATTAAGTGTCCCTGATCCTACATGAAATGGAAATAAATGAAGTAAATGCAGAAATACCTGTTTTCGATCCCATCACACTTTCGAGGTGGTTTTCAATGCTAAAACGAGCTTCAATCAACCAAGACCTTTAAGCAAACTCCTCACCAGATCATAGATAATGCATTTATACAGTTTTCTCAATACGTAAGTTCTCTTAACGAATCAGAGATTCCATATGCTTATAAATGACATGAGCAACTGTATGAAACCTTAACCTTTATATATAGCTTCTATATCGAGCTTTCCCATCACAAGCCCTATATGTGTTTGATCTACACTGATCGGAATCTATTTTTCATCTGGCTTCGGCCTATTGACTTAGATCATTTATTGGTTTACTTTTTTATCTTTATGTAGATCAAATTACGTAACTTAACCAATAAATTATTAAAATTTTGAAAAAAGCAATTAAATGTTGTCCAACTTTATGGAAAATGTCAAAAATATCCTGTTGGACCCCGATCTTTAAATGAAATTTAGAAATAGTAAATGAAATAAAATGGGTGTTTTTGAGTATGTATGTTTTGTAGGTGTTTTAGAGTGAAATGAAAGAAGAAGTGATTTTGGTTTTAATGACTTCGACATTTTGAGTAAATTAGTATGTGTTATGAAATTTATGAAATTGATAGTGAATGAATTGCTTTAAATGGAGTTGAAAAGCAAGAAATAAATAGTGAAAGCGTGAAATTTTAGGGAATTACAAGTTTGACTTTTTGGAGATGAATAGTGACAGAGTTGACTTTTTGGGCTGAAATTTTATGAATTTTTCTGGGATGATTTAGGCAGAATTTGATAAAATAATCTTCATGAGAGTTGTAGCTTTTGTTGATAGCTTTCTATCGTTAGGAAGTATGACATTTTTCGATATCAGGATTGAAAGTTATGATCATTCGAATTTAAGTTACTTTTACTTTATTTTTGAAAATGCTCATTAGAGTAAGTTTGTGTGTACTGTGTTTTGAGGTCAATTCTGTACTGATGTGGTATGCATTGGAGTAAGTGATTTACATGAAAGTTATAGATAAATTTTATAGCTTTTCAATGATGTATAATATGTTATTTTTGAGTGTGGAAATTGGAAGATGTGAAATTTGGAAGTTTGGATGTGGTATAGGATGACAAATTTCTGGCAGAAGCTTTGATTGAAAAATTGACTTAGTTAGAGGTTGAAATTATCTTTAAGTGCTTCATAAAAGTTTTATATTATGTTTTGATCTTTCCATTGATGTAAAGTATGAAAATTTTGGACCATGGAATATGAAGTTATAATTTTTAGAAGTTTCTGTTACTGTTTGGCATGATCATTAGTGGACAGAAACTTTGAGTGGATTTTTGACTCCCTTAGGGTCCAAATTGATTTTTTTGTCCTTCATGAAAGTTGTAGGCTGCATTTTTATCTTTTCATTGATATAAAGTATGACATTTTTGGATTTTGGAGTTGAAAGATAGAAATTTTAGAAGTTGTGATACTGTTTTGGGATGACTAGGATGGGACAGAAACTTTGAGTAGAATTTTGACCCCTTTAGAGACAGATTTGGCTTTTGAGTTCTTGATGCAAGCTGTAGATCTTCATTTGAGCTTTCTATTGATACCAAATTTGTCAAATTTGGAGCTCGGGATCAAAAGTTGTGATTTTTGAAAATTTCAGTTATATATATTTATATATATATATATATATATATATATTTATGGAAAAAAAAGAGGCGTAGCTCGCGATCGCGAGCTCGTCACACTGTGACGCCCTCATGAGCTCTCGACGCTCACCTCGCAATCCCGAACGAGAGTCTAGCGTGCGACGCCGTTTTGGATTTTCTTATGTTTTTGTTATTTTCTTCCCTAATCCAACCCTCTTTCAGTCTTTTGCGTATATCTTTTCTGTCCGACATCCGATTGACTTGATTTTTGAAGCGTTGAATTTCTAATACATCCCTCTATCTGTCCATGGAAAATTGTGGATTTTTGAGATTAAATTGAGGATGATTGATTTAATCAAAGTAAGTTGAATAATTTTCTGAATATGGTTCAGTATTTTGGTAAATTCTTGGTATGTGGATATCCAATTGAGTTGATGGTTATTGCAAAGTAAACTAGAGACATGGGGATACAAGTTATCTGAAGGCATTGAATTTCAATTTAGCCCTAAGAATTTCAATTTCTGAATTGAAGTTGGGTTTAATGTTCAGTCTTGGATTAGTAAGAGCTGAAAGTATTTTGGCCATAACTTTTGCTCTAGTCATCCAAATGAGGTGATTCTTGATTTGGATTAAACTAGAGAAATAGGGCTACAAATGTTCTGAAGAAATTGAGTTTCAATTTAGTCTTTAAGAATGTCAATTTTTGGATGGAAATAAATCGCAGGAAAGTATTTTAGCATAAGAAAAGTCCGAAATGTTTGAGGTGTAACTTGTGGAGTAGTGAACCAAATAAAATGATTTTGGTGGCGTTATGAAATTGAGATGATAAGGAACATTTCTCTAGAAGGAAGTTTTAGCAAGTTCCTTCAAATTTAATGATTAGAAAATGTCCTAAGCTAATCATGATTAATGTTATTTGAGACATTGTTATATTTTATGATTTTGAGGATTTAATTAACATGTTAATGTGAATAATTAGAATATTAATTTAAGTAAGATCATATGGTATAGGTTGAATTGATTAAATTGAATTAAAGTGTTAAGATTTGCATGAGGGGAAAAATTGGAAGAAAACTAAAGCTTTTAAGTTTCAAAGCTTATAAGGAAGGGCAAATGAGTCATTACTCATTCATTAATGGCATGTTTGTAATTAAAAGAGTGGTAAGTCTTCGTATAAGGAATGAGAAGCACGAAAATGAGGAAGAAAAGAAGAAGAAGAAAAGAAAGAAGAAGAGAGCTTCGGATGGAGAGAGGAGAAAGAAGAAAGAAGTAACTTAGGGTTTGATTTTTCTACATTTTTAAGAAAGATTTCGAAATTGATGCAAGAGGGAAAAATGAAGAGGAGCATGAGAGCTTCCATTCAAGCTAAGAAATTCCGAAATTTGGAGAAGATTAAGGTAAGAGAAATTTTTACTTGGTTGATTTGTGACAAGATTTTGGTTTAGATAGCTTGGAAATGTTATGGGTTTGAGTTTTCTAAAGTTAATTTTGGTGATTATGACTTATGTGATGTTTAATTTTGGATGATTATGAATTAGGGATTTTTGTCTTGGATGAGGGAAATTAAGTGAGGCAATGGAGAAAGAGAAGCTTTGGACAAGTTTCAAGCATGGAATTAAGGTGGGTACCATGTTTATAATTTGAATTATAAGCTACTTATGTGTTTTCAAAAAATCAAGAAAGTGAAATGTTTTCAAATTACTGTTTCCGAATGATTAAATTCATTGTTTTCGCATGATTTAAAAAATTTGATTATGTTGCTACGATTTTAGCATTCTTTGTGTTTGAATGATTTGATGATTGCTATAATTATTGCATTCTTTGAATGATTACGATTATGATATATGTATTCGATTGGCTTTGTGAAATTGTGAATGTCAATGTGTCTGATATGATATGAGTATGAAAAATTAAGTTTTCGAAATATGCCTTTGGGCAATCCGATTTTCAAGTATGAATTACCTGTTATGTGAGTTTGGTTAGGTCCCTTAAGAGTCAAGTACACTTGTCTGTTTATAGGCTTCGCCCGCCTGCCCGCTAGTGGCATTGGAGCTCCGTTACGGATTCCCATAAGTTCACGGCTATATTGGACCGCTATGCGGGAAAGTATAGTACGTTTTGTTCACGGCTACACAGGACCGCTATGCGAGAATGTGTAGTACGTTTTGTTTCTGAACCGACCCAAACCATTCTGATGTGTTTATGTGCTTTTGTTTTGTTTCTAAGTGTGATGCATACATGTTTTGAAATTACTCATGAATTATTCGATAAATTGAGAATTTTCGAGAAGTAAGCATTTGATGATTTTTTTACTGTGAAATTTCTATAAACTGGCAATAAGTTTTGAAAAATAATTTTTGCTTATTTTCGGTTATAAACATGTTATCCACGAGCTGTAAAGCTCACCCCTCCTTTCATCCCCATTTTCAAGTATCAAGAAGGAGATCGGATGAAAGAAAGTCAAGACGTTTGTTCGATTATGTTTATGATTGTATTTTTAAGTTAGATTTTTGTAAAAATGAGAGCTTAGGCTTATGTTGTGTATTTTGGAGATTTTTGTATATTTGTATTTTGGTTTATGATTGATGTTGTTTTGTGTCTTGAAAATGTCATTAAAGTTTGTAAGACATTTATTTTGGCATGTAAATGAATTATGAATTTGCGTATGGAATTGGGATTTAAATTTGTGAATGGTATATAGATGAGATGAGATGTGGAATTGTGTATAGAATTGGAATATGAATGTGTTTGATTATGTTGGGACTCCGGACAGGAGGTCCGATGAATTGTGTTGCTGGAATTGAAATATTGAAGTGCTCTTTGTTTATGGCTTGATTGTGTATAGCAATGTGTGAGATGTTTAAAGAAAAATAAGAATTGGTTAAAAGATGAATTATGGGATATGTATGTATAAGAAGGATCTTATAAATTGAGATTTTGATTGAGGATGAATTTCCAAGTGGAAAATTGAATTGCTTTGTACGAGATTGAATAAAATGAAAAAGAAAAAAATTTATACCGTTTCGGATAGGGATAGACCAAAAGTGTCTTATGGGTTTCCAACGTACTTTTTTTTTTAGGTATGCGTTCTCGGATGTCGGAATTTGACTTTCAATGTGATTTGATCCGTTTTGTTTTCTTTGCTTTCCGAGTTTTTGTAAATCCGTTTCCACTTTATGATTTCCGAGCCCATTCGATTTCTTTGGCTTCTTAAGCTTTCGATTCGCTTTCGATTCTTTCGCCTTATGTTTCCGTTTCGGATTCTTTCGCGTTATGATCTGTTTGATTCGTTTCCGTCACTTTGTTTTTCGATTTATGTTTCCGATGTTGGGTTCCGAAAACGGGATCCAACATATCCAATATAGAGTATTTTGAGGTAAATTTGAACGAGAAAACCAAGAAAATAATTTGTAATAAGCATGTAAGTACATTGCATCAACTAACATCGTGCTTTAAGGCAATTTGCAATGGTAGAAGTAAATCTTTTTATCTTTTTCTTGCTTTGCAATTTCGTTCTAAGAGAACAATGTCATGAGCTTGTTCACATGACATAAGTTCCCAAACAAACATGAACCTATCCCAGACTGAAATTTTGCATTTGGCTACTACAACCTAGGAGCTAAAGGATTCATATCCCTAATAGTGAACATCTAGAATTCTACTTCAGGAAACAACTCTTCCTTGAGTGAAGGAGCTATCCATTGTATTTGGATGTATGTGATGTCCCAAAGATCGTCACCTTCATTTGGCACCAAAATCTCCTCTTCCTTCATTTTCATGATCATCTTTTTCAATAAATCTGGAACCACTTGCTGCAATTTGGTTTCACCATATTCACCCAGATCAGCTTTCATGCATGTGTCCATTCTTCTCAACACTCCAAGCCAAAATGTCCTAAACCCTGGACTAGCTGTTATCTGCTTCAGAAACTGCAAGTACACGTCTGTCATGAGCTCCATGGAAATTGTCAGAGTCCCTTCCATGCTTCTCATCTCCTTCTCAGCATTCTCACGTCTCGAGTACTCTAACATCTTTTCATGGAGATCATCAACCATGGCGAACACCACAAGATTAAAACAGCTGATGCAGTTGGCAGGGGGTAGGTCAAGTTCATCAACCAGGTTAAAGCTTTTGCAAAGTGACTGTATCGCATGGTTTCTTATCTCTTCTCGTCGAGCTAAGCTGGTTTTCCTGAACGCCTCACATAGTTTCACAAATAGATTGAAGGCAAAATTGGATGAACCAAAAAGTTTGGAGTTATCCTCTGAGGAGGAATTGCTGGCAATGCTTGCGGAACTAAAATTGCTTCCAGGGTCTGAGAATTCTTTGTACCATTGGATCAACAAGTGTACGGAATCTGACAGAAGGTCCAATATAACTAAATTCCTCTCAAGTGGACTATTCTTAAGTGCAACAAATCCAAATGCGCAATCCACACAATATGCATAATTTGTTCTTGAAATATGGGTTTTTTCTGACATCAGCGTGATCAGAGCCTCAACCCCCTGACTGTATGTTTCTGGATGTCTGCCACTAATGGATAATAAATGGAGGATTGATTTCCATCCAAGGTGAGTTTGCAAATTTGCAGGGAATTCGGTGAGGATCTTGCTCACTGAACTAGTTATGCTCTCGGCACATGTGTCAAGAATTTCCTTATCAAGTTTCCACATTAAGTTAATGGACTTGAAAATCAGCTCCTCTGCTGCTCTATCTGCTCTGAATGTAGAAAGGAGTTCAATACATACCTTGAAAAGCCCGACAATGGCTTTCTCAGCAAATGGAATCGGGGAAAACAAAGGAAACTGAATAACCCCTAGCAAATAATCATGGAATGAAGGCCAAAAGTTCTGAAACCTGTGACCGTTTACCAAGGTGATGGAAACTATCAGATCCCAGCAGAACCCAACTGTTTCCTCTTCATCAAGTGGTGTGCTGAATTTTTGGCCTTTCCCGCCAGCTGCAAATATCAAAGAACGTCCAATGTTTAGTAAACCATCATCTGGTATGTTGCTACTACTTCTGAACATGCTACCAATCCTACATTGTTTGATAATTTTCAGATTCTGTTCAAACTCATTCAACCCAAGTGCCACTGCATCTTCCATTGTATCTATTGATAGAAAATGTGAGAAACGACTTATTATGTTAGAACTCTGACGATTGCCAAATCTCGAGTCATGGGTCGGGAAAATCACACCCGATTCATTTCTCAGGTTTTCAGAGTTATCAAATGGAGAGTTACAATTGCTATCAAATTCAATCACAGATTGGGGAAGGAGCTTAAGCCTTTTGAGTTTCAGCAAACAATCCACAACATACCGCCAACTACCTCTAATGGAATCTGTGAAACTGTTTGCTATGGTGAAAACTGCTAGAGTAGCCATTCTTGGCTTCAAATCATGGCTGAAGGTGAACAATGTTTCCTCTGAGGAGGCATATGGATTTAACAAAGTAGTGAATTTTGAGAATAACGCAATGAGTTCATCAAGAGTATCATGTAAACCATATTGAGCTATTCTAGCTGCTGATATTAGTCCTTCTATGCACTCATGGAACACTTCATCTTCATCCGCATGCTCAAAGAAGGCGAAAAGAGCTGCTACTGATGGACCAGCAATGCGAGCAAACATATCTCGCCCTATTCGACGGTCAAATTTACAGAGGATCAAGGGCTGAACAATTTTGGACCGATTAATCAGTTCCACCCATCTTCCTGGGTTCATCTCAACTGGACCTGATTGACCAGAAAGTGTGATTGGATTGGTTGCAATCGAGTGGAAAAGCTCAGAGAGATACTCTCTAGGAAGATCTTGCCCTGCATTGATTGCCCTATTGTTCCTGATAAATTCCTCCTCTGTCATCTTTTTCTTAACTTGAGGATTGTGCAGGTCCGTATTAAGCATAATAAAAGAGTAACAAAGGATTAAAACTGCATCTTTGCTTGCAAAGATGTCTGAAGATTGTTGTTCATGAAATTGCTCGGAGAAAGCTTCAAGGATCCTCTGGATTTTTTGGGACTCCCCTGGCAACCTGAAGGTTGAAAGATACGTACGGAGGGCAGTGTCAAGAATCATGCCTGTAAATTCAAACGTTTCTGTGAATTCCTTAAGAACTCGAATGTGAAACTCGTCAGGATCACCAAGAAAATCACCAATCGTATTCTTGTCAAGCCCAGGTGTGTAGCGGAAGAAGATGGACAAGGCTTTTGGATCTGGAGGGTCAGAGACCAATTGACAATATTTCATATACTCCAAACCTTTCTTTTCGTCTGCATTAAAATGGTTCCCAGCAAGTACTAGCTTCCTTTTTTGCGCTTTCCTCATTCTCAGGCATTCTACCCAAGTCTCAAAGTCATCTTTCGGTTTGTCTTCCCAGAAAGGTCTGTATTCAGTAATTTCAACCGGGTATGGTCCAGAAGGACTAGAGTCACCTTCCTTGTCAATGTTATCCGCAATGTTATGTATCAGGATCAACAACCCTTCAAAGGCCTGGACTTGTATAGCAGTCAAGGAACTTGCTCCAGGAAATGAGAGCTTGCATAGCAATTTCCCTATTTCCTCAAATATATTTCGGAAGGTGGGATCAGAATCATAGTTCACATACGCTTCTACTGGGAATGTCGGTTGTCTGCAAAAACTTATAATCCCTTCGACTGCAACTTCTTGGAGTTGAATTGAAGGCGCAGAAGTTGCAATTCTCAACAACACAAACCCAAAAAATGCTTCTAGTTGGAGACGAATAAACCTGCAACCACAGAGACATCCTGCTTTGTTTAGGATTTCTAAGATAATGAAAAATAAAACTAGAATATCATGCACTATAGAGTGATCGAATATCAAAATTCCAACCTACGAAGAAAGTGATAGGTATTCAGAACAGTACTGCAAATCATGGATAGCACAAGTGGGCTTGAGCATGTCCCGTAGTGAATCAAATGGTGAAACAAATCATCTTGGATCATTCTTAAAAGCTTTGGATGCTCTCCGATGGAATCTCCACTCAACTCTATCGCAGAATTTATCAAAACCAAGGCAAAAAGCTGAACATTCTCATCAACCGTATGATACGTATACCCTTCTGTCTCCACAACTTCCATCACGTTAAGCAACGAACAAAGGAAGTGAAAAATATCAACTGCACTACGAACACCATACCCAGAATCAAAATCACTACTCGTATCCACATCTTCAGTATCAGACTCTGATTCCTCGCCGGGTTTTACCTCGACATCTGGCAACCTCGAATATATAATCTGTATCAATTCATGCATTGTGTGTCTGGCATTTCGTTGAAGTAAATCCCCCCTACTTGCGGATTGTTGAACAACTTGGAAACACGTATTGACAATAGTACAAACGGCATGATCTGCAAGCAAAACTGAAGCCTCGTGTTTCATGATACCTGTCAAAACCTGCAGAATTCTCATCATCACAGCGTCTTCAGATACTGAATCCGTTTTCTCCAGGCGACAACCGGTAACCCCAGTTACGACTGAATTGATAGCATCTCTAGCTCCAGGTGTTTTCACATCAAAGATTTTGTGATTGAGTACTTTAAGGATGGATGAGAGGGCAACACTCGTTGCTGTAGCAGGAACATCATCACTTTGTATCACATCAAGGAACGGGCAGATATATATGGAAGGGTCTATGCTACGCCATTCTTGCTGAGGATTGAAAATGAGAGCACGTAGAGATTTCAAGCCTTGAATTGTAGGGGTGTCGTAGCTCTCTTCTTGAGAAAGAAAAGGGGCAGCGGAATCCGAGGGACGACGGAGTACGGCGACTATGGCGCTGACTTCGGTGTTCAACATGCAAGAGATGCCTAGTTCCTTTCTTCTCTTTTTATCTAGACCCGGAGACAACATGTCCTTGTCTTCCTCTCCTTCCATAATTTTGCTCCCCGCAAAACGTAGAAGTTATAAGCATATGGCGTCTGTCTTATGGAGTCTTTGTTTATGCGGAAAGCTCGCATCGGTTATGAACATGTGCTGGCATTGGATTCAGACTTCTGGGAATGCAAAAATGTAATTTCAAAACAAAACCAAGATATGTAGCTCCTTATTTTTGGCTTGGATTGATTGACATTTTGAAGATGTCAACTTGGCTGTAATTATATTGAAATAAAAATTCTTCATTCTATGAGCTATGAACAGGGAAAGTGATCTCACCAGAAGTGCATTGTACGAAGATAAAGCTGCCTTTTCTCATTTTCATACTATTGCTCCATATGGTAACGTAATTTCAAGAGTTTCAGATCGTAATTCTTAAATTCTGCCGCAACCTGACCTGTTTAGAGAAGAAAGTCTCCTTGTAATGAAGCTACAATATATATGTCAATTCACCTTGCAAGTTTATGCTGGCTTAGCACATTTTATACATTAGGAGATGGAAAGATACGGATGGTGTGGCAATGTTCCTTGAAAAGGATTAGGATTAGAGGCGGGGAACAATTTTCGGCTATCTCATCTCGATCTCTCTTTAATTTACTAGTGGCGGTTGTTGGACCACTACAGTACTGTGGCTATATTCTTACATCCTTTTTCATATTCATATACAAATGCCTCGAAACTTGGTATACCAAAGACTATTGCTTTGTCTTCCACCTATCCTTAAAAAGTTGTCCAAACCAGAAATCAGAATTGACATCCAACCTTAACCAGCTAATTTGTGTTTAAGATTTATGGACGAGATAGAGGTAGAGGATGATGCCAGGTACCCACCAAAACCTCACCCTCTGAATCGCTCCAGAAACTTCCCCTCATATCCTCATCCACTCGCCACCCACTACAACCACCGTGATTACGAAGACGACTCGGATGACCTAGATGACATCCATGACGACACCAACAACCATGGGGTCTATCCTCGTGTTTCTGAACAGAAGCAAGATTTTGAGAGGTACCCAAAACGCCAAAAGCTGAAAAGCTCGGCCTCAAATTATGAATTTGCCCCTAGAAGCGGTAGATTCTCTTCTCAAGGGGATGGGAATTTCGCGCCCGATTGGGGCGAGCACGACAAATTTGTGTTGCTTGAGGTGTGGGGAGAGAGGTTCTTGCAATTGGGTAGGAACAGCTTGAGATCCGAGGACTGGGCTGAGGTTGCAGAGAAAGTGTCGCAAGTATCGAAGACTCTTAGAACTGAAGTTCAGTGTAGACAAATGATGGATGGTTTGAGGAGAAAATATAGAAAGGAGAAGGGAAAAGGGTTTCACTGTAGCAAGTGGGCCTTTTTCAAGAAGATGGATATGCTAATGAAGCAAGAGCTTGGGGTAGGTGGTGGGGTTACTTTAGCTTGTGGATTAGATTCTGGGGAATTCGTGTTCATGGACACCAGGGTGTATTTGGAGCATGCAAATGGCAATGATGAGATGAGAGACAGTCCATGCGAATCAGAGGAGGAAACTGGGGACAAGGATGTTGGGCAGAGGTTCGGCGCAAACGAAGGCGTAAAGGGGTTGAGAGTGTTGGCTGACTCTGTACAGAAGTTTGGAGAAATATATGAGAAGATAGAGAGCAGTAAGAGAGACCAGATGATGGAATTGGAGAGGATGAGAGTAGAATTTCAGAGGGATTTGGAGTTGCAGAAAAAGCAGATTTTGGAGCGGGCTCAGGCAGAGATTGCAAAAATAAGGGAAGGGGATGATGAAAATGATAATGATGAGGAGGAGAATATTGATGGGGAAGATGATTCAGGAGAGAATATCAGCGAATGACAAAGGTAGACTTTTGCTTGTTGCATTCTATAACCACAGTTCTCTGTTGGGTTTTGGATGGTTTGTTTACTTTTTTCTTTTATAATATCTTCATTCCTTGTCCGGCTCAAGTATTCGTTGTTTGCTTGCTGTTATTTTGATGAATTAATGCAATCGAGATATATGCCAAGCAGATTTCACAGTCATTTGTGTTTTCTTTAAAAATTAAAGCTATAAATGAAATTAACAAATTTGGTAACTCCTGAAGTTTTGACAAGTTATACAAAGACCTATGTGCATTTTACTGCCTCTTCAAATGTAAGACATTGTCAGTTTGATTTTTCATTCACTATCTTGCTTCCCCTTCTGTGCTTACTCTTTGGCTGGCATTCTTGAAATGAAATCAGGAGTTATAACTTTGATTTTTGATCTGAATTTAATTACAAGAAGCTGTGAATCATTACAACTTTAAAGTTACTTGCATCACTTGAAAGCTTAGTTAAGCTCTTGACATTGAGGTTTTGGTCCATTTCGGGATATACTTGTCCTCTTGAGCTCTTAGTTTGACTTGTTTGTATTAACATTTAACATATGCTTCTCTTCTCTGTTATTTGTAAATTTTTCTTTCTATTGAACCCAACTATCAACATACGGATTCATTGTTGATGATACTACTAATATCTTCTGTTATAATTTTCAAGAAGCTTGTGCAAACAGAAAGACATCAGTATTGACGCTTCCCACAACAGGTGTCCATGTACACTATAAAGAGTGTTGTCACTCTGAAGAAAACATTGCTTAGTTCTAGTTAATGGTTGTGTGTCCAGAATTAGTAAGTTATTTGAAACAAACTGCGAGGCAGAACCCCTTCTAGAACTGCTTGTCATGTACTTGGATGAGTTAGCATGATAAAGTGTTCTGAAATGAGCAAATTGGACAGTAATGATATTGTTCCCTCTGGTTTGTATTAGAAACTATTAATATAATTAGATATTATTGAACTAGTTACATTCCAGTCTCCACGGTCCACATATCGTTGCATGAAGCTAGGCCTTTTCTTTATCTCCCTGATGCATTAGAATACTTGGTGTTTGTTGAGACTCGCCAGAGGTAGTGTTACAGCAATCATTATCATGTACAAAAACAAGGATTTGTACAACATTTCATTTTCTATGTGGTATGAAAATTTCTTATTGCTATACTTAACTGCTTTGTTTCTTTTATTCTTCAAAATTCAATCGCAGGTAGAAAGATAAAGGTTGTTAACAGCTGGATGTTTTCATGTTCTTGCTATTTAGACTTGACGAATGTCTTACATGATAAAATTGAAGGGTTTATCTGTAGGCTACTCTTTGTCAAATCAGACTTCAAATCATTGAATTCATTTAGGAGCATTTTTTACCATCTTGCATGTTTTGTACTTTTATCGGTTTTATTAATCAGTTGGTCCCTTTGTTTGGTTAAGAGATTAATTGTATTACCTTAGCTTGAAGTTATTTATTCACTCTTAAGATCTGCACACATCTCATATAGCTTGAATCCTTTTGTACTCTTTTCAGACAGATCCTTCTGGTTTGCATTTGAAGTTTTGATGATCATGATGACATCTTATCCTGATATGGGAATGCAGTATGCTTAAATGCAATGGTATGTCACTATATGTGATTGGAGTTTTGATGGCTTCATCCTTGGCAGCCCTAGTCCCCAAACCGCTTCACCTCCCCCTTTCCTGATCTCTTTCCACTCATAAACAAATGACAACTTTTAATTTGACCATAACAATTGTTTTTTCATGTTTTTTCATCTGCTATATTTCTCGTTAGTTTCCGCATTAAACAGCTACTGTTAAGCTCTGAATCTGTTGGTTTTTGGTTATTTCATGCATCCTACTATGTGAACTGGACAAAGTTAAAAAGGGAACTCAATACTCACTTCTTGACGAAGAACGATGTCTAACCTCATGTGGTTGGAACAAATGCCCAAAGCACCAAGAAATTTGGTGGTTGATGACTGATTTCTCCCTTAACACTGTTCAAATTTTTTATTTTTTTACATACTAGTAACTAATGCATGCTTTAACTGCCTAGTAAGTAATATGGTAGCCCTTGTATCCCTAGAATAGCCTAGGAGCCTTGTGGCATGTCAAAAGGAAACAATAAACTTAGGATGGCTTATTGTTTAGTAAGTAATAATGTTCTGTTTAGTGTGGTCAGAGAAGCTCCCTGTTATTCCAAGATTGTTGTCCGAAGAAGCTTGATCCAAGCCAGGTGACTAACTATATTATGTCATCCTAGAAGCTGATTGTTATGTTTCTTCTTGTTATTTTTATTGTTGATGTTGTTGATGTTGTTGTGAATGGTAAGTACGTAAAGGACTGATGAAGAAGTGAGGGAGATGAGGAGAGGAAGATAAATCAATTTGATAGAAACAATGCAACTGAAATATCTGTCTAAGTCCAATGGTTTACTACTGACTATTTCCAAGTCAGGCTATTTTATGTTTTTCTCGGTGATAGCAACTGTTGCTTACTGAAATTAGAATAAATTGTTCTGGCCGGGCTGAAATTCTCTGTCCCCATTTTTGTGTATTTATCCTGTCCCATTAGATCCAAGCTATTCATTTATGTGGGACCTTATATAAATGAATGATTTGGATCTAATAGGACAGGATAGGTACACAAAAACAGGGACAGAGGATCTGTCCCCGTTCTGGCCCTCCGCATTATTGGTCTCTGTGCATACTTAAGCATTGCAGCGGATTCTATACCTGAGAATAGCTGGAACTACCTCGTGTTTCGAACACAATTGTTGACTGGGCCTGAGAATACAAAGATAAGGAGTGGTTGTTTCGAATTTATTTCCTTAAACATTTAAGATTACAAAACACGAGTTAAATGGTGGAAACTACTTGGATTGGAGTAAAACTGTCCGAGCTTATTTTTGCAGTATTGATAAAGATGACCATCACACTCTGATTCGTGAATGATAATTGGGTGTGAAAATACAAGAACATTCTTGTAAATTCGTAATTCAGACATTGAGATAATTAGTGTCCTTAATGAATTCGTGAACCTTTTTATACTCTAATAATGATAATCTATATTTTGTAAGGAATTGAACTTATGAAAATGGGAATTGAACTTTTAAAAAATCACTTTTATTAAGGGTAAGTTTTGGAAAAATTGGTAAAGTTATTTCTTTGTGAACAAAATATAACATATTTGAGTTACAGAAATAGTTTCTTTGTAAAAGTATAAAGGAAATGTTGATATAATTGATGTCCTTTTATCGGCTCTCGCTAAGTAAGGAATCTTATCACTGAGGTTATTGTTGTATGTTTATTAAATCGGAATTTAGCTTTTAAAAATTTACTTCTATTAAATTTTTAGCGATTTCTCTCTTTCTAATGATATGTGCTTGAGTTACATAAATAGATAAAAATAGGAAAGAAGAAATATAACTAATCTCTTTTTGTATTAATTTTAGTTCTTAGACCCAAGCATCGGGTATATATGTACAAAAAATTAAGCTCAACTTATTTCGAAAGTTATCACTTAAAATTAGGCATAGCAATGGGCTGGTATACGGGCTTAAGATTCAGATGTTTTCAATGGATCAAGCTTAGGATCAGGTTGACTTGAAATTTAATTCTTCTAAACAAAACGACATTATTTTGTTTAAAAAAGTTAAGCTTCGAACAGATATGGGCTTGAGCAGCCCAGTTCTAGACTTAATTAAAAAATATTATTTTACATTTTTTAATTTAAAAAATTTATTTTAAAAATTGTATTTTAAAAAATTGGCGGGAATTGGCCCATTGCCATCCTTACTTAAAATTAAGCTTCTTGAGATCGAAATTTATATAGATTTCTTTTCTGCATGCATTTTAAGAAAAACGTGTTTTTTAATTAAGAGATCAAGGAAATAAAGAGTCATATTTGCAATTACAAAACAAACTAAACATTTAAAAAAATGGGCTTTAATTCCAATATAGTTTTCTTCTTCTTTAGATGTCTATTAAGATTAGATATTTTGAATGGTTTAGTCTGGAACTACTATTATTAATATATTTGATTGTTGTTACGAATAGCAGCCATCCAAGAGCTAAATTTGGTCTAATCTGAAGTTAATGGATCAAGTATAATAAAATTGCATATCTAAGGGTTCAACTTGAGAACATAGCTCTTAAAGACATAAACATAGGATTATGTTGATGTCATGTTGTGGAATAGGGCTCCATGTTTGGCCCGTGTTCTCTATGTGACATATTATCAAAGAGGCATAATGGTCAATTGATCTTATATAAGATAGAACATGGGGTTCATGATTGGCCCGTATCTTGAACATGGATCCATATTCAACCCTTGTTCATCCAAATTTATATAAAACTTTTCTGGCTTGGCTCTAACTTATCGAAATTCATTTCGTCTGGGAGCTAAAATAAGGCCTACAAGAAAAATACAAGTCAAATTTAGTTTTAAATCTTATAAAAATTATCCAAAACCAAGCAAAATGTTCTTAGGATTATGCTTAAAGCATAACCTAATTGGCACTTATCATTCATTTTGGGAACGCAAGTCTGAAGGCCATGAACATGGGTTTATAAAGTTATATTCTTTCATATGACAAGTTATAGAAGAATCCAAATGGACCAATAGCCTACATAAGATGAAATTGGATCCATATTTTGTCTATGTTCTAAGTATGGGTTTATGTTCAACTCATGTTCATCTAAAATCAGCATATTTTGTCCATGTTCTGAGTATAGATTTATGTTCAACTCGTGTTCATCTAAAATTAGTGTAAAATTTCTCCAACTTAGCTTTAACTTACACAAACTCATTCTTTCTTTATTGGAGAACTAAAATAAGGCCTATAAACAAAATAGAAATCACATGGAGTACCAAATCATATAAAAATCATCCGAGTACAAATAAATACTCTCAAAATTATGCTAATAACAAAGTCTATTTAGTACTTTCCAAATTTTCCCACACTCTCTCTAATATCCATTAATTGTAAAGTTTATTAAATTGTTGGTATTTAGCTACTTGTATCAAGTTATAAATCAATCCAAATCAACTCTATAATACTTCAAACTTTAACTTGATCCAAAAGACTCAACTTAATGCATGAATTAAACACATATGAGAAAGATGCTTTAACTTTGAAACTTTTTTATAATCATTATTTAAAAAAAAGAAAACAATGAATTTAAATTGACATGAGTATTTTGAGATTTGTTTCACCCTTGAGAATAAACACCTTGTCATGAATATTCTTAGTTATTCAATTAGGAAACTGTTTTAAATGGCTACCAACACCACTCTAGTAGAGTGAATTTATTTAATGTCTTTATTCACATGTCTTTTCTTCTTTTATTTTCATTTTTATTAGGATACTGAAAATGATTGAAAATAATTCACTTTTGACTCAATTGTATTTCCAAATTATACAAAAAGAAGTATCAGGATGTAAATCAAGTTTCTATTTTATAAATAACGAATCAAACTAAAATTACCTTAATCACCAATGTCCATGTCGATTTGCCTAAACAAATCAAATCATAATAACTTTAAAATCTATAATGAATTATCTTAATCAATGTTCTTTCAAGTTAATAAATTCCTAAAATTATTCCTTATTAAGGTAATTATAACAAAATTGATAAGCATAAGTAATAATTTCTTCCTCCACACTTGAGTTGTATATTATCCCTAATGTACATGATTGGATAAGGAATTGGGCCAGGTCAAGCTTAAGCCTAAGCTCAGGCCTAATTAAGATTAGATAGCCTAAAGCCTAATTAGACTTAGGCCCAGTCTGATTATTTTCCTTTTAATTTAAAAGCTGGAAAACAATGTTGTTTTTTATTTTTCTTAAAACTTTTGATCTTCAGATTAGGCTAGCCTAGGTCGAGCAGCCTGGGTTGAAGCCTAGTCTGAGATCCTAACTAAGCCTAAACTTAATTGTCAAGCCTATATATGATATATAGGAATAATGAAAAATTAGAAAAGAAGGAGAAAGAAGGAAATTGAAAGGAAATGTAGCTAGTGTTTGAGAAGTATGAAATGGTGGTGTGTATCATGATCCATGAAATGGTGGTGTGTATCACTACCCATCAATGATAGAAAATCAAATCACACTTAAATCTATAACTTTAAACTTCTTTTAACTTAAAACACATGAAAAAAAACCATATAAAATCACACTAAAAGTTAATGCTGATGTTTCCTAAAACTACTAAATTAAAATCGAAACACATAAATCGTTGCCTCCCAAAAAGTATTTTTTTGCAAGCTTTAAACTGAACTCCTTACTCAAGCTCTTCACCATGGCAGCTCCTTAAATAAGGCTTGATTCTCTTATTCTTCAATCTCTATCTCTTCACCATTTCTCTTCCTACTTATAGGCTTATTATCTTCCAAATATGAAACATGCTTTATTAGAATATAGTTGTCTATCTCCTCTTCTTCTCCTTATATGAAATAAGTCTAGATTTTACATGATTATTTCCTGCATGACATGAGAAATTTAGTATTAGTCATATTTATAGAAAAAAATTTATCATCTTTTGTATCATATGTGTGTGGATGCTTTATGATTTTAAATATCTTTAAAGCTATTTCCTTATTCCCTACCCTTAAGATTAACTCTTGATGGAAGTTGTTTTGTAAGATGGTAGAGCATTCCTCACTTAATATTGCCGTCGATAGTTCCTCAAGCCTCTTCTTATTAAAAAGGATATCCTTTAAGAATTTTGCATACTTTAGCATCTGCCACAAAGCTTCAATGAAATATATGATAATATGTAATTATTTAAGAAGCTCTAGAAACTTACAAAATTTATGTTCTTTCTTACTTATCGTAAGTTTGCTTAGGTATGGAATTCTCGACTAGTACTCTTTGACCATTTCCTTCTTTAGATCCTCTTTCTCTTTCTCTTTCTCCTTCTCTTCATCCTTACTTTTCTTGTATAGAAGTCTTCCCCTTCTCTTTTAATTTTTAGCCCCTTTCCACTCTTCAAAGTTATTACTTTAATTTACTCCCTCATGTTTAACTTGATTTTGCCAGGTTAAGTACTAGGTTGCCTTTGAAGGCAAGCTTAGCAAGCTGTCCACTTTGAATTTCCAAGTTATCGATGGATGCTTTTTTATTTTAAAGAGACACTTTAGTGGTTTAAAAGTTAGACTTAAATGTAGTATTAAATTTCTTTAGAAGCTCCTCAAGGCTTACATTTCTTTCTTCTTGTTATTATTGTTGACATCTAGGTGGAGTTTAATTGTTCCATGTAAAAATGGGATGGCTTCTCCATATGTTAATTATTTATGATAATATTTTTAATAAGCTCTTGCAATTCCTTCATATTTTTAAAATTTTTAATCTGACCTGGAGATGCATCATTTAATTCTACTTATTTAGATAGCTCAATTCACTTTAAAATATTTACATATATAATCCCAAATCAAGTCCAATATGCATACATTTTCTCAATAGCTTCTTCCATCTCTTCCATATCTCATACAATGTCTTAAAAAAAGGAGAAGAAATCATTCTTAAATCTCATTATTTATGATAGGGGAAAATAACTAGCTAAAACTTTTTACCAAGTTCATTTGAAGTAGTGATAAATCCATTAGAAAAAGATTTCAGCTATAATTTCTCTTTATCCCTCAATGTAAAAGTGAACAAATTTAATTGAATCACATTCTATGATGCTTTATTAATCATAAAAGTGTTGTAATCTCCCAAAAAAATTATAATATGTGCATTTGGATCCCTATCCCATAGCCTATTAAATTATACAAATTATTGTACCATCTAAATTAAGTTAAACTTGATCTTAAAATTATTGTCCTCTACATTTGGCCTAATAATGTTAGACTATATCATAGTCAGGTAGTATAATCCCGTATAGTGCATTATCCCAAATGTCTTACTATTGTGGTTGGTCAAGTACCTAAATCCTGAAATTTAACAAACATTCACAAGATCAAGAAAGAAAATCCTACAAAAATAAAATAATTACATTATTAAAAACAAAATGTTCCTAATATTCTAGTTTATAGCAACAGTGGCAAAAACCTGATTATGATAATGTGTATCATATCAAAAACTATGCTAAAGATCATTATGCAAGTACACTTATCGTTCTTATAGTGCAGTTTAGGTGAATACAAGTGTTGATTCTACGAGGATTGCAATTACTAGTACTAAATATTTTTTACTATCTAATCCAACAAACATATAATTGATTTTAAAAGAAAAGATTAACCAAAATTAAAAATAACTAATTTAGAATAACAAAACAGAGTAATGAGCAAGATTAAAGTAACCAATAGATAAATAAGATCTATATAAAGTTCTACCTAGAACATTTATCTGCGTAAATCTACTTTGATTAAATGATTTAGACTAGTAGAAGTTTCAAAATTATAACTATATTCTTTCTTAAATCGTATAACCCTTATCATTAAGTTGATTAATTGAAATTTTCTATTTAAAAATGTAAAAACACATTAATTCACTTTATCAATTTTCTTTGGTAGATTTCACTCTAACATAAATGATTTATATGGTTTTATCTCTAAGATTCTATACAACTCTTATTATTTATACCATTCTATTCATACATATGATTTCTCAATCCTTATATATAAAATCTAAAGTTGAGTCAAATTGTTAAACATATTTCAGTTCAGTCACAATAAGTAGTTATAAATGATTTACAATAAAACCTAGGTATTTTATTAAATCAAGAAATCAATTCAAAACAAATGGTCTAGGGTTCTTCCTATACAGACCTATATTCCAATTTACTTCATGTTAAAGTAAAGAAGATCAACAACAATCAAGAAAGATATAAAATAAAAAGAAAGTGCTCATATGGTTGCTTGAAATCTTAAAGTTCTTGATTGGATGTTGATGGGATCTTAAACTTTATCTCCAAATTTGCTCCATTATTCTCCCTAAATGCCTTATTTTAGCCCTAATGACTTCTTTTTAGTATCTATATCATTGCTTATTTCTCTCTTCTTTTAATCTTAAGAAAACTCTAAAAGTTTGACCAACATGAGTCTAATTAGGAAATGTGTTAGGTTCGTGCTCTTAATAGCTTCTCAAAATCCTAATTAACGTAAAAATTACTTCTAACACAAGTCCATGTTGTGATTGTATTAGCTTAGTAGCTCCTCTATCGTGCATTCAAAGGTTCATCTTAAGAACACGAGTGTAAAAGCTATGAATACTTGTCTAGTTTGAAGTTGTGTCCCTTTAAATGGAAGGTTTTAGAAGAATTCACATGGATTGCTAGCCTACACAAAATGAAAGATAGGTTTGTTTTTAAACCATCTTCTAAATATAAGTCTATGCTTAACTTGTGTCCATCCAAAATTACTCTAAAATTTGTCCAAATTTCTCTAACTTGGTCGAATTCATTCCTTCTTTATTGGAGAACCAAAACAAGGCTTGCAAATAAAATACAAATCAAATTGAGTACCAAATCATATAAAAGTCATCCAAATAAAAGCAAAATGCTCTCAAAATCATGATAAGAACATAGTAATTTTGCACTTTTTAGGCAAAAGCATAACACAAGCCTTACCTTTTATAAATTAAAATCTAATTTTCTATATAAAACAAATGGACTAATTTTAAAGATCTATGAACAAAAAAACAAAAATCAAAAAGCACAAAACTAGAAAACAACAAATTCTAAGTATAAATTGGAAAAATAACAATGTTTAAATCCTATAATTTAACTAGACAAACCAAACATTAAATAAACAAGAAAATGAAAAATAAGACATATAAAATAACCTATAATGCTTAAGATCATAAAATGAAATCAATGCCATATTAAACATTTTTAAACGTTATTATTGACTATAAGAAATCAACATTTGAAATAGGTGGTTTATAGTTACGAATAGACAAACATTTAGCCAAGATATTAACCCATAAAATAATCATCAATGAAGAAACTAGAGAAAGGAGACGAAGAGACATGTGAATGTGTGTGTGTGTGTGTGTGTGTGTGCGTGTGTGTGTGTGTGTGCCTGTGATAATATTTAACAAAGGAATGTAACTGAATTTTAAAGCTCCTAAATGAATTGTTATATCTCTAATAGTGTTCTTCTCTCTTTTATTCTGTGACTATATGAGAGTTATGGTGACTAGAAGTGACTATTTTAAGTAGGTTCAAAAACTAGGAGTGACTGACAATGTTGTTGGTGACAAGGAAGAGAAATGCAAAGATTAAGAGTGGCTAGAAACAACTTTTTATAGCAAAAAACACTAGTTATAAGTTACATTAATTTTGTTGATAGAGAAAGCTAGCGTGAAGGTGACGGGAAAAGGAGAGATTTTTTATCGTTGATGGTAAAGGGTGGTTGAGATAGTAACAGTGACATAAATAAAGAAGAAAATAGAAAATTGAAGCTAAATATAGAAGGATAAAGTAACAAAGAGAGGAAGATGTGGGGTGAGAACTGAAGAAAGAAGAAGACAAAATAAAGAGAATGTGGCAAAGAGAGGGGAAAAAAACACAATGATAACTCTAAGATTGTGTGTAGCTGTTGGAATCATGTAATTTGATTTAAACATTTTCTTACTAGTTCCTTTACATCTCAATCCCTTTTCCTATAGAATCATGTAATTTGAGTTAAACATTTTTTTTTGTTTAAGATGCTAGTCTACAAGTTTCTAAATTAGTTTTAATCTTTAAAATTTGTTTTATTAAGATATTCTTGACCTTAAATTTTGTTAACAGTGTTGTATTCCTATTTTGGATCGTTATTTAGTCTTTCTAATATTTTTTTAATAAACCTCATTCTTTTGAAGTCTTCCGTAATTTTTGTAAGTAGAAGTAGAAGAAGATATTATGACATACTAAAACCACTAAACCATTTATTACTCAAGAATATACTCATTTGTCTCATTCATTTAACTCATCTTTTTCACCTACTCCTTTGTTTGAAGATCCTAGTCTTAACTTTCATATTGCTATTTCAAAAGGTAAATATTATTGTTGTCATCTCATTTTCTTATTTATATTCTATGACCACTTATTATATTATTCGCTTCGTTTATAGATAGAATCTCAGTGTCTACTTATATTTGTGATGATTTATCTCATCTTAGTTTGCAAACTACTATGCAATAAGAAATGGAAACTTAGAATGAAAATGATACTTGGGAATTAGTAAACATTCCAACAAGAAAATGGGCTATTGCTTACAAATAGGTCTGTTGGATCAGAAAAAGAAAGGATGCTATATTTGGAGAAACGGTAGATTTCAAAACTTTTAAGAAATCATTTTTCCAGCGGAAGCAACAAATCCAAATCATCATGCCAATCCATACATGA
>JANVCQ010000008.1:35092908-35127757 GCA_025531925.1 Erythroxylum plowmanianum
AGAGGCTATATGCTGTATGTTCATGCCGAAATATAATTTAATACTCCTAACCCGTCCCAATTTACTAAAATACCCTTCCCATCGGTGATGGGATGTTACAAAAGCATCCCTTCATCATTGTTGAATCATAATCTTTCACTAACAACATCTCTAGTATATTAGGATTACAAATCAAAGATAGTAATTTCACTTACATAGGTATTTCAATTACCACTAAGAAGCTCACATGTAAGGATTTGTAACCCCTTTTTGATTAAATCCATCAAAGGATTAATATTTGGAATAATAAACATCTTTATTATATTGGCAGGCTCCAACTTATAGTCTTAATCCTTCATAATCTTCATATTTAGTGGTTCTAACATTGAATTCTCCTTAGGAATTGATAAAATCATTTATGCGAGAAGGATCTAATGCATATGAAGCTAAAGTCAAATGAACATAAATATATAACCTAAAAGATGGAGGAGGATTTGGCATCACTCTTGTAAAATCTATAAACAACATGCTCATAGTAAAGAGGATTTAGAGACTATTGAATGAAGAATAGACACTTCATATCGAATGGATGCTTTAAGCTTTTGGTAAACCAAACATAGTATAATTGTTTCATATGCCCTAAATCAATTAATGTGGATGAGGTGGTATCTCAGCATTCAAATGAAGAGCATTATTGAAAATAGGATTGATTGACTTGGTTCAAGTCAATGTTGAATTAACCACAAGTGCAAGACGTAGCTGTAACTAGCACAGGCAAGTACGAGTCGGTCTCATGAAGACAATGATTACTAGTAATTACCTTTCTTCTATTATCCATCCTACGAATTAGATTTTGGTTTTTAATTAAAAAATATTTAAACAATTAAAATAAACTAGGAAACAATAATGATCAGAGAATAAAGAAAATTGCTTACAAAAAATCAATATAAAGAATTAGTACAGGTAATTGGTCAGGTTATTAAAGCCCCCAAAATAATACCGATTCTCCAAACTTCTTGTAGTAATCATGGAACTAGGTCAAATCCTTAAAGAACTGAACACTAGCTTGTTAATTTCAAGCAATAAAAATAAATGAGGAGTTTTTGATTAAGAAACTGATTAACTAAAATTAATGAAAAAAAATTACATCAACTGAATTTAAATATGAGAAAGTCAAGATTACCACACTCTAATTCAAGAGAAAGATCTCATCTAATTGTAACATTGATCATTGGTTCAAAAAGAATATTTTCACGACTCAAGCAGTTAGTCCGAAACATATTATGATAGCCATAATAAGTCTCAAATTTTCACAATTCAAGCAGTTAGTCCTAAACATATTAGGATAGCCGTAATAAGTCTCAAATTGTCCTAAATTAATTGGCTCAAACTCAGCATCCAAACCAAAACTTATCATCTATTGACTATTTGTGATAGCATTCCATATTAGATAAATAATAGCAATAAACTCCATGAAAAAGACTAGTGAAAAACACTAAACCCTAAATTAAGTAATCGAGATAGCTATAACTATTCAATTTCGTTTTCTTATTTATCATAAGTTAAATATGGAAATTCATAAATAAACTATTTGCTACTTGTACCAATCCTTTATGACAATTACAGATTATTGAATTCCTAGATAGCAATAAAATAATCAATATTAAATTAAATTATCAGATCAATCGAATATCAATCATTCATAAAATATGAGAACCCAAAACAAGAAATACTTGAATTAAAATGTGAATAAAAGTTTTTTTATCCTCACAAAGTTACAATCAGAGCATTGAATCCCCTTGCATCATAACGATGAATTTAGCCATACAAGGCTTTCGCTCCAATAACAAAAATAAAAGAAAGAATAAGGAATTGCTAAAAATGTAAGAAGAGAGAACCCTTTTCTATTGTAAGAAACGCCCCTTTTATAGGGTTTTCTAACGTAATCCTAATCTAACTCTAACTTGTAAAGATGTCTATCTAAAACGAATTCAAAGTCAAACTCCTTCATGATAAGGATAAGGTGAAGTCTTCCAGTCAAACTCCAACTCTTTAAGTGATTTGCCTTATCCATTGCAACAATCTCTTCACTTTATCCAAAATTTGTCATTATCATCAATAGAGCCCTAATTTGATGCAATCTATACTTTTCATCCCCTAAAACAAAACAAACATTAGTTTTAACATTTAAGCACAAAAATAAATTCAAAACAAAGGACATAATATCAAATAATTATTCAAGATGAGATCTTATCAGTAATGAATCCCCATAAGCCATTAGATAATTAACCTTTTATCATGAAATTGTTTTATTAATTATTGGATCGTGAAATTTCTATCTTATGTTAATAGCTCTTTCAAGACTACTAACAACTAAATCATAGGTTTATTAAATGAAATCATTTAGGTTAAAGTTTCTAGGATTGCTTTATCTATTTTTGAATTACGTTATTAGGTTTGACCTTAATCCAAAGGATTTATCTCGATCTATCTCTAGGTTTGTAATCATATCCTCTTAATTATGTTAGATCTATTTATACACAAGATTTCTCAATCTTTATGTTATGAAATTAGCTTATGTACTAATATTTTGGATCTATTCAGACATATATAAAACACATAATTGAATAACAAGAGATCAATCAAAACAATTGTATTAAATAAAAGAATCAAAACATATTATAGCACAAACTAGGGTTCATCACACCTAGACATTAAAAATTGCTTAGTTACACATGACAGAAATGAAGATAAACAAGAAAAAGTTAAAAAACAAAGAGTTCAAAATTCTAAACCTCCCTTATTTTCTATCGAATGTTCTTACAAATTGAGGTTTGATGTTGTTTTATATTAGATATTTTGATGATTTATTAGTGTTCTCCACTTCTCTAGATCAATATCGTCCCTTCTAAACTTTCTTCACATCTAGAATTGACTCCAAAATTATGCTTCTTTGTTGGCCTCCATTCACATCTTTTTATAGTAAATTTTAGGATTCTAGGAGATACATAGCATTTACTAAACCATGTGTATCCCAAAATTTCTAGAATTTGTGATTCTATATAGGCTAAGAGATGTGCACAGACATAGAAATGATTGTGTATCTCTACTTTACTTCAAATATTCGTTTTATTTCACGTTTTCATCAGCATTCTTCTCTTTTTAGTCCAAGAAGGCAATTATTACATGTAGATGCACTTAGAGCAAATTAAGTACCAAAAATATAATAAAACTACAAAATATGAAGCAAAATACATCAAATATAGGGGTATAAATATAGTCAAATCTGCATCTATCTAGGATTAACACATGGCTTTAGTATTATTTGGATCTCTTTACTTAGTACCAAATATGAAGAGAATATGACATTTACTGTTAGAGAAAGCGACATTTAAGAAAATCATTCTTCTGAGTCAATGGCATCACAATATTAGAGGTTCACCTATCTAATAAATAATCTTTCTTGATAACCCTAACGCAAGAACTAATGATACCATCATCTTACTAAATCATAATTTCATGAAATTCACCAACAAATCTTGCTTGTAAGTGTTAAAAGTGCCTACTTACCAAGTTTATTGGAACAATTTGGTTTCGTTCAAGTTTAATTTTCTTAAAGCCTCTTTCATTCTATTGCTAGTCATCAAGAATGGGCTAAGAAATATAGATAAATTCAAGATATAAACAAGTAACCTACATAGCAAGTTCTATAATGAAGACACTAAAACTGTCAATCATATATCTTTAAGTATTCTTTTTCTATAATCATCTAGTCTAAAATTTTGGCTCTTTAAAATATCAATTATTTAAAAGTTAATTGGTTAAGGATTGTAGATTGGTCGAGAAAACTAAATTTTTTCAAAGAAAAGTGATTACTTTTCTAAGATAACTCTAATATATTATTTATATTCTATATAATGAAAAGGAAATACTAGAATTTTAAAACCAGAAACATGAATGATATATATGGATTTACAACATACTAATCCATATTAAGAAATCTTTATAACCAATGATATTAACCATAGCATCAACATGGGACTAGCTAGTAAATGGAGCTTACCACCTGGCTATCCAATAGTTATATGGAGATAGTAAGTAAGAAAAAGGCACCCAAATTGTGATAACATATGATGTAAATGGAACTTAAGTTCCCTTATAAAGTTAAAAATCTAGCTATATATAAGGAATTCTATGTCTCGTAACTTTCAAATACTTGAAATATTATTAGAGTTCCACTATTTAAAGACCTGACTAGTAGCACCTAATTCTTCACTCTTTGCGTAAGGAAACTTGGAGGAAGCTTAATAGAGATTGGAATTCTTATATTTGATTCTTAAATGTAGCTTTGGTTCAGTTCATCTTGGTATGAGATGTATCATTTTATACACTTGATCAATATGATATATTGCTTGTCCCTTCTATGGTCTAATGTTGGTGGTTATTCAAGCACCCCATGTCACCTCCTTAACACTCCATGTCTCCTTTTTGGCACCCCTATTTATTATCCTAAATATGGTCACGTCTTCCTCTTGGCATTCCTGTGTTTCCTCTATTGTCAAAATTGTACTTCCTCCTTAATATACTTATGTTACCCTTGTAACATAGTTTTGTTATAACCTTGGATTCATGCAAATGCCTCTCTGGTTTAACCTTTTTCTAGCTTGCGCTTTTGAATTATTCCTCATGTATTTTATGAACAAGGTTAAAGACTATTTCAAATGTAGCTCAACCCATTCTTTATATTTTGTACTCACTTTTTTATGTTTTTATTAATTCTTTCCAATCTCTAAAAAATCATCCTCTTATCTTAAAATAAATATCTTTTTGACCTCATAAACATTATAGTGCAATAAAATAGCCAAAAACCTTCAACTTATATAGAAGATGGAGTGTTATTTGAAGAACTTGAGAAGTCTGAAGATAAGTAGGAAAATTAATTATTGTTCTAATGATAGGTCCTATACAATACATCCTATTAGTGTTGTCAGTAAATTTATTTATTCTCCATAAACTATTTATTAGGTATCTCCAAAACAAATTATACTTTATCTCAACTTGATATAATTTATAGTAATCAAGGTCCATACTAAATGCTTCTCCAATTTAAGATTAGATAAGTGCTAAATGTAATTGAAGATTAACTAGTGAATGTTAGGTCTTTATTAGAAGCAATATAATATCTTGAAGAAGTATGATATACTATCTCAATCAACAATATAGCAAAACATAAAACTATGGCATAACCAACATTTTAACTTTTGCCAATACATCATAATAGCAAACACATGAATTTATGTCAATACATCAAATCTTAAGTGAGATTTCTATGAATAGTTTCAAACCTAAAAAATTAAGGTGTGATATAATCAAAGCTTTGGTCTTCTCCTCCATAAAAGAAATAAGCCTATAAATGCACATTTGAAAGTTACAAAAAGATCATTATTACTAGACATGTTAAAATAGAAGAATAACAAGAAAATAACATTTGAAAAAGCTTTAAATATTCTAAGAATTAAATATATTTACAACAATTTGGATTTGATCAGAATTTACACTCCAATTTGAAAAGGGTGTGTAAGATTGAGGAATGATATCGAATCATTGAACTTAAATTTAAGACTAATATCCTTTTTTAATAAACTTAAATATATTACTAGTATCAGTTACTATAAAAATAGAGCTCCCACACACACACACACACACATACACATTTATGAATGTATGTATTTATTAGTTTATAGCTATGTGTAATTAAAACATATTTGCATTCTCTATATACTTTAAAAAGATGTGAATGTTAAGTAGTTATTAAGTCCAAGCCCTAATTAATACATATGCACAGTAAGTTCTTAATGGAATATAATTTGAACTATTTTGTGCACTGATATATGGAAGTCTTCACCATATTAATTTCTTATAAAATGTCTTTTGGGAGCTAATTTAAATGCCATCACAAATGTAAAAGATTGGAGCTTTTCAATATTTCTTTTATAAATGACCTCCTTCTCCTTTGTGTTGTAAACAAGAACTCTTTACTTATCTTAATGGATTCCTTGCATACATTTAATAAGTTCTTTGGTCTCCATATAAAAAAATACATGTATAATTCTAATGATGTAAAAAAGGAAATCAACTCTCTTACTTCTACCATTGGTGTTAAGTACAGGAACCCGCGTTCTAATATTTAGGTATCTCTATCTTGGATTAAAAAAAACTCATATACCAAGAATTTCTTCCTCTCTTTAACCCTATTCATAAGAAAATAAGCTAGTGTACAAATAAATACCTCTCTTATGTTGGTAGGCTTTAATTAATCAGCTTAATTCTTCATTTTTTTCAAACCTATTAGTGTTGCCACTTGTTTTTGCTTTAAATCGTAGTTAAAGATATTGAGAGGCTAATGAAAAACTACCTTTGGACAAGACCAGTTGATATTTAGTTAGAGTTAAGGTTAAGAGTTTTGATGTTTGCAATCCAAAAGGAAGATTAGGCACTAGCTCTATTAAGAAATTGAACAAAGCTCCCTTAATTAAAATGATATGGAGGATCTTCACATTTCTTGAATTCATATGGGGGAAATAGATTTGCACATATATGGTTGAGTATTCTAGGATGTCAAATGTTAGCCCTCTTTCACCTATACACTTAACCAAATAACCAAATCCTAAAGATGAGGAACTTTATGTCCCAAGGTAAAAAGTTCATATTCAAAATTGAAAAGAAAACAATGTTTTGGTTTGATAATTGGTGTAAAGTACGTCCTTTGAATTTGATCCCACACTTTGACCACTTGAGACTTCTAATTTATGGAAGGCCAAAGTCTGAAGGGAAAAGAATTTGCAAGTTTAGAGAGTTCTCATATATTATAAACTGCATCTTTGACTATAACCCCAACCTACTAGAAGATAAACATATTTGGAACTATATAAACACCAAAAGCTTCAAAGCATCAGGTCTCCTTAAAACAAAGTCTCATAGTGAAGGCTTATGTGGTTCCCAAATGAGTATCCAAAAGAATTGTTTATCTTTTGACTAGCTACTAGGCAAAGCTTAAGAATAATGGAGAGGATAAAGGGAGTAACCACCTCAAACAATTCATTTAGGTTATCCAACTAAGCTCTAGGAACCTAAGTTATTTGCTGATGGAATGTAGATATTCAACCTATTTTTGGAATTTTAGCTAAAAGAATTGTAAACTTCCATTCCAAGATAGAAGCTGGTCAATTTTGTTTCGTGGCCACATGATGTGAAATTCACTCCTTAAGGTGACTTCAGAACATTTAAACTTGTAATCACATGATGTCAAATTCACTCATAAGTAACTTTAGAACATTTAAACTTGTAACCAATTACGATACGTATGAGTTATAAAGGAAAAAGGAACTTTAGGAGTGTTCCAAAATAAAGCTAAAATAATCAAGGGATTTACTTATAACATACACCCTCAATTAGATTAGGCAATTGCTTTTTATAATAAGACACTCAAACTCAACTAAGCCCCAACATTGCTTCAAATTGGGATCTCAATGTGAGACAAACATATCACAAAATTCTCTCAATTTCCCCAACTCTGTAGTTAAAGCTTAGACCCTTTTTCTAAAAATTAAAAATTGATTGATAATAAAAAAAAGGAGAACAACATTTTGAGAGCCATTACCACTCTCATACATCAAAAGCCAACACAATAAAGATGGCAACGTTTACAAAACATTAAGAGCCAACACAATAAAAATGATAGCATTTAAAAACATCAAGATCTCAAGCCATGATAGTGTTTTAAGCTAATATCCCTTTAACACACATCGTTGTGTAAAAGGGGTAAAGAACATCCCTAATGTTACAAACATTTCCTCTTATTTTACCTGATTAGGGTTGGAAGATTCTAGAGATCATCAACATCTTGAGGAACATGTAGGAGTGAATCATGAAGAAGAATCTTATATTAGGAAATTATTTGAAAAGTTACAACAAATTCTTTATAAACAAAGTTTCCATTCTTCATCCCATAGCCCTTTCTTTATCAGTCCATTGGTTGATAGTCTCAATAATAGATGGGTTCTTAGTTAAACCTCAGTTTCGTAATTGCTTCACCCTTTGCTCCCTTGAGGTAAGTCTCCCATTTGATGCTTTACATTTCTTCTGATATTTTTTGTAGAGAAATCTCCTTGCTACATATGATTTGCATACTTCTCTATATTCTCCATAAGTTGGCTAGTTGAGATGAGCATTCTTTAATAAAGCTTGCGGAGATTATTTGCTCTCTAAATTTAGCACAAAAACACTCAATAATATGTTGTTGACTTCTACTGGTATTGTGGAAACTTTGTAGGTTCCTTTGAACCCACATTTCCTTAATGCAAATCATAAAGGAAATTAGGAAGATAATAGTATTAGGATGGGAAATAGGCTTTAATATGATAAACCATTGCAGAATCCCAATGTATTGATATGTTCTTAAGAACCAAAGACATTTGTTTTTGATCCAAAACCAAATGTCCCTAGAGAAATGACACTCAAAGAATAAATAGACCTTGTTTTCTCATCTTGAGTTATATAGGACGCAATTCTCAATTGAATTCAGGAAAGAGAGCTAATTTATTTTACTTAGCTTGCTTAGGGTAGTAAGCCATAGAATGAAAGAAGAACTAGGCAATATCTCCTCATGCTAAACCACTTCATGTCATTCCATTTTGACATCTCTTTAAATCAACCATTCTCTACAAATTTTAGTGGTAAATAATACCTACAGATAGTTAATAGTTGTAGCTTACATAATGTTTTACTAGGCATTTTAGTATGTTTTAGTTGTTAATTAATTTATTAATGCATAATTATGTTTAGAATTGTGTTAGTTAGTTAGATATTTGTGTTTTGAGTGTTATATGGGTTAGAGCATGCTATTATACTTTAATTTTGTGTGTTTGAGTTGCTTTGATGTGTTTTTTAGTGTTCGAGATCAGATTTCTAATAACGAAGAAGATTTGGAAGAAGCCCAATGAAGGAACCAGGGCCACATTTGTGGTCAAAACTAATTTTAGCAAGCCACGATCGTGGCCTGTGCAACAAAAGACACGGACTGGCCTCTCAAACTTAATTTTTGCCAATTATGTCGGACTTTTGTGCTTGGGTAAAATCTAGTTTTTACCCCAATTAGTAAAGGAATATAGAAAAGCAGAGAAATGACCTAAAAAGAGAGAGCCTCTCTTTACCACTTTAGGGGAAAAGCTAAGCAAGAGGCAGAAAGAAGATGAAGAAGAAGAAAGAGATGGTGGAGCTTTTACTGCTACTTTAGCTTTCAGTCCTTCAAAGTTATCTTTTATTATTTCCATCTTTTATTTCATTCATTTGATGTATGAGATAGAATTGACGATGATGAACCTTGGTTTAAGGACGTTATAACTTCTTTTAAGGATTTATACTTGATTTAATGTTAATCTAGTTGCTTTTGTTGTTAATGATGTTGGATGATGTGATTATTTTTTGTAATTGCATACTTTGGTAATAAATTGAGAGAGTGAATCAAATGAAAAATGATTAGGTTGGTTAATGAGTGTTAAACGATCTAATAAACTGATTAAATAATCAAATTGACAATTATAAGGAGAGAGATCTCTTGAGAGGACCCAGTTGTTTATTGAAACACTTAAGAACTAATTTGGTTGTGGGTTGTTTTGTTAATCAAGGGAATACATGTTCGGCAACTTAGCTTAATTAGGGTTATGATTTAGGATTTATTGATTACAACTCGAGAGAGACTAATCTTCCTTTTGAAAGCCTAGGAATGATACCACATTAATACAAAAGCAACTAAGTTAGCATTCATAATAGGATAAATCCCCTTTCTCATAATTTGTTAATCTTCGTTGTTTGAATTTCAATTGTCAATTGGGTGTGCTTAAATTTGAATTCTTGCATTATTTTAGAATTCTCATTTCATTCACTCCATGTTTGTTTTTTTTTACTTTTCTGTTTAGTTTTTACTTTCACTTTAATTACACTTTTATGCTTTAAACAAATTAGGATTTGATTAGCTCACTAATTCATCGTGGGATCGACACCTCTTACACTATGTTATGACCCGTGAGCTTGCAAAAATTTGAGGGTTTTATATAATTAAAACTTGCTCAACAAGTTTTTGGCATCGTTGCTGGGGATTTAGTTAAGATTAGTTGGATTCCTTTAGTTTAAGGAGGTTTTGCCCCTCTTGTGTCATTGCAGTTGCATGAACACAAGAGTTACTCGAGGTTGGATCGACAAAACCTTAGCACTTGACATCACCCGTTTAGAACGAAAAATTTGATGAGCAAGATGCTAAGAAGAAGAAATTAAAGAACCTATGGTGGAAGAATTTCACCAAGAATTTGATCGAGATGGAAACCAACCATGAACCCTTACGGACTTCATGGTACCTGGGTTCAACACTGCAAATCATGGCATGACTCGACCGTCAATTCAAGAACTTCATTTGAAATTAAGCCAGTCTGTTGAACATACTGCGAATAAATGTGTAATTCTACGAGTTGACTAATAAGGACCCTAACACTTATATAGTAAATTTCCTAAAAATATGTGATACCTTTCGATATGTCAGAAGATGCTATTAGGATGAGGCTCTTCCCCTTCACGCTAAGGGATAGAGGTAAGGCATTGTATCATTCGCTAAATCCCATAAATGTCATAACTTGGGAGTAAGTGGTGTCTGGATTAATAAATAAGTACTTCCCTCTCACGAAGACTACGAGGCTAATAAAGGAAATCAAAAATTTCCAACAAAGTGATGGGGAGTCACTTTATGAGGTTTGGGAATGGTATAAGGATTTGCAAAAGAGGAGGCCACACCATAATCTACCAAAGGAATTCCTATTACAAACCCTTTATAATGGTGTTAACCCATCCATATGAGGCACTATAGATGCGGCATCTGGTGGATCTTTAATACAGAAGACAATTAATGAAGTGGAACAATTGTTAGAGGAAATGGCTAGTAAAGGTTGTCTTTAAACAATGAATAGGAGTAGATAACATACAACCCTCCGTGAGCAAAAAAGGATTTTTAGTTGTTGACCCAATCACAAAAATGCAAGCTAAGATTGATAACCTGACAACTAAATAATATGAAAACCTTTTCTTCAACTCCTGTGAAAGTTATTCAACAAAGATGTGAGATGTGTGGACAAAATAACCACAACACCTTTAATTGCTTTCTGATGAAAGACCATGAATCGAATCAAGTTAAGTATATAGGAGCACAATTTGGTCAAGGAGGGGGGAACAACCCCTACTCAAACACATATAACCCTGGGTGGAAGAATCACTCGAACTTCTCCTAGTCAAACAATGCGAGGGTTAATTTTGACCTCAAGGACCACTTGATTTCCAACAGAAGAAACCAAACTTGATGGATTTTTAAGTTAGATAAGATTTTAGAAAAGATTGGGGGCATGAAGGACACTCACAAGAGGCTAGAAGGAAAATTTGAACAAGTAACAAAGAATCATGCCTCCTCTACACACAACTTTGAAGTCCAAATGAGCCAATTAGTAGACACGTTGTTGACACAATGCGCGGGAACCCTTCTTAGCAATATCGAGACACATCTAATGAAAAGGATAATAGTAATCACCCAGGTTGTTGAAGAAAAGCCCAATCAAGTTTAAAAAGATGGGGAAGAAGAAAGGCAAAAGACCAATGAAAGTTCCTTATAGGTTAAATATAACCTAACTGAAATTAATAAATATCAACCTTCGATTCCAAACCCTATTCGATTGATGAGGAAATCAAAGGAAGCAAAACTAAATAAATTTCTAGATATAATAGAGCAATTAAATGCACGACTCGCTCTTATGGAATCTATAAAAGAGAAGTTGAAGAATGAATTGTTAAGCAAAATGAACTCTATTAAAGTGATAGCACTACCACAAAAGCTAGATGATCCAGGAGATTTTTACATCTCATGCACTATTAGTAGTGTCTGAATGGATAAGGAATTTGTAAATCTAGGAGCTTGTATAAGTATGATGCCTTATACCTTGTGTAAGAAAATGAAGTTAGGTGAAATAAAACCCACCAGCATGCATGTTCAAACAGCTGATAGATCAATCCACCATCCTAGAGGTGTAGTCAAGGATGTTTTGGTTAAAGTTGATAAGTTCACTTTCCCACATATTTTGTAATCTTAGACATGGAAGAAGATGTGGAGACGCCTATTATCCTAGGGAGACTATTTTTAGCCACAGACCAGTTTATCATAGACATTGATAGGAGCAAACTGACTCTGGGAGTCGAGGATGACAAAGTGTCATTTAAAGTGTCTAATGCTAATCTGTGGATGCTATAAGAGCAATGAATTTTGTGAAGAAGTTGAGCAAGGTTATACTTGTAAGGACTCATTAGAACGACCATAAATTCGACAAAAGACTCAAAAGAAGAAGAAAACAAAAAAAGTTGGTAAGAAGCATAGTTTTGTAGCTCAAGTACAGTTCATAAAAGTTATAGTGGCGCTACCATCACGTGAACCATTTGAACCACTATAAGCAAAACAAAGAACATTGAGATAGCTTAGTAAACAAAGCATTGCATGGGAGGCAACCTATGGTTTTTCAACTTTTAGTTGTTTCATCCTTCGTATTAGATTAGATTTCTAATTCTATTATTTGTGCTTTTGAAATATGTTGAACACATTAAGGAGATCAAGTATAAGTATGACTTGAGAATTCTTACTTTTCTCTTTTTTATAATGGATGAGGATGGTTTGACAAGGGAAACAATGAGATGATGATGCAATTATAAGGTGTAGAAGGACATCGAGAGTGAAATGAGGAAAAAGAAACAAAAATCAGGAAACAATGAAGGAATTTATGGCCTAGTGCGGGGCAATTTAAGGACACGTAATTCTTATGCATTTTTCTCCCAATTTTACCCCTCCTAACCCCCAACCTATATATTTGCACTCACCCTCACTTTTCTTACACATATCATTCTCTAACTATCTCTCTACAATCAAGAAGCCAATTCCCTCTCACTTTTCTCTACAATCATCTTTAAAGTCTTTATCTCTCCCTAAATTCCTCACACCCCTCATTCCAATGAGACCGCATATAAAGCAAACAGTCAAGCGATCTCAACCGAAGGGCAAAGTTCAAGTGTTGGTCCGCATACAAAGGAACTGAGTTATGAGGTACGAAGCACCCTTTCTAATTTACTCAATAGAGGAAGGTAACCGGTTCCAAACCCTTAGTTTGAAGAAAATTATTATACCTCGATACTTAGAATTTGCCATATTAGAAACAATTGGTTTGAGAAAATGGGTTAAACATTAACAAACACATCAAATCACCTCAAACACATAAAATTAAAGCTCAATAGCATGCTTTAACCTACATAACACTCAAAACATAAATATCTAACCAACTAACACAATTCTAAACCTAAACATGCATGAATCAATTAATTAACAACTAAACATATACTAAAATACCTAATAAAACATCATGCAACCTACAACTATCAATGGTCTCTCTAAATATATTTCCCTAATAAAGGATTTAACCTTAGCAGTTGAAGGAAGGTGGTTCAATATTTGAGTTGCAATCTAATTATTGATAAGTGATCCATTTCCTATCGGATTGTCATACCAAAAACTAGCTCTTACTTTATTCCCTACTTGACATGAGATTTTAGATTTCAATTCATCCTTTTATCTTTAGAAATTGTGCTATAAACCAAGAATGTGATGTCTTAGGGTTAACAACTGATATACTCCTGCCTTTTAGGGTATAGCTATGGAGCTATTTGACCCATAGGGTTTCATTACCCTACAGGATGGACCAGTACTTCTTTAATAAGAGAGCTTTATTAGAGAATTCAATAGGAATAACTCCTAGGCCTCCTTCCAACTTAGGTCTGTAGACATCAGCCCACTTTACTTTAGCATGTCCCCTATTAGGGTCACTACCTCCCCATAAAAAAATTCCTCATAAGTTTTTCCAATGATTTAATAACTTCCCTTGTTAGCATCATATTAAAAGACCAATAGATATGCATGGAGTTAATAACTGAGTTGACTAATTGTAGTCTACCTCCAAAAGATAGAGCTCAGTTGGTCCAAAAATTCAATCTTTTTTTAATTCTTTCAATGAGAGAATAACCTTCACTAAACTAAGTCCTTCTAGTAGTGATTGGTAAGCCTAGATAGCACAAAGGGGATTGATTTCGCCTCATTCTTGTTGTAGGGGAAACTTGTCCTTCCATTTGATTTGCACTTTTGGACATAACAAAATGGCTTTTGGCATAATTGACTATCAATCTAGACATAGAGTTAAATTGATTTAGAGAAGTCATAAGGACATTATTGGAATCCCCACCAACTTTAAAGAATAAGAATAGATCATCTGCAAAGTACAAATTCACTAAAGAGACTTTCTTGCATCTATTGTGATGTTTAAACTATGTGCATTTGCCAATATTGTACTTAAGGGAGAAGTTAGAGCTTCCATACATAAGATGAAAATATAAGGTGACATAGGATCCCCTTGCCTAAGTCCCCTTTCTCCATGAAAAATATTTTTAATAGTTCCATTGACTAAAAATAGCATAAGATGGAGAAGTAATACAAGCTTCAATACATTTAGTGAACATACCTGGAAAACTCATCACTTCTAGAAGTCTCAAGATAAAGTTCCATTCCATACTATCACATGCCTTTTTAAAATCCATCTTGAAGGCACAATTCTTTGGAGCATTCTTTCTTGAGTAACTTCTCAAAAATTCTTACACAACGGAGATATTATCTCCTATTTGTTTTCCATGTAAAAAAGCACTTTGGTTATCACTAACTAAGGATCCCAGAACAAGATTTACTCTATTAGCGATAATCTTTTCTATCACTTCGTAGAGGAAATTGGAGCATTAGTCTGTAGTCCTCCAAAGATGCATAATTTTTTAGCTTAGGGACCAAACAAAAATAGGTTTTCTTAATTTCCTTCAACACAATTCCTGAGAGAAGAATTCTTTGACAGCTTCAACTTCTTTCACCGTTGGGCCTTTCTTAGCCCGCACTTTCTTTAAAAAGAACCCATAACCATCGAGCCCTGATGCTTTTTTAGGATTCATTTGGAAGACCACCTTTTCTATTGTAGAATCATCGACAATCATGGTTAGTGATGGCTAATTGACTAATTTTGAGTAACCAATATTGTAATAACCGCAAGTGAGAGACATAGCAATAGTTAGTACTGGCAAGCATAGGTCAATCCCACGAAGACTATGAATATTATTATTACCCTTCCCCTATTATTCAGCCTAAAGATTGATTTTAGATTTTTAATTAAAAGAAACTAAAAATAAGCATGTAAAAGGAAATAAGTAATGAAATTGAATATAGAATTTAGGATTGACCTTTTAAGTAATGAAATTGAGTAAAGCATTCACGATAAAAGTTCCCCCTAAACCCTTAACAAATTAACCTTTATTATGCAACTATTTTTATGATTTATTGGACCATAGAGACTCTTATGGTATGGTAGTAGCTGATCTTGAGTCTACTAATGACTAATCCTAAGGTTTCTAACTGAATTACTCAGGTTAAATTTTATAGGATTACATTACCGATTTACAAATCCCTATATTATGTTTGACCATAATATGGAAGATTTGTGTTATCCTATCTCTAGGATTGCAATAGACTCCTTCTAATTACAATAGATTTATTCAATCTAGGATTTTTCAATCTCTAAGTATGAAATCAAATTATAAATAAAACATATAATCGAATCTAATATAATAATCGAACCAATTACATTAATAAAAGAATCAATCATGTCAAAGTATTAAAATAAGGTTCATCTAACCTAAATACTAAATGGATGTTAGTTACACATAATCGAACACGAAATCAAACATACGTTGAAAGAAAAACAAATAGAAAACAATGGGTTCATAATTCTAAATCTCCTTGATCGTCATCTATCGAGTATTCTTGAGATTTAGAGGTATGATCTTGTATTTCGATGGATCTAACGATGATTGCTTCATGTTTTCCTCATCTTTGGACCAAAATCACCTCTGGAGAATGAGTTCCACATCTAGAATCTCCTCCCTACGTCTCCTCCTACATAAAGCCTCCATTCACATCCTTTTATATTAAATTCTAGGGTTTTGGCTGATGCACGACCAAATTCTCTTAAAATCGCGAAAGTGCATGGCCAAGGGGAAGTGCACAGGTAGATGCAAGGTGATGCATCCCTTCTTTGCGTCGAATCTTCATCTTATGTCATGTTTTCATTTGAATTCTTCCCCTTTAAGTTTATGAAGGCAATTATACTTTGTAAACACAATTTGAGCAAATTATACAAGTGTAAAATATCGAGAAAATTACATAAAATATGGGTGTAAAATATAGTAAAATATTCATCTATCAAACATCCCTACACTTAAGTTTTTGCTTATCCTTAAGTAATCTATAATCAAAATAATAAATTTTACAGCATCAATCCATCATCAATTTCAACCTATCCATTTATACTATACATTATCATATCATATTGAATGAAATTAACATACAATCAGAGTCAAATTGTCCTAAATTAATTTCCTAAGTAATATTAATAATAATCACATAAATAATCGAATTGAAATCAAAAGTATATCTCTTTACACCCTCGCCAAGATTTCGCTGAATGCACTTAAGTCTTTAGGGTGAAAAGTATCAAACTCTCATTCCATGCATAGTAGAATTCTTACCATATGCTTGCAATAAAATCACATCTCTACCACTTTTGTACAAATTACAAACAAAAATCAAAAGGTCTTTATGTAGGTTGCAACGGGGTTTAGGTATAGTATGATTTGGATAATAAGAGGGGTTTAAATGAAGAAAATTTACTCAGAGAGATATTACAAGACTTGTTCACAAAACACATAGGTTCATTCATCACAAATCTTTTGGTATCATAAACTTATTCTTTTTTTCCATTTTTCTCTCTTCATTTTTTATTTATTTCTTTTTATGTTTTCTTTCTTTCTTTTTTTCACAATATTCCAATCAATACCACAATTCAACAAATATTGGAACTTTCAAGAATTTTAAGTCTTAAATAAGTAAATAATGTAAATAACCTTCAAGGTTTGAAATAATAAACAAGTGTTCAAAGAAAAATAGGATAAAGGTTTATAATTTGGGTTTAATATGAGAGAAAGGCTAAGGCTCAACTTGGTTATTCCTAAAGGTAAATTTTACGAGCATAGTAATTTTCAAAGAAATAGGCTAAAACAAGTTGTTAGATCTAAATGCCTTCATCATGTCAATGTTTGTAATTTAATAAATATGGTCTCAATATGCATAATAAAAGCAAGTTCTAAAATTATCCTATTATACAAGATCTCACCCACATGAAAGAATAACAAGAGCTTTAAAAATTTTATGAAATTTGCTCTTTAAGCTCAAAAGTTCACAAAAAAAATTTGGGTATATATGTATGTAAATAATATTCAATTTCTATGATTACAAAAAACAATGATTGCACATTAACCTCATCCTGGGCCAATAATCAGTTATTGAGAGTGATTGTCATTCCATGTTCTTTAACATCTCAATAGGATCAAGCGCATTCCCTCAGATCTCGTTAGATAATATGTTCACTAGTTGGCCCATTCGATTTACCAAATTTTGTATTCGAGCCTCTTCTTCGTGATGCTTCATGATTGACTCTTGAATAAAATCAGTCATTATATCTTCCAAAGTTGGCTCATTAATTGAAGGTGTTTGGTGTTGTAAATATCCAACTGGAGCATAATCGTTTCATCCATAAGTGTATAAATTGCTCCATTATGAATTGTATTTGTTCCCGTATACTGCACCATAAGGTTGATATCACATGCTCAATCGCTCCAATATGTGTTTTGGTGCTCGACATTCATGATTATAGTGATAACTCCCACCAACGTTGTGATACGTCCTAAACATTAGTTGCACCTCCAAAAAAATGTGAGAACACCCCTCTCTCTAATACGGTGATGATATAGATCGCGAAGACATATTCTGGCTCCCACAAAAGTTTTGTCTACTCCATCCTTCTATTGTGAGCTCCGACAATGATGCCAAAAACTTGATTGACTAATTTTGAGTAGTCCATATTGTAACAACCACAAGTGCACAATGTAACTATAGCTAGTAAGTAAGGGTCAATCCCACGAAGACTGAATATTAATACTTACCCTTCCCTTATTATCTAGCCTAAGGATTAATTTTAGATTTTTAATTAAAAGAAACTAAAACTAAGCATGTAGAAGAAAATAAGTAACGAAATTGAACAGAGAATTTAGGAACCACCAGGAAATTATCGATATCAAGTAATTAGTATCTAGGTTTCGAATCTCCCTAAACCCTTAATAGCTTAGCCTTTTATAATAAATTTGTTTTGATGATTTTTTAGATCATGGAGATTCCTAAGGTATGCTAGTGGCTGGCCTTGATTCTACTAATGATTAATCATAAGGTTTCTAACTGAATTACTCATGTTAAATTTTATAGGATTGCGTTACCAATTTATGAATCTCTCTATTAGGTTTGACCCTAATCTAGGAGATTTATGTCATCCTATCTATAGGGTTGTAGTCATCTCCTTCCAATTACAGTATATCTATTCAACCTAGGATTTCTCAATATCTACATATGAAATCAAATTATAAATAAAACACATAATCGGATATAATATAACAATCAAACCAGTTGCGTTAATAAAAGAATAAATCATGTCAAAGTATTAACATAACGTTCATCCAACCTAAATACCAACTGGACGTTAGGTTCATATAGTCGAACACGAAATCAAACATACATTGAAAGAAAAAAATAGAAAACAACAAGTTCATAATTCTAAATCTCCCTAATTGTCTCCTATCGAATATTCTCGCGATGTAGAGATATGATCTTGTATTCCGATGGATCTAATGATGATTTCTTCGTTTTTGTCCACTTCTTTTGACCTAAATCATCCTGGAGAATGAGTTCCACGTTTGGCATCACCTCCCCATGCCTCCTCCTACCTAAAGCCTTTATTCATGTCCTTTTATGTTAAATTCTAGGGTTTTGGCTAATGCACAGTCTTATGCATCACCATGTATGAGATACTGCATCACCAAATTCTCTTAAAACTACAAAATTACATAGCCTCGGAGAAGTGCACGGGTAGATGCATGATTGTACATCCCTTCTGTGCATCGAATCTTCATTTTATGTAATGTTTTCTCTTGAATTCTTATACTTTAAGTCCATGACATGTAAATACACTTAGAGCAAATTAAGTACCAAATATACGATAAAAGTGTAAAATATCAAGCAAAATATAACAAATATGGGTGTAAAAATATAATCAAATATCCATTTATCAATGCCTTCTCCTCTACAAATAGTTTGTTATGAATAACAGATTCAAGGAGTTGAGTGTGAACAATTGAATTTTGGGAATAGTAGAATTCTTTAAAACCTCTCAACCTCTTTCAACGATTCCTATTGTTTGCATATCTTTCTCCCATCGTGCATGGTGATTTCCTTCATAGAGTTATAATTCTTCTGGGCAATTATGGAATTGAAAAAAGTTTAGTTTTTATCACCTTCCTTGAGCTACTTTATCCTGCCCTCTATTACATTGGCATAATTATTAAAAACTTGCAAATAGTCTTTCAAAGCAGTTTTCTCTAAAGATAATAGAAAACTATTTCCTGGATTATAGGATAGAATATTTTGAACTTGGGATAGCTTGTCTTTGGCTATTGTAATGGCTTGAGTGGTGTTATTGGAGTGTTTCGTTTATATTAACTATCACACCATTACTTAAATAGTCCTGGAAACCCTCCACTTCAACCAAATAATTATTAAATCAGAAAGGAAAGCATCGCTTCACCTTTAAGAACAAATCACACACCTTCAGTAGGGTATGGTTTGAGAACATAAGATCTAAGAAAGAGACCTTACTTTGTTGGAATTATTGTAACCATGTCTGATTAGCCATAACTCAGTCTAGCTTTTTCCTGAAAGACCATCCGTTAGTTTTCTTATTACTCCAAAAGAAGTGTCCATCTGCCTTGATGTCTAGGACTCCTAACTTATCGACATAATCCTTAGTAGTTTCTTAAAGAGAAGTGAGCCTCTGCTTCAATTCTAAAGAGAGTAGAATTAAAATCACCTATAATTAACCAAGAACCAACTACTATTCTTTGAAAACTTAGTAAGCTCCCCCAAAGATCCATTCTATGGAAACAATGTGCAGAGTTTGGAAAAAGTTTACAAAAAGTAGTTATTAAGGTAATTAATCAAAAGCAAACTACAAGGTAAAGAAAATAGAGGGAATACAATGGTCGAGTTTTTGTTGTTTGAAGGGGAGGAGGTCGATGAGAGCCAAGAGCTAGCGATGAAGAAAGGCACTAGAAAGATAAGATCTGAGAACTGGAGATGAAGAGAGAGGAAAGAGTGATACAGCTGGATGAAAAATAATAAACCTAAAGAGGCAAGATTCCATCTCTAAGGTATGGAGATGAAGAGAGAAGATGGAGCATTGCTGCCGTGACAAAGCTATCAATCCTTTTCTGTTAAATTTCCTTTCATTTCCATTTGTTGAACCTGGCTTCCAACTTCTGCTGTAAAAGGCCCTGGGTCCTTGGTTCTTTGATGCATCTCATTTTCTTCAGACAATAAATATTCGGTCACTAAGTAATGGCGTAAAGAGGGCATGACAACAGAGTAAAGTTGCTGATCAAAGGAATAAAGGCTTTAACTCTGAATCTAATTCGGATTATTCAGTTAGTATCGCCGGTATGAGTTTTTCATTTCATACCACAAGCAAAAAATAGTGTCATAAACATCATCCTCCAAATTACTATCTTCAATGCGTGACACATTTAGGAGTGTCTTCAGCCACTCTTCATGAAGTGTTGAGAACTCTGACCTCTGTTCACTAGACTTGAAACTTCTTCCAAGTGATTTTTTCATCAGCTGACTTGCCATTGAGGCACCTTCAACCACCTGCTCTGGTATCCCGGCCATTGTTGCCACTTGTAATCCATAGCTCTCTGGGCATGCCCCAGAGTTAAGTCGATATAGAAAAACCAGATCCTGATCACCTCTAAGCTTTTCAGAATTTGGTTTAAAAACACAGGCCATATGTTGCAGAGTAACATGTGGATGATGAGAGAATTCCTTCGTGAGCGGATGATAGTGTGTAGCAAAAAGTAATCGACAATTGACCTTCTCAACAAGATGGCGGAAAACCTGTTCAAATATGCACGGAGTATTAGCTCTATGATGGAGAAGACCGATAGGCTTAAGTTATTTCTCAATGTAACTATATTCTACTACTTAATCAGATATTGATTGGATAGATACCGAGTTCGTATACACACAAGTTGTACCTGCACCAGCATTATTAATACATTCTGCAGCAATGCATTTCCTAAAGTAACATGCATCTCTTGCCTTTATAATTTCTACATTCCTTAAGAGTGTTTATCTAAGGTCAGAAAAGATGGGAAATCATTGCGATTCAAATCACCTTTGTAAATTCAATAACATAACACCATGAATTTGCCCATCAGCTAGTATGATTATGAGAATAAATAATCTGGGATAAAATTTTAATTCTTAGAAAACTTAATGCACAAGAAAATTAAATACAACATGCTCAAAGAAAGAGATCTCACAGCATAAGCAATGGCATATCCATCAAAGGTGCTTGTTCCTCGACCCAGTTCATCAAGAAGAACAAGAGAGTCTTGAGTGGCATTTTGAAGAACTGAAGCTGTTTCTGCACACTCAACAAGAAATGTACCTGGAAAAGACAAGATTCATTTCCAGTTTGCACAATCAGGATGTGTCTTTGGGAAGCTTATTATGACACTCTAATGTATGAAATGACTGTCAGTGTGCATTTCAAAAGTTGAAATTGAAAAGGGGTTCACATCATATCCAAGACACAATTGTAAAACGGATCAACCCTGAGATACCAAAATCTACCAACAGTGAGACAGTAGTAAAATTGATGCAAAAGAACTTATTTATAAACAAAATAAAAGAGGGTAAATCATTCAATCACAAGCTTTAATGTGATAGAATGAAAAGTGGGAGTTGATGTAAAAAGTTTTCCCTTACTAGACAGGGATTAATAATAAGTTAGACATACTGTCCTAATTTGCTCAAATTTAAAATTATTTATAGTTAAAAAATTCCTATCAAAATAGGATTCAATACTAAATTTTGAATATCTTAGCTAGGAATAGCTTAAAGATAAGCCCCAGATCAAATTCGCGCATGCAAGGAAGGGCAAGAAGAATCTGCAAGAAGGCTTGACCACCCAAGGAGTGTCCAGCTCAGCAGTTGGTTATTGAGTCAGTTTTTTTTTTCTTATTGTTGGAGTCTGTTGTTATTCTGGTTTGTTATGAGAATAGCCTGAGTGCCAGCCTACTGACTGCTAGAGTAATGATTAGGCATGGCTGTTATGATATCTGTTATGGTGGTTTGTTAACCACCGAGAATATACAAGGAAAGCGAATGTGGCCGGAAAAAGGCGAGCAGAATCAAAATTAATTGTTGATCTGTAAGGTCTAGGAAGAGAGGTAGCCTCTCAAAAGCCACTGTCATCCTATCTTACTGATCTTTTTATCAATATACGCTCCATCTATTACCTGATTTTCTTTACGATAATCTGTGGGTAAGGACAGGGTCTTTATTACTAGGATAAAGGCTCTAACTTTTCTATATATATGAACTCAAACCTTATATAAGGCAGGCCTCAAATTTATCTACAAGTTTTGAGTTTTCAACTAGGTGGCCTGATGCTTTCTTCTAAGAGTAATTTTTGGATCTTACGTGGGATTCCTAGTTTTCTATCCTGAGTGATTCCTAGTTTCTGTCCTATGAGTGATTCCTGGAACACCATTGTTTGTTTTGTTCCTAAAATTCCAGCAATTTTCCAGCTTAAGTTCCCAGCAATCCAATTCTTAAGTTTCGCAACTGTTACTGAAACATCAGATCTGAAATCTGAATTTCCAGCAAACTAACAACACCCAAGAGCCCAGATTCCTAATTTTTGTGAGTTTGTTGCCACTAGTTTGATATCTTTTCTATTCAACCAACATCAGAAACACCAACAGAAAAGGTGCTTTAAATTCAAAATCTTGAATGCTTACTCCAAAGAACATAAGATACTCGAGGAAAAATAACCCATATGTACAAAGAAAAAAAGAGAAGCATGCTAATAAAAAGGTTAAAAACTTTTATCCTTATCTAACTTACTTTCACCAGTCATAATTCGATCGGTGGCACCAAGCCTAGTGAAAATGATGTCAACGAGTGAAAGGACGCAGTTCTCACCAGGCACAAAACAACCAAGCTGCAATACAACATAACTAGAGCATAAGGTGTAGACTTCAAAGATCGGCTGAATATGAGAGTTTGCTGTGGATTTATTACCATACACATGAGAGGATACTGGCCAACCATGCATAAGTTTATAAGTTCTGAACAGTAACAAACCTAACCTGCGCCAGTATAACAGCAAGACATGTGGCACGCAGAAGTGTTGATTTTCCACCCATGTTTGGCCCAGTCAACAATAAAGTGCGAGGATGATAACCATCTACATCCTCGCCTAGGAACAAGTCATTTGGAACAGGCGTTACTCCATGCTCTCTGAGGGCAAATGGATGCCATAGCCCTCTTATTTTAATAACAGGTCCTCCAGCGTTTTGTTTGGAAGCTGTGATTTTTGACTCGGGTAAAATGACAGGTCTACACATGGAACCACATGATATAGTTGCTATAACTGCAAAAGATCTCAGCACATCAATACAACTGATAGCATGAATGACTTCACACCATTCTGTGGCTTTCTCAATAAATAGCTCGATCAGTACTGAAAGTGTTTCAGCCTCTGAATCTGTCACTTCGTGATTCTGGACCATTTGTTTGTATCAACAAATGTCAGGAATAGGTAAGAAACTAAAAAACCAATACGATGAATAAATTAGCAAAATACAGATATATAAGTAGTCAAATTGTTTAATAACAGCAAAATGAATAATGTGTCTCTATAGTGCTGTATGCTTGTGGAGACAGACCTAATGCAAAAATTAGAACGGATCCTCTTAGAATATTCAGAAATTCACTGTACTCACATTTGATTTACTAAAATCTTAGTTAACCCCAATTTTATTCTATAAATCAAGAGATGCTATTACCTAATATGTGCACCAGTCTTCTTTTCCTTATACTATCAATAAGAAACATATAGCCTTTTCGTAGTTGTGTCCGTGGACGAAAGCCTTTATGGCCAAACACGCAATATTATGTCTATTTTTTCTTTTACATTCTTTCCTTTTACATATGATTTAACCAGCAGGTTTTTGTACAAGTCAAATGTTTTTATTCGAACCCTTGTGAGTTCAAGACTTCGTGAGTTGAAAGTGTTGTTGGTTAGGTGAATTCCTTCCTAAGTGAGAAGATTGTTTTGATTGTTGGCTTGGTGAATCTCTTCCCAAACGAGAAGAGTTTTTTTATTATTTGTTCATCTCAGGAAGGGTGGTTTGATGGATTTGTTCTCAGGTGAGAAGAGTACTGTTGGCTCAGTGAATTTGTTCTGAAGTAAAAAGAGTTTATGTTATTAATTACTTTTATATGTAACAAGCTGAAGCATCTATGTCTATCTTAATTAAATCCAATATTATTCTATAAATTAAGAAATATTATTATCTAATATTTATATAATTTCTCCCTTAAATAAGGCTCCTTAAACTATATATCAACAACAATATCACGTAAATCCCATGTCCATATTCTCTCCTACATTCTTTCCTTTATTTTGCATATTTCAAAATTACTCTCAATCATTTATGAACTAAAGGTGCTATAAGTTAGGTAGTTTTCCAGTGAAACAAAGACATAATAGAGAGATAACACAAGAAAATCTAATGGAGAATAAAATAACATTGATAAAATATGCTTAAGAAAATTGACCAAAAAAATGATATGTACAAATTCTGTGAGAAGAAAAATATCATGTTGGCATATGCAAAAGCATCCAAGCACTCTTAAGGGGGAATGAACAAGATGTTATGTTTCAAACATCCCAACAACATAAGAATGTAAATCATAAAGAAGCAGACCTGATAAGTGGGAAATTCACTATCCATAGCTGCTTCCAATTCGGAAAGAAATTTGTCTAGCCCAGAACTACTGTTTAGTTCTGGAAGTTTAAATATTTTTGATAATGATGAGATCACTTCCCATTCATTCTGTAATGAAAGTAACAAATCCATTCCAATCCGAAGTCCTTTCACTAGAGAACCAAAAATTCTTACCTGCAAAACCAAATATGTCACAACAATTGAAAAGCATTTTAAAACTGTATTGCTGCTAGAGAAACAACAACAACAAAAAAAGAAAAATCTTTGCATCATTTTATTCTTGTATATTCAATCTTAGAAAACAAATCAGATGCCAGGAGAGAAGGAAATTAATAGACAACAGCATATAACGAAAATATGTCATCTGATAAGAATAAGTGTTCAAATCATTCTTATCCAGTATATCGACTGCATTCACTCAATATCTTTAAATGAAAAATGTGGATGAAGAAAGTAAAACCTATATAAGATCCAAAATATGCACGATGATGATATGATTAAGATAATTAAAATTTACTGGACTTTGATCACAAAAGGTCACACTGATCTACATGATAGGTACATAAGTAGTGGCTGATCATAAACCGTAAAACAACCATTTATCAGAAGAAAATGTTTCAGCAGCGTAAAATAACTATAAACAATAAATGCCTATATTCTTTACTTCAGATAGTATCAGAGGATATAGAACATTAATAAGTCCTCCAAAACAAGTCCACTTAAAAAACTGTTCAGAGTACTCACTTGACGCTTCAGCAGCTTTTTTCCTATTAAGGGCAGTACAAGAGAAGCTGATGCCTGATAGTTAGCCCTTATTTGCCCAAACATCCTTTCTATGTCTGGAATCTTGCCAAGATATTGCGTAATAACAAGCATAACTTCTGAGTGTGATCTTAGTTGCTCAACCACATTAAGCCTATCATTAATACCTTCAACAGATTTTAGTGGGTGGCAGATCCACCTTCTCAAAAGTCTCTTTCCAGATGATGTCATACAGCTATCAAGGTATTTGTATAATGTACCTAAGTCCACGAAGATAAACACCCCTTAACTACAAAAAATATAACAATTGAGAGGCAGCTGGGAGAAAACACTTGCCTCGTAAACCACCATCAGCATTATTGCTGAAGATCTCCAGATTAACCATTGTCTGACCTTCCATCCTTAGGCAACCCTCATAAATTTTATAGGGCAGTATATCTCCACCAGATAAGATATCATCTAACTGTATGAAAATAAAAGCAAATTATCAGCATATACTTCTATTTTGACTTCCTTTTTTTTAGTGTGGAGGATGATAAAAAGCAGACATACCATCAACCTGGAAAGATGACCAATGAGTCCACCAAGAGCACATAGTGTTACAGCTTGATGCTCTATACTTTCAAGGACATTACTCCAGCTGTTATAAGATCTTTGGAAATAACCCTTCAACTGAACCAAATTTTTAACTTCAGATGCATCTACAAAACTCATGACTGGGGTCAACTGCACTGTAGAACCTTCAAGAGAAAGCAAAAACTGTTAGCAGTTCGTAATGCTTCTAGTGGTCATAATTGGCTAATAGTAGCTCAGAGATATGACAGGGTTAGTAGAGTGATCATTTATGTTCCGAACATAAGTGAAGATAATACAGATACTTAACACGCAGGTAACAAGTTTCAAGGACTAGATGCATAATCAAGTGGCAGGTGAGGTAGACAAAGGACTAATAATTGTTAACATATGGAAATGCAATGTGGATGTGAAGCACAGTTACTTGGGGAAGGTGAAACGAAGCAAGTATGCAAGAAGATCCCTTAAATTACTTTGCACCTAGGATTCACATAAGGGACTCCAAATTTTATCAACTTTCTACTCAATTTAAGTATTCATCTTTTCCGAATAACTTACCTCTGACAAACAATAAAGTTACAAATAAACATGTTATTCCTAGCATAATGTAAACAACTTTTTTGCAAATTAAAAGTTCAGAAATCATGCATCTTGCAAGCTGTTGCCTGAAGTACTTTCATTTAGTTTGCAATTTATAGTACTGCATTTAATTTTCCCTAATTAAAAACTGAATCCCTGTATTTCCACAAGCAAGCTGATACTAGTATATACAGTGTGATATTCACTTCCTTTGAGATCTTAGAGCAATTCACAGGGTGTCAACATTATTAACTTTTAGGTAGTCATACAATTAAAATTATTTGAACCTGTAAATATAAACTCACCACTCAATAAGTACTTCCTGATTGCTTTATGAGTTTCTTTGGACAGCCCTTTAACATGTAAAATCATAACGTCAATTGCAGCCAAAAAAAAAAAAAAGAAAGTGTGAACTGATGAGAAATTTCGGAGAAAAAAGAAGAGACAGAAAGGAATGCATTAACCTTTAGTTTCATATAAAATTTCTCTGGGTGCAACCTACAACCAAAACCCATCAGAGAAAATAGAACTTGAGTTTCTAGTTATTGATAAATGAACATTACACAAATAAGGAAGTAAAAAAACATACTTGCATCAGTAATGTGCCCAAAGATGCACAAGAAGCATCATCACAAATGTAGCCCACCCAAAATCGAACAGCAGCACAATCAACAAAAGCAAATCCATAAACAGTTCCATTATCATCAGGTCCATTCTGGCCCTAAGAGCAAAGTTAAATCGGTCATAGAGATGAGATAGCTTAGTGAACTTTTTGGTTGAAAATAGTTGAGAAATTACATTGGAAAAGGTTGCAACAATTATTAAGGGCAGAAAAGCTAAGGGTGGCTAAGAAACGAAATTTTTAGAAAAAAAGATATGAGCAAATAAATAAAAAGAACTGCAAAACACAATCTGTAAAGTATGGACAATGCAACTAAAAAACTCTACAGTCACTTTACTTTATTGTGTTGATTACTGGCCTGTCGGTGGTGTAAGAACATAAAGTAATGAGGTTTTTTGGCAATCATTCACATTATTACAAACAGAACTTGCATAAATGAAAGTCTAAGTTATGAAGATTATTAACTTTCAAAACTTTAAAAAAGTGATAGAAAAGAAATGTTGGCCATGTAAGTGACACTGCGTTTATAACTTTGCTTAGACAAGTTTATAACATGGTGGTGGCACGTATAGGAAACATACAAACTACCCTGGTACTTTTGAAGGTAAGACTACTGAACAAAGATTTGCCTCTATTGAGTTCAGTAACTTTTAGCACTATTTGAAAAGGTGCATAATACAGCCAGTCTTTTTTTAGTGAAAATCCCAATACCTCTTTCAGGGAAAGAAGATGAACAGCATCAGGGCCGATATTTCCATCCATTGTGGTTGATGGCGTGACAACTTGAATTAATTTTCTAGAAACTACCTAAAATGCCAAACATCAGAGGTCACTTCTGGTGCTTATCCAACCAACACAATAGCAGGAAAGAGGAAGGCCTTAAAATGTAATTAAGAACAAATTTAAGGCATCTATCCTACTTATTTTGTAAGAAGGACTAGTTCACTTGGAATTATACTCATTAACAAAGCTCAATTTTTAAATGAAAAACTTCCCAATATATGAATTTCCATCCTAAAGAAGACAAACCAATAAACTAATTAGGACTTCAAATAAAGCTTTTAAACTATTTCACAGGTAAGACATGAAGGCATCTATCCATCATCTTTTGCTGTCCTTTCCCTCTGGCTTATTGAGCAGCTTGTTAGGTGTATGTTGAATATATACCTGCTGCTAGAGTTTTTACAAATAATTTACCATTCAATAATTAGATGCATCGCATATGGAGGAGGAGAAAACAAATATTAGGTATCAATGGTTAAGAAAAAAAAGTACAAATTAGGGTAGACTTGTCTATTCTAAAGCAACATTTGGTACTCACAGATTTTCCACCCCTAGCTTTCGCTTGATCAGATGTTTCTAACTGCTCCATTCTCCCAACTTTATACCTTTAAAAAATGACAAAAAGCATAAATGAATGCGGATATTTTAGATCAACACAACGTATAACCACTTGACTGCCTGGTATATTGTAATAAAGATATGAGCAAGAACAAACCACATCAATTTTAGAGAAAACAGAACATAGATTAAATAAAATAAATAAGGCCTTGACATGTCATATATGATCTGTCACCATCTCCTTCCAAACTAACGACCAAAGAGCTATGGAAGCAAGTTGACAAATGCATCTCATTATCTATTTTTTATTCCCTCTCATTCTTTAACCAATGATTACTTTTCGTGGAACTTTTATGTTCATCGGAATCTGAAATGGTTTGCACAATATGGGGTAACCATCCCCTTTCCAAATGCCTACCCCACTCTGGTTAGGATTTGGATCAAAGACCTCAGAAGTTTTGTGAAGGTAACTCCAACCACTAGGCTACTCTCTCATTCTCTTCTACTGGAACATTATTAACTTCCTTGCTTCCACGAAAAATTAAAAATAGGTTATTGCATTTCAGCTAGTCATAAGTAGATAATGAATTAGATAATGTAGTCACATAATTGAATAGCAGTAGTAAAACCTCCCAATATGCCCCAAGTCATATTATACAAATGAGAAAGCATGAAAGAAAAGAGAAGAATTAGTAGTAAAGAAAAGCTCCTACTGTGCCCTACCCTCGAGCAACCAACTTCTCCACAGCATCATCAATCCCGCTCTGAGATATGCCAACCTAACCAAAAAGGAAGCTAGATAATGTCAGAATGTGCATTCAAGGTGTAACAGGAAAATAATAGCTGAAAAAGAATTTACGAAAAGAAAATTTTCAATCACCTGCCGACACTTCCCAACGCCACTAAATGTCATTTTCCAGTCAAGCTCCTTGTGGCCAATTTCAGCATCCAATTCATATAGTTCATAAAATGTTCCCTACATTTGACCATAAGTCATTGACAGGACATGGAAGCAACTCAAAGACGCACAAATCAAGATATGTTCAAGATTCCCTGGATAAGCTTTGGATGAGAACTGAGTTAAAGTAGAAAAGGAATCACTTGAAACCTCATCTAGAATAAGCTGGTGCTAATGTTTACTAATCGGGATGCTAGCCTTCAAAGTCACTTAACCTAATATTGTAGTCCCCCAGTTAGCGGACTGAGATGGGAAAAATTGGATTCCATTGCCACCTATCATGTTACCGTTTAAGTGCAATTATCTAATAGGAAAAACAGAAATTTTGAAGAAAAATATGAAAATAGATGGTGGGGCAGCAGAAACTGAGGTAGCATTAACGAACCACTTTAAAGAAGAGTACAACATCCATGTATTGTGATTTGCAACTCCAGTATTGTTTTTGAGATGCTGACATCTTCTTCAACGCATCAGGTGGTATGTAAAGTGTCCTCTTGTCAAATAGGGGGTCATTGGGCCTCCTTCCATTAGCATCCCTAATTCTTGAAGGGTCAAGCCACTCAAACTTGCTAGTTGAGTCGCTTATTTCAGAATGATTATTGCTTAGAGATCTAGAATCCTGAAGCAATTTCACTCTTTTGCTAGTAATTGGAGAGCAAGAATCAGTTTTATCCGCAGACTGGTGAGCATCCTCCTGAACCCGCTTCAAACGAGGAACAAGAGGTCGCGTACCTGGTGTGTCTGGTCCAACAACATCATCCTTGGCTTCATGTTTTATAAGGCTTTCATGATCACTAAGGCTATTGGAAATGCATTTTTTGTCCTTATCAAGGCGCAGAGCAGGCACTTCTTTTTTTGGCAATCCATCAGTAGAATAGTCATGAGCCTGGTTCCTGCAACAACTTCAGAGAATATGAACAACTATAAGAATACTACAGAAAACAGGACAACAGCTTTTGAAAAAATGTTATCCATGTAAGAGTGCTATTGAGAACCAAAAGCATACTCGCCGACCGAATACTCGAGGGACATGCAGGAACAAGGGTTATAACATTTCAAAGAAGCTTATTGACGTTGTTTTTCTTTCAAGTTTGAAATGGACTCAACACTTCAAAGTATGAGATGAACCTTAGATATTTTTGGAATGACTGAATCCAAAAGTCATATTGAGCAAAATCATTATATAAGAAAAGGAAACCCTGAACGACAATCCAAAGAAGTAAGGTTACAAAAAAAAGAGCAATAAACCCCTAAATCAAAAAAAAACAGAGGAGGTGGATGTCTCACCTATCATGGAGCTGTTCTGCGACGTCGACCTTCACGAACTTGTGCAATATGCTCGAGAAAAGTGAGGAACCCCCAGAGTTCTCGCCCATAGTGAAGTCCGCGAAAACCTGACGAGGCACTTTCTCCGGAGGAGTATCTGTTCCTCTTACCTCCAGAGATGAATCCACTAAACAACCGCTCGGCGGTTGAATCGAACGGCTGCTGTTGTCATTGCGATGTTTCCACGGGACTTGACGTGCATCGAGCATGTTTCCGGTGTCTGAGTTGCATTCCGCCGGCGAGGGCTTTTGGAAGAAGGAGTGTATCGATCTCTGTCGTTTCATTTGCAGAGAGAGAGAGAGAGAGGGAGGGAAATTGTTGTACGCTGATGAAGTATAAGCTTGGCGCCAAATTCTACTCATATATCACAGCCATTCTAAGGGTCTACGGTCCCCAATTCTTAATCTGGACCGTCCCTCCTCACCTCGTCACCAGGCATCTCTTTTATATGCACTGTAAATGTTAGAATGTGAGATTTATTTCAACTGCATTCCATATCACATTCCACACCAATAGATTGTACGAATGTCCTCAAAAGCATGACACCCTTTAGCAAATTTAATAGAATATAGACCTTGTATTACAGAGAGTAACCACGACAACTTGGATCTTTATGCGAGGAAAGAAAACCTCAATCATTCTATTTGTAAAAGAAGACACTTCAAGTAAAGGTTAATGGGCCAACTAAATGAACGAAAGATACCTCAATATAACTCATAATTGCCTTATTTGCAGTTTCAAGGTCAAGTGGTAGGATGTTGCAAGCAACATATCTTTAAGCCTTTTCTTCAACTTTAATCTTGAGTTTATAAGATTTGTATAAGTTTGAAAATAAGATTAGGCAGTGATTAATGATATTAGAAAACCAAGCTTGTGTCAAACATATCATCTCCTGATCAATTCTAGTGGATGGACTCAGGTTAACAACTTTAGAACTTCAAAGAGCACATTAAATTAAATCAAATTAATTATATAAATTTGGTTTAGTTTGAGTGGTTTAATGACTTTGAATTTAAATATTTACTAAAAGTAAATTAAAAAGATATAGTTATATCATTTTAATTTTTAGTAGCTTAATGTTTTAATATATAAAAAAGGTTATTATTAACTAACGGGTAACTTTGGTGGTAACAAAATGTGCTACTTCTTTTTTCTCTGTCCTTAGTGATTTTAGTAAGCTAATCGGTTAAATATTCTTATAAAAGGTCAAAAGATCAAGTTTAACGGAAGGACAAAGTGATTAAGAAATCTATATAAGTAAATTGGAACGTTAATACAATTTAAAGGAGTTTTAAGATAACTGAATTCAAACTAACAAACAAGAAGAAATTTAGATTTGTATTTGTAACTTCAGTTATGTATGAAAGAGCATTGACTAGCGTAAGGACGATAGGAGGCGACACGGAAGCATTCTCTATTAGTGTCGGACTACACCAAGGCTTGGCCTTAAGCCATTTTTTGTTCACATTAGTGTTAGATGTACTTACCAAACATATTCAAAGAGAGGTACCTTGGTGTATGTTATTTATTGACGATATTGTCCTGGTAGATGAGACTAAGGAGGAGGTCAATGCCAAGTTAGAAGTTGGAGAGAAGCGTTAGAATCGACAAGTTTTAGAATGAGCACGTCCAAGACGGAATATTTAGAATGCAACTTTTTGGGTAGCCAGATGGTACAAGAGAAGACGGTAGCAATTAGTATTGACATCATACTACAGAAATTGAGATTTAAATACCTTAGGTTCATCATTTAGAGAGATAGTAATATCAATGATGACATATTACATCGTATTACATCTTAGTAGGTCAAATGGCTAAGTGTATCAGGTGTTTTATGTGATAAAAAGATCCATTCAAAACTCAAAGGAAAGTTTTATAAAATGGTGATTTGTCCAACTATGTTATATGGGGCAAAGTGTTGGCCTAGTAAACGTAGATATACACGGCAATTGTTGGTAGCAGAAATGCGTATGCTTAGGTGGATGTGTGACATTACCAAAAGAGATAGGTCAGGAAGCTTGTGGTGAGATACAGACTACAGGTGGCTAGTATTGCTGATAAGTTGAAAGAGACAAGGCTTAGGTAGTTTGGGCATGTGGGCAGGATACCCTCGAATGCTCCGGTAGGATGCTGTGAGAAAATAACTCTTAGTGACTACAAGAGGAGAAAAGGGAGGCCTTACAAGAACTGGAGGGAAGTGATCAGGAAAGTTATGTTAGAGTTGACCCTTACTGAGACAATGACTAAAAATAGGAAAGTATAGCGTGATCGGATAAGGGTAAAAGACGCCCTTTAAGTCCTTGCGCCACATACTTACCATATAGGAAGTCCAACCCAATGTTCTTTCTGTCTTTACGAGTTGTAAGTTTTGGTCAAGTGTAGTGGAGAAAGATTCCCATCTAAAACTATAGGATTGTCATATCCTCAAGGTCTCTCAGTGAAGACTCCTAATGTAACTAGCGACAAGAAGAGCCGGTCTTTGCAGTGTGTAAGGTATTAGTGGATCTGGTCACCATTAAGTATATCCTTATGTATTGTTCGTAATTTTATTTACTGAATTTTTTATCGTACCAATTTTTATATATTTACTTTTTTAACCTGCATCACTATTTTATTGTCACATCTATATATGGGTCTATCAGAAATAACCTCTCTACCATGTAGGGGTAAGGTTGTGTACTATCAGACTTCCCCAGACTCCACTTTATTGTGGGACTTCGGACTAGGTATGATAATGATGATTTGCAACTTTAGTGGTCTAAGGACTAGATATTTCATGAACATATTTCGAGTGAATAACATATAAATAATTTACAATAAAAAATAGTTTCAGTTTAATGAAACCTTAATGATGCATCAAATGACTTTTAAGGAACTTTTAGAATAGTTATGAATCAAGATCTTGTCTAAAGATTTGGTTTGATCCTTGAAAGAAATTGAGAATTTTAAAAAACTACCTTAGAGTGACTTAAGTGAACTTATAAAGGAGATAGGTTGATTTATGTTAGGTTTTCAATGTTAAATATTGTTTTAGAAAGGACATAAGTTGACCTAGTAAGTGTTTGATGTATATGTATTGTATTTTGGTTCGATATCGACTTATATAAGTTAACCGAACTCTAGAAAATTATAATTTAATAAGGTTTTAATGTTTTCTGCTAAGACATAAGTTGATAGTAGGTCGATCAAATTATTGGTCATTGGTTGATTAAAAAAGTAAGGTCAACTGAAGTCATTATTCCTAGCCATTATATAATTAGTTTTTAACTTTTATAGCTATATTTGGTTATTTTTAATGAAAATAGATATCATAAAAGTTGTAGGAAGGATCTTAGGCTCTAAATGGAGTCTTAAGAAGACTTTGAGAGAGTTTCTTTATATTCATGTTGTTGGGCCCCGAAATTTTTTTTTATTATTTATGAATTTACTTATTTATTTATTCGGTTACTTTAATTATTTTTATTTTTATTTTGCTTTAATTGATTTAATTATGTGTAGACATATAGATATATTTATGTTGGGCTTGGAAATTT
>JANVCQ010000008.1:35130221-35143084 GCA_025531925.1 Erythroxylum plowmanianum
AAAAAAAAAATGAAGCGACTTTAGTTAAGCTGTGATTCGTTCGTTATGAGTTGGGTTCCGGAAACGGGTCCCAACATAACAAGTTTATAAAGGATTTTACTAAGAAGGAGTCTATAACTATCATTCCAAGGTCTTTAGTTTGCTATAATATTTTTCATCTCGAGGATAGACTCCTATAAGCTCTACAACCCATCAAGCTTTATAATCATGAGCTTAGTTATTAGTGTACTAGTGAGAGACTTATCTATAGAAAGGAAATGTTCTTCACAAGTTTAAGGTTCTTTTAAACATTCAAGACATGTCACAGATGCAATTATCTAACTATCCTATGCTAGTAGTGGAAATCAACCAATTCCTTTATGTTTAGTAAACATGATTATGAAATACAAAACCTAGAAAATTGTGATATTAATGTTAAAAATTTTGTAGGTTGATAGATATCATATTTTCAATTTTTGTAACTTTTTTTGTTTAAAAGAAGTCAACTAAGACTTGGTTCACATACTTTAAAAAAAAAAGTTCTAGAGGACTATGAAAACAATCAAATCATGATTAACATATAATTTCATAATTTTCATTTTTCATATGACTAAATTTAATGAATTTTCATAAAAGTAATTTTTGGCAAAACACTTAAAGATCAGCAATAATAATCAATAATTCATAATAAAATATACGTACAAATTATTTATTCAAAACACAAGCTCTGATACCATAAGAAAAATATAATCTTCATGACATGAAATCAAAATTGCCATCCATAACTTAAGATCTTGAACAAATAATTGTCAATTAGGATATCATGTTGTGTACCTAATGCAGAAGACATCACTATCATAAAAAGATCAAGAAAATCACCGCTTTCTTTAATATTGATTTCTCTCTTTTAACTCTCTTTCTGTTATATATACTTGATAGAATAAACTTTCTATAACCCTAATAAGTACAAAAAGGACCAATTTATATATCTATAACCTTTAATTTGGTACATCTATTAAGTAACTAAATATTAAATAGGAAATATGAATCAATTAGGACTTTTTAATTATATTAATATTACTACCTTGGATGGCTGAAAAGGGTTTTACATATCTATATAATAAATATTTCAAAAATATAAATGATTAATAATTGTTCTAGTCCAGATGCAGTACTTAATCTAGATTGTGTATCTTTACGCTAGAATCTTATATTTGTTACCCATATGATTAGAGGTTTAGCTAGTTAGCATGCATCTCTTCTTCCCATAACAATCTAATCCTAGTCTTGCTTTCATGGTTAATATTACATTAGTCAAGGACTAGAATGAATACCATGCACCACTATTTCTAAACCATCATAATCTTTAAGCACAACGATTTTCAACCCATAATCAACTATAGCTTGGTGCTTAGATAACCAATCCATGCCCAAAATCTGTTAGAGAAGTGCTCTAAAGGCAATCACCTTTAGCACTTATTGTACAAATCATTTTATGATTAATAAAGACATTTTTCCTTATTTTGATGTTCATACATGATGTTAATCTTAAATTGATTTAATGAAGTTCTTGATACAAAACATATCATGGAGTAAATCATGATGAGATCATGATAATGAGATTCCTATTATGTGTAATTATGTTAGTATCTAAACTCTCCATAGTCATAGGATTAATGAGATGGGATATCATTAATCCAGATAGATTAGCACATATTATACTCTTTGATTGGATTAAGCAATAGATCTCATAAGTTGTAGACATGAGTTGTTTAGAGTTAACATATGGATGCTTACTAAGGATAGTAAGTACATTGGATTGAACTACTATGAGACAATCATATGGATATTCTATTCTAGTGTCAATGATAGTCTCATCATAGCAATGGTGCAAATATCTTTTGACTTAAGGTGCTTAAGGATATCTTGGATACTAAGACTATACTTTGACTCCATTCATCGGTGTCTTTCAGGGGTTACTCATGGGGTGGTGATTGGATACAACTTGAGGTATTTGGAGGTAATTGAGCAGCCAATAAAGGATTCACCACTCCTGACAGAAGGAGATGATACCCACGACCTCTTGTCGGGGTCATTATTCGGGAGTCTATAGCTAGAGCAAATATGTGTTATGAAGAGAGTCTTCAATGATACATAGAATAATAAGATCCTTATGACAAGATCTAATATCACTTGGACCAGATGTGATGTAGTCAGTCTAGTGGGAATTGACACTTTGATCATACTTCGAACTAAGTGGGGTATATATGGTGAAAGGATAAATTGCATAGCAACATTGCGTATGGAAGGGTTCGTAATCAAACCTCTGACTTTCTGGTCAATTAGGGGTCATGACGTGTTGTTAGATACCGCTCTTGACTTACTTGAATTAAATGTTAATTTAAGTGGCCAACATAACTGGAAACCTAATGGGTCACAGATATAGGAGATCCGAAGGATGAGTAAAATGGTCTTAAATAGTGATTCAAGATATGAGAGAGTGTTTTGGGATTGTATTGCAATGTGATCGTGGTAGAAAATGTTGCATGGAATATATTAGAAACAAGTGTTGTTAGCTTACAATTTGGTCATTAACTTCCCAAAACTTCCATTGATGCATGTTATTCATGGTCATTAACTTCCTGTAACTTCCATTAATCCATGTTATTCATGGTTATTTTCTTATAACTTCAATTAATGCATGCTATTCATGACCATTAACTTTCCATAACTCTCCATTAGTGATGGGAGTTATGGAAGGCCAAATGATGTAGAAAATAGAGATAATTTTCTTGCATCTTATGTAAGACACAAGTGAAAGAAAGGTTCTTTCTAACATACACACACACTCTTTTTCTCTCTAACTCTCATAAGAGTTCTTGTCTTTGCTAGCACAAAGAAAGAATTCTAGCCATCTCTTACTAAGGTTTCATCCTTCTATATTCATGTGGACTTTCATAAGAGACGATCTACATTGGTTGTTTTGGTTTACGACAATCCAATGTGGAGAAGATTAAAGAATGAAGGTGATCGTTGGAAAGGTATGTAAACATCTTACCTTCGTTCTTTATGGAAAGGTATGTAAACATCTTACATTTCATGTTTTTATTTTCTATATCTATATACATGAGTATATCTATTTTTTGAGGTTTTGTTTTATTTTCCGCTGCATATATTTGATATATATTATGTATGAGATGCATAATTGGAACCTTACAGTGGTATTAGAGCCATCTTGTGCCTTGTTAGATGTAGATTACATGACAAGTGAAAATTGTTTTCATGGTTATGCTTAGAGTCCTGTAATGTTTTGTTCTAAATTAATTATAGAAATATTGTTTTCACGATTTTCTTTCACCAATCTGTTCACAAGATGTAAGTGAATGATTTAGTGTGATCATGATTTTCTTTCACCAATATGTTCACAAGATGTAAGTGAATAATTTAGTGTCATTGAAAATATTTTTAATGTGATTAAAATATTTAATTTCGAATTTTACAAAAATATGCATGAACTCTGTCTTTCTGCTAGGCATGTGATGTCTATTGGCTAAACTGATGAGGTTAGACATGATTTTTATGGAATTTGATTCTGAAAAAATTAGGTGAACATATTTGGGATGTGTTTATGCCTCTTTAATTTTTGTAGAATTATTAAAAATATTTTAATAAATTTATTGAACAATTTTCTAGATCTGGACAGTTTTACAGAAATTGTAGGATCTGTTTGGTTTGGTGTTTTTGTATGCTTATATTTTGGTTCTGGAACCTTAAAAATATTTTTATATGATAAAAATGTGTTAATCTGATGTTTAATGCATTCCTAAATGATTTTTCTTGAAATTTGATTTCTAGAAAAATTTTAGAATTTATATTTATCATTTTTGGTGTCTTATTGATGTTTTGGTGATCATAATAATTTTTGGGTGATTTCTAAATTATTTTGATCATCATGAAATGACCTAAAGATGCCTGGAATGATGATTTGATGTTCTGGAAATTTTGGGAAGTTATAAAAATTAATTTTAAATCAATTTTAGTAGTGCAATAGATTTTCTAGTAAGACTAGAAAAATTGGCATATGTGACAAAAGTGAAATGGTTTAATTTTGGGCATTAAATAATTATTTTAAGGTAAATTAATTATGAATTAATTTCTAAATTAGGCATTCATGTTAATTAGATTAATGTTAATTCCAAATGAAATAATATACAATAATAATTTTAGTCAAGTTAGTAAAAGGAAGATAGTAAATCGAAATGTTGGATTGGGCTTAGATCCAAGTGTTAGATTGGGTCTTTCATGTTAGGATCCATATATGTCATAACCAAAATGAAGTGTTTACATATATGCATTAGAGAATGCATGGTTAGGAGAATGTGTGGGCTTGCATGATGGATGGTTATAGGCTTAGGCTCAATTTGATTGGGTAGTCCATATCATGTCATTTAGTTATAGTATATATATACATATATATGTATGTATGTATAAGACTATCTAAGTTAGATGAGGCCTTAGTTAAACCCCTTACTTAGAATATTAAAGCTAACGCCTTCCTTTAATATGGTGAGAACCAGAGTCCTCTTAAAGTTAGGGTTGTTGGGCAAACCCAAGTCTGTTTTACACAGATATATTCGAACCATAGATGTAGGATTTTTAGATTAATGGGTTAGTTTTAACTAGAAGCATTGGTTTGTTGGGCAAACCCAAGATCAACGTGGATAGAGGTGAAGTTGGGTAGTGTACATTAGATGTACATGTGTCAAGAGTTGATAGCCTAATAAGTGCGCACATATCAATAGTTGATAACACTAGATTCAATAGTTGCATTGGAGATGCAATTGGAATGATCGATACCTACCGGTTGAACTAAAGTCCCTTATTAGGCAAACTCAAGGTCATTTTTAAGGATATTAGATATTGATCTACTAGGAGAATTTTTCTACGAGTTATCTCGGATTTATATTGAGGGTTATGAATTCGTGAAAATAGTAAAAGCCATAATGCATGTTATTAAAGTCCTTATAGACATGCATTTAAGTACATTCTAATTTTTCTCTCTTTGATGAAAGGTTACTATTGCCCAAGTCAACACTATCAGTACTAGTGTGAATCTAAAATCATTCATGGAAACTAACAAGTTGACTAGACCAAACTTCCTTAACTGGCTCAGGAACTTGAGAATAGTTCTCAAGTCTAAGGAGCTTGGTTATGTCTTGGAAGAACCACTTCCCGATTCCCTTGCTGCTGATGCTTCTAATGATGATTGGAGAGCATATAGGAAGCATATTGATGATATTGAGATGGCTAGTTGTATTATGTTAGCCATTATGTTACCGGAGCTGCAAAAGTAGCATGAGGCTATTAATGCTCATACCATAGTCTGTCATCTTAAGGAGCTCCTTGATGAGCAAGCAAGGTCTAAAAGATTCGAGACTTTGCGATTGCTCTTTTGTTCCAAGATGGTTGAGGGGACATCTCCAGTGCAGTACACATTAAAGATGAATGGCTACATCGAGCGGCTGGCCTCTTTGGGTTTTGTTTTGGATCATGAATTAAGTATTGGCTTAATTATAATGGGTTTAATGATAGTTACTCATAATTTGTGCTTAACTATCGAATTAACAATATATCTAGCACAACTGTCGAGCTGGTCAACATGCTTAAGGCAGTTAAGCCATTAGTCCGCAAAGACAAGGTTGTGATGCTGGTGGACTCTTCTGGTTTGAAGAAAAAGACCCAAAAGAAGAAGAAGTCTAGAGGGCCTAAGGGAGGTGTCAAGAAAGCAAAGAAGACTACCTCGAAGGGAACTAGCTTCCACTATAGCAAGGATGGCCACTGGAACAGAAATTGTAAGGCCTATTTGGAATCCTTGAAGCAGAAGAAGGCATCTAATGACTTTCAGACCTAATACATATTGATGTATATGGTTGGATGTCTATACATGCCAAAGGTGGTTTCGTATATTTTATTACCTTTATCGATGATCATTCTCAACATGGGTATGTTTATCATAAGAGATACAAGTTTGAAGCCTTTGAAAGGTTCAAAGAATTCAGAAATGAAGTTGAGAAATAACTTAGGAGAAGTATTAAATCACTTCGATCGGAATAAGGTGGTGAATACTTAAGCTAAGAGTTTTTTTTTATTATCTCAGGGATAATGGAATATTGTCCTAGTGGACTCCACTTTACACTCCACAATACAATGGTGTGGCTGAGAGGAGAAATCGAACCTTATTAGATATGATGAGGTCTATGATGGGTTTAGCAAATTTACCAAAATCCTTTTAGGGGTTTGTACTCGAAACTTCTATTCATGTATTAAACAAAGTCTCATCTAAGTCAGTTGATGTTACTCTACATGAGATATAGACTAACAAGAAACCCTATCTTTCTTATATGAAAGTTTGTGGTTGTCCTGCTGAGGTGAAGCAAATTCAGTCATATAAGCTTAAAGTTAAATCTGACAAGTGTCTATTTGTAGGATATCTTAAGGAAACAATAGGATATCAGTTCTACTATGCTCACTATAAAGAATCTTGTAGAATTCTCTTATTAAGCCACTGTCCCAGTAGTAATATAATCATCATATGGTGATATGGTATAAGATACTTAAACGATTGACTTAGTACAAGTGGGAGATTGTTAGTTTACGCCCTATAGCCAATAGATTGGTTATAGTTTAGTGATAAAATACTTCAAAGGCATTTTTTATCTTGTTCATGTTTAGATGTATATGATAAAGTTCATAGGATAATTATACATTGCAAATAAAATTATAATGATATTATAATTATGAGATTCATATTGTATTTAAGTATTATCCATAAATTGTTCCTAGTCATTATTCTATTAAGACTATACATTAATAGGATATAAAAAGACTAGTACACATTATGTTTATCCTTATAAAGGAAGTAGTCAATCTCATATATGGAGATACTGAAAAGAACGTGTGGGTGCTTGTTAGCGAACAAATTTGCTGAACTGACTTGATATGAGAAATCCATTTGGAACATTACTTGTTTGCCTATAGAAATTCTCATTGTAATGATTGTATAAGTGATCATTTAACTTGAGGTCTCCAAAGTTATCTTATATAGGAATTGCAATGTTTTAATACTACTTATGACCTATTATAATCATAGTCATTCAATCAGTAGCCATTGGATGTGATATGAATGATATGAAGGTAGTTTTGTGATCAAAATAGGATTCATCATCCTAAAATAATTAGGGAGAATATTTTATTGTTCACAATTAGTATTGATTTTTAAAAAAATCCTTGGCCAAAGTGAAATGATGCTTTGTAAATAGTTTACAAATGTCATTAATTAAATCTATAGCTAATGGTGGAGAACTAATATAATTGGACTTAGAAAGAGTAGACATTAATTCCATGATATTTCTAATCAAAACATTCTATTATGAAAGGATTTATACAAAAAATCATCCACGAAAAGGTTAGTCAAATATAAATTGGATGGTCATGATGCATTGTTAAATGCCAATCTTGATTTATGAATATAAATTGTTTAGTTAGAGGATTAAAGATAAATTAAAAGGATTTTTGATTTATCTAATTCTAAGTATGAATTAGAATTATAATTTACAACCATTGCTAACATATTTGGGAACCTAATAGGTTATATATAAAGAACAGGTTATGGAGAGCAAAGTTATTTTAATCAAGTTGGATTTGACAGTAAAGTTTGGAAAATTTTATGATTAAATATTATATATTTAACAAAAAAGGATCAATATGAGATATTGAATCTTATTTGGCCATAATTGTTATTTAATTATAATTATTTGTAATTCTAATTAAAGTTTAATTGAAATTATAATTTAATTTCAGTTAAATTACTAAAATGTCCAAAGCTTATTATAAATAAACATAAGCTCTAATGGAGCTAGCACTTCTTACTTAACCCTCTTTGTAAGAGTTACAAAGTTCTCACAATTTATTTTACGGATATACGGTGGTTAAGATGGATCAATTTCAGAATTAGTTACTAATATATGACAAAAAAATGATCAAGCTTCAGAATAAGATACGAATTACGATTCATGCTTTATTATGATTTATATGTTAATCATTTTATAGAATTAAAGGGATCTTAGTTTTTGGAAAATCAAAATACCTCACTGATATGAGCAGGAGCAAGGATCACCATAGAGATGGTATGCGTGATGGGGGCGAGCTTATCATTCCAGTTGGACTTATGTCCAAAGCTAGGACTGAGAGACTCAAAGAGGCTTTCTATGCGCGTGTGGGACAATTTATGGAGAGAATGGCGAGCTCCAAGCCTATTAGAGAAGAGTTTAATGGAATTGAGCCCAAACTAATCCATTTAACTCAAATCCTTGGACCGGATACACTTGGAGCTTGAAGACAAGTAGACTTGGACTATTTTAATGTTTCATCACTTAAGCCTAAGGAGTGTTTGGTGCGCCACTTATTTTATTAGTGGGAGTGGGCTATTTAATTCACTTAAGCCCAAGAGCATATGGATCCAGTAGTGACGTCACACATCAGGCTTATTTATTTAGTTTTTGAACTTTGTTTTGTTTTGGGCTTCCATATATTTTAGTCCAACCTTTTATTATTTAACCTAGGTATAAATATGTGTCTTTAGGTCAAATTTTCTCAACTTTTAGATCATAATTACTAGAGTGTTGTCGACTTCAATAGGGAGAAACATTATTCTCTTGTTCTTGTTACCTTGAATCATCTTTCACTTATCAATTGCTTTTCTAATTGTGGCGTGTCGATTTTTTGTTTCTCTTGGTTTTATTTTGATCATCGAGATTGTTTGGAACAAGTTTTCAAGAGGTGTCGTAGAAATCAAACCTTGCGTATCCTTATTTTTCTTGATTGTTGAATTCAAAATTTTCATCATTCTTAATTCCTCAAAGTTGAAAACATGCCAAAACAAAACATCCATCAAAAACACCATCAAATTGTCTGACTGATGTGAGCAGGAGTAAGGATCACTATGGAGATGGCATTCGTGATGGGGGCGAGCTTGTCATTCCAGTTAAACCTATGTCCAAAGCTAGGACCGAGAGACTCAAGGAGGCTTTCCATGCGCGTGTGGGCCAATTTGTTGAGAGAATGGCGAGCTCCAAGCCTATTAGAAGAGAGTTTAATGAAATTGAGCCCAAACTAATCCATTTAACTCAAATCCTTGGACCGAATACACTTGGAGCTTGAAGACAAAAAGACTTGGGCTATTTTAATACTTCATCACTTAAGCCCAAAGAGTGTTTAGTGCGCCACTTATTTTATTAGTGGAAGTGGGCTATTTAATTCACTTAATCCTAAGAGCATATGGATCCAGTAGTGGCACCATACATCAAACTTATTTATTTAGTTTTTGAACTTTGTTTTATTTTGAGCTTCCATGTATTTTAGCCCAACCTTTTATTATTTAACCTAGGTATAAATATGTGCCTTTAGGTCAAATTTTTGCAACTTTTAGATCAGAATTGCTGAAGTGCCGTCGGCTTCAATAGGGAGAAACATTATTCTCTTGTTCTTGTTACCTTTGAACCATCTTTCACTTATCAATTGCTTTCCCAAATTGTGGCGTGTCGATTGTTTGTTTCTCTTGGTTTTATTTTGATCATCGAGATTGTTTGGAACAAGATTCCAAGAGATGTTGTAGAAATCAAATCTTGCGTATCCTTATTTTTCTTGATTGTTGAATTCGAAATTTCCATCCTTCTTAATTCCTCAAGGTCGAAAACATACCAAAACAAAACACCCATCGAAAACACCATCAAATAGTCATCAATCCTTTCATGGTGCGTGTTATTCATCCCAATTTCCCAATAGATACTATATCTCATAAGTTCTCTTTTTCTATTAGCTAATGTTAGGCTTCTAAGTTCATTAGGAAATGTTGTGTTAGCCCAACCATTGCTATGTTATTCTATTGTAACATTAGGGATCAAATGGATCATGTTAACCTATATATTCTCTCTTTTAGTCACGGTGTTGGGATTCACTTCACTAAAAGGTCCCTTCACAATTTTGTAGGAATATTCTTTATCGAGTCCTTTGCTTCCCACAAGTTCATAACCAAGTATTTATGATGCCTTTATAAAATCTCATCAAGTTAAGATATTCTTTGAGAAGGATCATTCTGAGGATTCACTTCACTAAAAGGTCCCTTCACAATTTTGTAGGAATATTCTTTATCGAGTCCTTTGCTTCCCACAAGTTCATAACCAAGTATTTATGATGCCCTTTATAAAATCTCATCAAGTTAAGATATTCTTTGAGAAGGATCATTCTGATCTTGATATAAAGAAGCCTAAGGATTACCTATAATTTTATGCTTCCTCCTTGTTTCTACCACCGATTCATCATTTATAGCTTCATTTCATGTCCTGTTATAAAAGAAATGTTCTCTAGTTCTTATCGTCTCTGAGGATATAGAATTAAACTTGTTGATTATCTTAATTTAATCTTTAATTTTAACAAAAAAACTAAAATGCAAAGCATGCCATATAGGATCATCTTATAACTAATCTTCCAATATTTACATGTCCCTCCTTTAGAAGATGAGTTTATGTTTGATTTCTTCTTTGATCCTTCTTCATTTAAAAGTATGTGTTATGAGTTGGTTAATAGAGTGATAACTTGTGTTGCTTTAAGAGGCACCCAATAAGAAGGGAAATTAAGTGACACTAAAAAATTGAAATTTTTAACAATTTATAGAGCACTTAATAAGTATGATAACAAATTGCTTGTAAATTTATCTAAAGATGAATATTTAAATGATATGCAGTTAACTTACAAAGTTAGCAAGATGTGTACTTATGGTAAGTGGCATTATTAAACTAGTAGCAATGAGCCAAGCAATTTTGAAGTATCTTTGATGTTTTTAAGTCAATGACCTTACAACTTTGAGTATCCATTCTATATTCTTCTTTTTTTTTTCACAATTTGTACCATAGTATGAAAAAGAACACTCTATATACCAAAACTTAATCACAACCAAACACAAGAGATAGACGATTAAATATGAATACAATCAACCAAGTAAGTGTAATATTCAAGTAATAAAAGGAGAAAATATAAGAGAGATGAATGGTGATTTATAGTTGTTTGATCCATCTTGACTTATGTCCACTCTTTTAACTCCTCTCAAAAATTTTAATCCATTATCAGTCTTTTTTAGCTGGTGAAGAGAAAAACACTACAAACGTCTTTGTAAAGGCTTGGTAGAAACCTTATAATACTTTTCCTTTAATTGTGAACAGAGATTAACATAAGATTAAGTGTTTAGAACTTTATTTAAAATGCTCTTAAAACCTCAAATCTTAATCTATCGTAAGATACATAATTATCTTTTACTACACAAAGCTTTCTCTCACTAAAATACAATCAAAATTATAACTCAAAGCTTTGACTCTTAATTACTTGTTTCCTCTTTTTTCTCTTAATAATTTTTAGACTCTTTAAAGGTCTTTTACAGTTGTTTTCATGTTTTTAGTCATTGCTAGAGTCATTCCTTTCTATATAGTGATTGTATGACTTTTTAACCCTAAAACATGAAGTTTGATTCAATTAATTGACCATATTCACAAGTTTGTAGTGACATCATAAGTTTGTAGTGATGTTATATTCAGCTAATTGATCCAAGTTCATTAAATTGGTTCAATCAATAAAAAATGTTAGTCCAAATTAAGTTTATTTTGATCTCGTGATGCCCCCTTTTTTGACCAACTCTGAAGCCTTTAAGCATCATTTGAAACACTTTAACTCATCTAAAACTTGAATCACCTCTTATAAATCTCCAATCATGGAACCCAAATCTTAAATCATCTCATTCAATATTTTTCATCCAACCCAAGCTTTAAGCATCAACTATAAAGGTTTAAGAATCTTTGTATAGCAATGGCGTTCTTTAATGTTACTTATGCTCTTTAATGTTACCTATTAACACTTAAACAACTTTATTAGTACTTCAATATTTTGTTATCATAACAAAAAAATTTAAACCAATTTGGTTAAAATTGGTATACCTTGAGTCACTTAATAGAAAGCTAAAGTATAACCAAATTCTAAGGATTCAACTCTTATACTAATGTAAACTTGCATTTTCAAGATAAACTTTGATGATGAGACAGTAAAATAGAATATGGCAATTGGAGGCATTTCCACTGTACATATTATATATTAATTAGTAGGGCTTAACAAGAGAAATGTGTATATATGAGCTATATATATATATGCAAGAAACGTTACAGTCATTTGAGGAGAGCTTAACTCACTTAAATTTGTGGTAAAGCATCATCTAGACTCTAGTTTGAACATTTTTAACTTACAACTCCCTTTAACTTCCTTAGGGATTTTATGTATTTTTCACCCTTTTATGGTAAAATAAAGGGTGGAGATAAATTATATAAAGATATGATAGGGAGAGATAAGTATATATGGATGTCACTCATTAGATTTCTTATATGACTTTCAAGAGCATGCCACCCTTTTGAGCACATTATCTTTAGGATGTATACAATTTGGTTCATTATGGATATTGTATACATTGTGACCATATGTTAAGCTCAATCTTTTTAAAGTCTTGTTATGGCCATTTTTTATCTTTGATATATGAAATAATTACTTTAATCCACTCCACTTATTTTTGTTATGATAATATGTGATTTTGATTTCAATTAAGATGTTATGTCTTAGTTTTGTTATGATAATACGTTATTTTGATTTCAATTAAGATGTTATGTTTTAATCATATATACACTACAACAAAAATGACATACAGTAACACTAGACAGTAACACTTTTGACAATATGTTATAAAATACCTATCTACGATAACATTATATCTTAAAATGTTATGATTTTTAATT